>BPTQ01000001.1:197223595-197493682 GCA_019973895.1 Chrysanthemum seticuspe | reverse complement strand
GAAGTTTGTGATAGATTTGTGTTTTGGGTAGTTGATAGTAGTTGGTTCTTGTACGTTGACCCCCCCCCCCCTCCCATTTTATTTATTTTCAAGTCCCTAGCTCAAGGATATAAATATCCCACCCAACCCTCATTTGAGACTTCCATTTCTCTCTCTAGAAAACACACACAAGCTCTTTCTCTCTCTAAAAACCCTAATTCACCACTACCACCACTTAGCCACCACTTTTTCCGGCCACCACCGCCGAAATCCAGCGAGTGTCATCACACCTCCACCACCAAAAGATAGATCTCTTTCTTCTCTTTCCAACCATATATCATACACTCAATTTGGACTTCATTAACACCTCCAAATTCAAGAATTAAGATTCGTACTTTTAGGGTTTCCTAAATATTTCAAAGGGCTTTTGCAATTGGTGATTAGATAAGGTAAATAGAACATGTTTTGAGCTTGATTGGGTGATAGAAATCCACGAATTGAAAATTAGGGTTTCGACCTAATTTTTATATTTGGGGCTTTTGGGTGGAACTTGAAATTAAAGCTAATTAGTGATGAAATAAACAAGTAATTAGTGTTTGGTACATGTGTGGTGCATTAATTTGACGGGTTTTGCATTTTAGGGTTTAGTTGCATGTTCTTGGTTGATGATAGTTGATGGGTTTTGGGTTTAGATAGTGTTTGAAGCTTTAATGATTGGATTTGAGTGTTGTGGATTGGATTTGGGTAATGTTTGAGTGGTTTGGTTAGATGTACGAGCTATCAAGGACACGTACGAGCCCTATGGCTTGCGTACGTGACCCACTTGGGTCTTGGGTCCGAGTCGGATTGATTTGGTAGCTTATTGATTGGTTTAGTTGAGGTTTGGATGAGAAGCGTGGAGCCGAAAAGATTTAGAAGCTTCTTTGGTTGACGTGGTCTTGACCGCGACCGTGTCATGACCATTAGGGTCATAACATTGGTTTCGAGTATAATTGGTTGATTGATTGGTTGGCGAGATTGTTTTGAGTTAGTTTGGGATTGAATTGCGAGGTTATAACTTTTAATTATGGACTTGATATATATATTGTGACTTTGAGCTACGCCGGCGTCACTTTGACTTTTTAGTCAATAGTTGACTCCGACAAAGCCGTAACATGGACTTTAGTATAATTTGGACGATTGATTGATTAAAAGCCGAGAAGTTATGACTCGTGCTTGTGGACTCGAAACGAATAACGTTATGAGATTTATAATGGGATTTGACGAAATATATATTATATATGAAAATGATAATAAAACTATGAAATGTAAATAATAATGGACTTTTGTACCAAAAATATCAATAACAAGATTTATCTTGTTATTTACTAGTTTTAAATGAAACTAACGACTAAATTGGAGAGGTTTTGTAATAAATAAATAATTAACGTTTCGAGTACACGCTTATCAATAAATGTCAATTGTGGACATTTAATTTTGGATAAGTAATTATTTATTTGCGTTATGTGTGCATGGGTTACGGATAACCTAACGTTAATATTGTTGATCCACGTGGGTAGCGGACTTATTGGGTTGACGAATCTAATAAGAGCCCGCTAAGTACGTTGGGTAACCTTATTAATGGGTGAATTATCCTTATGACTCTTTAAGGATACGATTGATTTATGGGATAATAAGCGACACGAGTAAATAAATGAGTTTATCGAGTTGACGAATTCGATAAGGCCTACTATTTATTCCGAAACTTATTGAACTATGGAGTTATCGTTTAGAGGTCTCACTGTGTCGCATTGAGTTATATATTGGTTGTTTGAGTGCATTCATGGCATCATATTGAGTCGATACACCCACACATGAGGATACCAAACACTAGGATTAATGGTGAAACGAGACGTTTTTGGAAATAAAGGAATGGAATATATTGGGGTAGTTAACGTTGATTTTGAGGAATATGTATATTAAGTTGGTCTACATTAATAGGTTGTGCCGAGTCGATAGTTGCTGTGCTGTGATTTCTGTTATCTTCTGCTAGTGATATTTGTGCGTTGATTGTGCGTTGATTGCTTGAGGTGAGTTTCATAGCCCTACTTTTAACTACGTTTTGAACTATTTTGGGGTGAGAATCATGCTACTGTTTTTGGACCGTTAAAACTATTTGGATTTGCTTATATGCTGACTGAGTAGATAGATGTGCGATAGTTGTTGCCTTAGTCTAGGTTCTACCGTGCCTAACTAAGAATAGACTTCTATCACGACCTAGCCCGGGGTTGGCAACAGTTCTAGAGGATGCCACGACAGTGCTGGACTAGAGTCGCAGGGGCCTGAGTAAGTGATTATATGATTGGAGATCCGGGTAGGACCAGTGTGTGAAACGGTATTTTCCTATCTAGGTCTTGCATAGCAAATCAACTCTTACAGGTCCACTATGATTTTGTTGAACTTAAACCTATGAACTCACCAGCGTAAGCTGACCTTTTAGCATGATTTCTCAGGTATTTGAGAGATGTTTGGATTACTTGATGTGTGGAAGCTTGGCATGGAGGCGTGGTTCAAGGATCATTTTCTGACTCTGATAAACAATGGGGACCTATTTTGTTAAACTATGTTTTGGGCCTAAAATTTATATCTTCGGATTAAATGTTTGAATATTTGATTTGGGATTGGTTTTAAATGGTTAAATGGTTATCTTTTATTTTACTTGTGTGCGATACCAATCCAAAAAGTAACGCCCCGAAAACTTGATTAAGTCTTCCGCTGTACCGAGATTTGGGGGTGTTACACAATACGCCGTTCATCGTCATTGGTTGTAACATTAACTTCGGCAGTGGGAATAGTTGGCATCCCAATTTTAGCTGGTATGACGGCTTCTGAACCATAGACAAGAGAAAAGGGAGTGTCTCCCGTGCTAATTTTGATTGAAGTGCGGTGCGCCCACAAAACATGCGATAATTCCTCCACCCACCTTCCTTTGTGTTTGTCTAAGTGTGCTTTAATTCCTTCACCTAGACTACGATTTGCACGTTCGACCAAACCATTGGTTTGTGGGTGTTTAACTTACGCGAAGTGTTGGGCAATATTCAGTTTCTCGCACCACTGTTTGAAAGGGTTGCCACGGAATTGTTTTCCATTGTCCGAGATGATTTCCCTAGGTAATCCGAAACGGCATACAATATTTTCCCAAACAAATCGTTTTACCTGGTTACCTGTGATTGTTGTGACCGCCTTTGCCTCAATCCATTTAGTGAAATAGTCTATAGCCACTATAAGGAATTTCAATCCCCCTGCTGCAACAGGGAAGGGGCCTGCAATGTCAATACCCCATTTATGGAATGGCCATGGCGACGTAATAGGTGTTAGCTCCTGTTGTGGTTGGCGTGGAATTGGTCTGTGAACTTGGCAGTCGCCACACTTTCTTATTAAGTCCCGCGCGTCACGATGCATCGTAGGCCAGTAGTATCCTGACCGTAAAGCGCGTGCTACAACGGACCGTGGTCCTGAGTGCATGCTACATGAACCGGCGTGGATCTCTCGGAGTACGTAATCTGCTTGAAGGGGTCCGACACATCTAAGCCATGGTTGTAGGAATGAACGCCGATATAGTATATCGTCCCGAAGTTCGAACCTCTGTGATGTGCGCTGTACTCGTCGGGGCGTCCTTCTGCTCTTGGGGCAATACGCCCTTGCTTATAAACTCGACGATTGGGGTCATCCATGTAGGATCTTGTTCCTCTATCACCGTGGATACCTCCACCTTCGAGATGGACTTGCTCTTCAGAGTTTCCACCAATACTTGTTTAGACAGGTGCGCAAAGCTTGTGGATGCAATCTTGCTCAGTGCATCCGCCTTTCTGTTTTCCCCTCTAGGGACTTGTTTGATGGTAAACCTGTCAAAGCCCTGGATTAGGGACTTGGTCTTGTCGAGGTATTGAATCATGTTTTCCTCTTTAGCCACATATTCACCCAACACATGGTTGGCTACCAAACGGGAATCCACATTTGCTTCTAGGTTGCGTATGCCCATACGAGCTGCAATGCGTAGTCCAGCGATCAGGGCTTCATACTCTGCCTCGTTGTTTGTTGCTGTGAATTCAAAATACAGTGCGTAAGTGAATTCCATTCCCTATGGACTCGTGAGAATAAGGCCTGCGCCTGACCCGTCCACGCATGAAGATCCGTCCGTGAATAAGATCCATGGTTCTTGTAGTTCCACCTTGCTTTGTGAAGGTGCGTCATCAGTATCCGGTTTTTCGATGATGAAGTCTGCTAGTATCTGCCCCTTAACCGCAGTACGTGGTCTGTAGGAGATGTTATGCTCACCAAGCAACACACTCCACTTCTGTAGTCGTCCGGATGCATCGGGTTTGGAGATGATTTGCTTGATAGGTTGGTCTGTGATCACCGCTATTGGGTGCGCCTAGGAGTACCTGCGCAGCCATTTGGCGGCGAATAATAATGCCAAGACCAACTTCTCCATTGCGCTATAGTTAATCTCCGTTTTCTTGGGTGCTTTGCTTACAAAGTAGACCGGTGTTTGTACTGAATTCCTGTCTGTCAGTAGTACCTGCGCTGACTGCTCCACTAGTCGCAGATAAGTACATAATTAATTCTTCCCCTGGGCGGGGCGCGACTAGCGTGGGGAGCGCTGCTAAGTGCTGTTTAAGCTGTATGAAAGCTTCTTCTGCATCCGTAGTCCAGCGAAAGTCTCCCTTTTTTGTACACTTCTTGAGTGTTTTGAAGAGAGGGAGTGACTTGTCTGCTGATTTGGACAAGAATCTATTCAAACCTGCCAGTTTTCTGTTTAGAGATTGGACTTCCTTCAACGTTCGTGGTGAAGGAAGTTGAATGACAGCCTTCGTTTTTTCTGGACACGGTTTGATGCCATCGGGCTCTATCAAATATCCGAGGAACATGCCTTCTGTAGCGCCAAAAGTACATATATTAGGATTTAGCTTCATGTTGATCTTTTTTAGTGTCTTAAATGTTTCCTCAATGTCGCGCACCAATTCATCCTCCGTATAGCTTTTTATGACAAGGTCATCAACATAAACCTCGAGGTTGCGGCCCACCTGCTTTTCAAATGCGTTGTCCACCAATCGCTGGTAGGTGGCGCCTGCGTTTTTCAAGCCAAAGGGCATCTTAGTATAACAATAGACACCTTGGCTTGTATGGAAGGCCGTTTTTTCTTCATCTTCTTTAGCCATCTGGATTTGGTGGTATCCTTTGTACGCGTCCAAGAAGCATTTAAGTGGGTATCCACACAAAGATTTTATCTTCCAGTCTATCTCTGGTAGTGGGTAGCAGTCTTGTGGACATGCTTTGTTGAGATCCGTGAAGTCCACGCACATCCGCCAGCTACCGTCGCTCTTCTTGACCATCACTAGGTTGGAAAGTGTAACCACTAGTAAATTTCACCTTGTATTAAACTAATATAATATTCCAAAAAATTATCTATTTTCTAAGTCAATTTTTTTTTAGATAAAATATTATCAGTTTGTCTGATTAAAAAAATAAATAAATAAATAATTAAAAAAAAAAAAAAAAAAAAAAAAAAGCTAATGTGACGTAAAATCAAATACTATAATCGGTATTTAACCGGTAACTTCCCAAGTTAATTAATTCCATTTGAATTAAACTTTAAATCTCTAAACGTTTTCGTTGACTTCTATATATTTAACGAAAAGTTATCTTATAAAGCATAAAAAGTAATATAACGCATACCGACACCGCATTAATTATAATTCAAACTCGATAATTATTTTTCTTTCGGAGTCAATAATATTGTTTATGTAATATTTTTATAAAGACAATGACAAAATGTATTTTACACATTTTTGTTTAAAAATGCCAAACTAGCTACCGTAATTTCACTCAACGGGACACGAAATACACGGAGTACACGAGGCATATAACGAATAAAACTTATATCCCACCGCCCCTTTTCTTTTCTTCTTATCACTTGTTTGATAAAAATCAAAACAAATAGGATCATATCCAAAATATACCTCTCCCTGACTCCCTCTTCTCTCTCTCCTAGACTGAAAACAGCAGCAACATCACCGCCTCCCCAACATCACTATCACCTCGCTAACCGTCATCACCAACATCAACACCACCAGGGCGTGTGTGCTTGTTTGGTCTCAGATTCAAAAGAACCTGCAAAAGGTTGGATTTGTTTTGGGTTTGTTTCTGGATAGATAATCATCTCAGCCACCATCTTGTCACCTCCCCATCTCCCATGTTTTCATGGTATGCTGAAAACAACACATCATTTTTGTTATTTCCTTTCTATCAAAAACCGAATAAAAATTTATTAAATAAGTTTTCGTGGAATCAAAAGATTGGATTAAATCTTTTTATAAAGTTTCCTGTGGTAAGTTTGTTAAAAAGGGATCGTTTAATTTTTTTAGTCATGAGTTTGTGTTTGGTTTACCTTCGGTGCAAAACACAACCAAGAGGTTGTGTGTTCAAAACCCTCGAGGGGGTGTTAGTTTGATTGTATTCGGGTTGGGCAGACGACACCACAAGGGTGGTTTGTTTTGGGTTGCGATTCACAGAAATTACCCGACTGTTTTGGCTTGTGAGTCACTGTCAACCAAGCAGCCCGTGAGGGTGTACATGGTTTTGTTGTTTGGTCATAACATCAAACGGGACAACATGGGCATTCAATTGGTTCGGGTTTATGCTTATGGTTTACTAGTCCTCATGGTTTAATTTTCTTGGTCCAATACTTGTGACTTATTTGGTTTTTATTAATTTCATATGGCTTATTTTGGCCTTGTTCTATTTCGGCTAAATACCACAGCCCCGAAGGGTGTGTTTGGGTTGCATATCTCGGTCCTGCCACTCCCAAGAGGTGTTGTTTGCCTTGGGTTCTTAGCACGTGACAGCAACACCAAAGGGTGTTGTTTCTGTTTGGTTTAATCCACACCCAAGAGGCATTTTTTTGTGATCGGTTTTTAGTCTAAAAGACACCTAGAGGGTGTTTGTTAGTATCTGTTGTGCGTGTCACAGTCACCCATAAGGGTGCATAGAAGACTCTGATATAACTTGGGGACCACTTTAATTCTTTTATAGGCCTACATTCTATAATATATATTTTGAAAGATGTAAACATAAATCTTTACGAAATACGATTTCTCAAGTTAAACTGTTGTTCTATACATTGTGTTGTGGTACCAATCGAGTAATACCCCGGTAATACTTACTTCCGCTGCAAACCAATATTTTGGGGTGTTACAGATTGGTATCAGAGCCTCGGTTATAGAGAACTGGGTATTTTTGAAACCTAGACTATAACTACTTTTATGAAAACTTAACCCTATGACCGATACATGCCTGCCTGCCAAGCTGATGCCTCGATTTTGACTTGTTGAAGTCACACTCGATAAGATATATGTTCTGTTTCACTTAATCTCACAGTGAACTATGGTTGCTTTCTTATACGAATGTTTACATACCAAAGCGCTACGTCTTATCCCTCACATAAATGGAATGCTCGTTTTACTGTTCGTAACAACTAAAAGTACAGGACATAATGCTAGTGTAATTGAGCTGAGTATTTCAAAGTTCATGTGAATATAGATTGATCACCTATATTCATCAGGGAGAAGGCATAGACTGATCACCTATGTCCAACCCTGAGGCGAACTTTGCAATGCTGGGGATGGTTATTTTGGTTTTGGGAACGAAATGATTTTGTATGTGTAAACGAGCATGGACATGTTAAAATTTTAACCCTACACACACAACACACTGGCATCACAATACTTATTCATAGTGATATTTTTCCACTTTTACGGAACGTCTTTCATCGCCGCTCAATTATGTTACGACTATGAATTACTTTCGGAATTAATGAAAACGTTTAATCGTGATTTACATTGGGTCGAGTTAGACCCGATTAACCACCATTTGAATTCGAGTTGTGTATCTCGACACATTTGATATCGTAATAAGTTCATCGGACTTATTGATGGAGTGTTTTGGAATTAATCTTGACTATGTTTGATTTTGGACTATTTGGTATTGAGATTCTGGGTCTTGTTACGGAATTGAATTTGCTACTTTATTTTGGCCTTGCCTTGATTGTGGTTTTGTTACGAACCCCTTACCCCAAGCATTACCTTGGAACGATTGTTATTTATTTTTCCGAATCGATGCTGTTCATTCGATATTATTCAATCGACGTTATCCATTCGATGTTGTTAATCTTTCTGAATCGATAATGTTCTATCGATGTTGTTCCATCAACAATGCTCAATTAAGGTTATACCTTACGCTTTATTGATGTAGTGCTTCACGCATTATCGGTGTTGTATGTTATGCTCCATTGATGTATTCCCATCGATGTCGTTCTACCAACGCTGTTTTATTGATGCCGTTCGATCCGTATCATCTTACCATGTTGTTTTATCAATGATACTCTGCTGATGTTGTTCTATCAATGTTAGCCTATTGATAGGTACCTTACACTCAATCGACATGTGATTCTCTATCGTGCCCATTAGGAACTATTGACGTTTACTCGTATTTGGAGCTTGAATTGATCTCGACTTGTAGTCAGATTTCTTTTGATACTATGATTTTGAAGTCGAACATTGTACCCTTCTTCGTTAAGTACTGAGCCGATCGACTGACTACTAGTAATGATTAACTCTCTCATCCGGAGTTGTACCCTGAGCTTGCTAAACTCTCCCTTCAACATAGATTCTATACCCAACAGAAATTATGCATAACTGTTTAAACATTTCTCATAATATATTAAATCACTATTACTGGGTCGTTACAAAACCATGTCATCTCCATCCCGTCTCATTATAATTTTCTCAAACGATGAGATCGAGGTTGTCTCGTCACTCACTGCTGTAATAGTGTCTCCTCTATCCCAAAACTCATACTCAATTGATGAGTCGGATTACATCCTTGCCGTTCTAGGAATGACACATCACGACATCTACGAAGGAAAACCATTGTTGAACATAAATAACGAGCGAACTACTGAACTTTTAACAATCTAGAAACATAACACGAGTTAACTTGTAACTCGAGCTACTATCTATAGGAACAAATAGCTAACTCTCTACTTATCTCTAGAAAATACCAATAGGTTGCTCAACTACTCCCCCTTATAAAATAGTAAACTGTGTCGTTTTCTAACGCACAAATTGTAATCGATCATCTTGTCAACTATTTCGCGGTCAATCTACCAAATGTTATACTACTTCATCACTGAATCAAAATTTCGACCCTACCTGTATTTTATGAACAACGAGTTTTCCTCAAATCGTCCTACAAACTTTTTGTACAAATCACTTCAAGGACTAATATATTGTAATACACCGATTCACTATTGTGCTTCTATTTCATTAGACAACGAGTACTTTTACTAACATTTTGTAAATTAAGTTACAATTATCCTACAAGTATACCACAACCTTATGAACAAGCTTTGACACTGAATCACAAAATGAACTAAAAATATTTCTACTATTGGACAATTAATTGTTTTCTTATCTACTATATGAATTATTTACGAATCATTTCACGAGTTATATTATAACCTGAATTGTTGTCTTATCAAAACATTACAAAATTTAATTACAATTTCACTACTATCCTATAAATAATAAATCGTTTTCTATTATCCTATAAGCTATTAAAAAAAAAATTATCTTACCAAGTTGTTGCTTCGATACTGAATTACCAACTAAGATTTACCACTAATTTGCAAGTAATAAAATATCTTCCTCATTGCTCAACAAATGGCATTCCAGTCTGTTTTATAAACTATACTGCAATTACCTTATAAACTATTTACTCCCTTGAAAAGCCTTAAAGGATAACCGATATCTCCTTTTATATCTAAACCAAATCTTCAGAGTAGATCAAACTCCTTGTTATGAAACAATAAATAATAAACATTTAATGGGAAATTGCTAAGGAACAAACTGAATCATTATCTACAAAAGCTGAGGTGTTGGAATTATTTGAAATTAAGAAGTAAGATTTAAACTCATATAGTGGACATGTAAACCTTCAACTTGAAATCGAGTCCATGTGCTCATTTAAAAACCTTATTTAATAAGTTTTCATCACAAAAGCTGAAGTTCAACAACTTTCTCTACATTCATTCTGGTTCTCTCCAGATATTTTTAACATGTCAAGACTCTTTATTTTTATACCGTCCAAATCCGAGAGGACGGTGACACCATGCTAGTCATTATAGGATAAACTACCAACGATCATAACCTTAACAACTAGACTCTAACCTTAGGCATCTAGAAATTTTGGAGTCATACATACTCAACTACATTTTCTTCTATGACATTTTCACCTTCAAGGACCTCCCTTTAGAGTTTCATTTGCGTCAACGATAAAACTTGTAATGACATTCTCTGAAGATACTTGTCCTTACGAAATTAGAAATTCCTGGTCAAACCTTATCAAACTTTCTTATGCTAAGAAAACATCAAAACTTCGCCTTCTGCGAAAATGTCTTATTACATTACGTCTGAAAACCTATCTTACTAAACGATATTTCTTTCGAGGTCATGAACATCTTACCCAAACTATCCATCTCAGACGAAGATACTTGTATAACTTATAACTCACAATGTTGCCAACTCTTGAAAACAACGGATATAAGTTGTGATACTAATATCTTTGACAACAAGGTTCCAAAATCACCTTCATTTCTTGCACCTCATTCTGAGGGCAAAACTTATTGATTATAACTTCTTCAACTTAGTCCAAACAATCTTATGAGTATTCTCAATACTAATACATTAAGCAACATGTTACCATGACAAAAGCATCATTCAGAAGTATGCTTGCGGCATGTTGGACTTTGCATTCTTCATCATAGTTGATGATCAGAAATATTGACTCTGTCCACTTAAACTAACGAGCCAAACCGACCATTCTTTCCGTGACTTTGAAATTGTTGAGCTTGTAGCTCCAGAAATCCTTGTAAGAACAACCTCTAACTACTGATATAACAATTATGCATGTGGTGCCTTCAACTGGCCCTGCAACGTTACTCTGAAGTTTCGTTAATCCTTCATTTATCTACTAGAAGGGTACCCGCGCAATGCGGCGGCGGGTACCTGATGACTATTTTGTAGCGAACAAATGTTTTGAGGTGGTCATGTGATGAGATGGTGGTGACAGCGGCGGCGATAAGTATAGTTATATGTGTTTGCTTACCCGTTTAGTGAATTCGTTTCACAACACTTCGAATGTATATATGTGTTAGTTGTAAGTGTTTGTTTGGGTTACCCGTAACTTTCACTCGACATCATTATTCCCGCATATAAAAATACCCTCGCAATCTCTTACGCGTCAAACACTCCCCCAAAAGTATATTGTTGGGAATTAAGGTAAACTACTGATTCTGCCGAAGAATCTGCCGAAGAGATTCTGCCGAAGAATCTGCCGAAGAGATTCTGCCGAAGAAGAATGAATTCTGCTGAAGTTATACTTCAGCAGAAGTGCTGAAGTGTTAAAGCAGAAATGTTGTTCCTGCTGAAAGTGCGAATCCACGTAGGAGAGATAAGCTCAGTAAGGAGTAAAAGTCAGCGCCGTATTAAAGATAGGTTGGCGCCGAATTATGTAGAGCTTACTCAGAATAAACAATATGATTAACAAAACAATATGATTAGTTGCATGCTTGTCTAGATGCATGCTTGGTCTATGTTAGTATTAGGAGCGTACATTGTAAACGCTCATTAGGGTTTCTTGCCTATATAAGAAACCATGATAGTATGTAATAGAAAAGCTTTTCTCAAGTCTTTCAAGTATTGTAATATATCAGAAACATAGAGTTTCTATAATCAAAAGATCCATAGAGGATCAAAGAGTTCTTAGTTATTGTAACTTGTATTTAATTTCTGCTACAAAATACGAGTTATAGAGATCTTCCATTAGTTTGCTTGTGATTACATAGGCAACACTAACGATCTCCGAGTGCTTAAGATCTATCAAGGTCTGCGTGTGTTTAACAAGTGGTATCAGAGCCTCGGGAAAGTCTCTACGATACTAAGAACCATTCTCACCTTCTCACCCCCATACAATCAAACATTCATTCACCATGCCTGGATCCGATAATGAAACTGAAGTCACCAACACAAACAACACCAACACCACTTCCATGCAACAACTCAGTCTCTCAAACAGTAATGGTAAATTTCCTTATTTAAAAAGGGAAGAGTATGAACTTTGGACTATGAAGATGGAAAACTGGATTTCCAATATTGATTGGAATCTGTGGGAGGTAGTGAAGAAAGGAAACAGTCTAAAGAAAATGATTCCTGACAGGGATGGGAAGTTTATCATGGCTCCACCAAAAACTGCTGAAGAGGTGCTGGCTATGCAGAGAGAGCATAAAGTAAAAACTATTCTGCTTCAAGCCATACCTGAAGATCATCTGTGTGATTTTCACCATATGGATGATGCAAAGGACATATGGATGGCTCTCAAAGCAAGGTTCGGTGGAAATGAAGAATCAAAGAGAATGAGGAAGTCCATGCTGAGGCAACAATTTCAGGACTTTAATATCTCCGAAGAAGAAGGTATCCACAAGGGATACGACAGGTTCCATAGGATTTTGAGTCAGCTAAACCAGCTGAATGCAAAACCTGATAATGATGACTGCAACTCAAAGTTCCTTCGATCTTTACCTCCATCATGGTTACATGTAAGTATTGCCCTCAAGGCTAAAGGAGGGTTGGACATGCTTACCTTTGATGAGCTGTATAACAGACTCAGAACCCTTGAACCTGATGTCAGGACTCCCTACCGTACATCTTCTTCTAGCCATGCAGCTTTTGTTGGGACATCTCACTCCAACATGATGGTACCTGCTCCTGGTTCTAACTACTTTCCATCATCTTCCAGTTCCAACTACTTTCCATCATCCTGCACTCCCACTCCACCACATAATACTCGTCCCACTCCACCATGTTCTCAAACTAAGACTAGTAGTGTGATGGAAGATGTTCTTCATTCGTTTGTTGCTGATTATGATACTCAGCAGTATCTTGCATATGAAGACTTTGATCAGTTGGACCCTCTTGAAATGGAGGAGATGAAACTGAAAATGCAGGTGGCATTGCTGTCAGTGGACATCAAAAGGTTTGAAGAGAAGTCTGGGAGGAAGTTTGCTTTCAAGGGAAAGGAACCAGCTCGCTTTGATAGGAGAAAAGTCAAGTGCTTCACTTGCCACCAGATGGGGCATTTCTCAAGGGAATGCAAAGACAGGAAGAGTGGAGATGGAGCTAACTACATCTCCTATCAGCAGAAACAGAAAGAAGCTGGAGCTTCAGCAACTCTTCTCACTATGGATGAACATGTCAACTGGACGGCACATGAACCTGTTAATGAGGAAGCTCCTGATACTGATAAGCTTGGATTACTTGCAAGGTGTACTTCGTATGAAAGGCATGATCAGTTTGCCTTGATGGGACTATCTCAGGTACACAACTGTATATTTGGTTGTAGTCTAAGATACAATGAACTTAAAGAAGAATTTGATGCTATGAAACCTAAGTTTGATGAATGCTATGTTGATAATGAAGCTCATAAACTAGCATTAAAAACAGTAGAAAGACAAAAAGTATGGTTTCAAAAGAATCAAATAGCTTATGAAGAAAAGATAAAGGTGTTACAGTTTGATCTAGAAGTTGCAAATAATTACTTAAAACTGTCTGAGAAAGCAAAGGATGAAGCTGTGTCTGAGAACATAGAACTTAAGGCAAAACTAGCTGAGGAAATAGCTAGGCATAAGGAATGGTTAATATCAGGTGATAATCTGGCTAGTGAAATCTATAACAGTCAAACAGTAACCTCTGGCTTAGGACTTGGCTTTCAAAAGTATGTAGGAGTAGAAGCTAGATATGATGGTCGTAAATCCACACCAGCAGGGTTAGCTAACTTTGTAAAAGAAGGTGAATTGCATGCTGTCCCTGGACCTATTAGAGGTGAATTTATGCCCATTGACCTATCCATCACTGTTGACTTTGATGGATCACATCATCTATATGGCAGAAAGTCAAAAGACTTGCCAGACCCTGATTCCTCATCTAATGACTTTGTCTCTTGCTCTGACAGTGACAATTCATCGGATCAAGGGTCTACTTCCTATAAAAGCTGTGATTCAAATGAGAAGTCTGACCTTCCCAAGCCTGAGCCTACACCCAAGCCCGCACCCCAGACTACTTGCAAGCCTTCTAGGGAAGCTGCTGAGGAATCAACTTCCAAGACAGTTCCCTCTGAAGACTTATCTTTTACATCTTTGAATAATCAGTCTGTTAAAAACAATTCCTTAAATGTTTCCAATTTAAGTACTTCTTCATGTAATCGAACATCGCCCTATTTGAATAAATCTTCCAAGAAGAAGACATGTTTTGTATGTGGAAGTAAAATTCATTTAATTAAGGATTGTGATTTTTATGAGCAAAGATTGGGTGCATGTGCTAATCACCAGAAACACAAATCTAAGTGGACCAATGTTGATAATATTCCACCTTATGTCCCACAAGCAGCTAATACTGACTCTCAGTGGAGAGGTTCAGTTACCAGACCTTATATGCAACCAACTAGCCCATACTTTAAACATGGTTATTGGCCTACATATGTTGACTCTATGTATGCTGGGATGGGATATGGGGGCACTGCTGTGAAGCCCTCAGCAGGTTGTTCTTGGACTAACAAGGGACCCAATCATCAATGGAGGACCAAGAACAATGGTGGATCCTCTAAATCTTCATGTCCTAAACCTGTGATCCACAAGGCAGGTTCAAGTCAGTAATGACTTGAACCTCCATTGAATACTAACACTTTGTATATATTTTGTTGTTGTTTGTAGGATCATCCCCTTAAGCATAAGAATATTGGTATTGTTGATAGTGGTTGTTCCAGAAGCATGTCTGGAAACAGAGATATGATGCACAATTTTGTTCCTATAGAAGGAGGAGGCAATGTGACTTTTGGAGGTAGTGATGGGAGTATCACAGGGAAAGGCACCATAAAGACACCTCATCTGGAGTTTAAAAATGTGTACTTTGTTAAGGAACTTCAGCATTTCAACTTGTTCTCCGTTTCACAAATCTGTGACACTAAGAACAAAGTTCTCTTCACTGAGAATGAATGTCTTGTGCTGTCTAAAGACTTCAAACTCCCAGAAGAAACTTCAATTCTGCTGAAGGTTCCTCGAACTCACAATTTATACACATTCAACCTTAATGAAGTTCAACCTGATGGTGACCTCACATGTTTGGTGGCTAAAGCATCACTTGATGAATCTACTAAATGGCATAGGAGGATGGCTCATGTGAATTTCAAGACCATTAACAAACTCTCTAAAATGGGTCTTGTTGAAGGTCTTCCCTCCAAAGTTTTCACCAATGATCATAATTGTGTCGCTTGCAACAAAGGAAAACAACACAGAGCATCTTACAAAGCTATCAATGCTATGAGCATCATTACTGAACCTCTTCAGTTGCTCCACATGGATCTGTTTGGTCCAACTCAAGTCAGAAGCATTGATCATAAGTACTTCTGTTTGGTTATCACTGATGGCTATAGCAGATTTTGTTGGGTTTTCTTTCTCAGAACCAAAGATGAAACATCTCAAGTGCTGACTGAATTCATCACTCTCGTTGAAAATCAGTTGAACAAAAAGGTCAAGGGTATTCGGTGTGATAATGGGACAGAGTTTAAAAATGCTATTCTTATAGAACTCTGTGGGTCAAAAGGTATAAAAAGGGACTATAGTAATCCAAGAACCCCACAACAAAATGGGGTGGCTGAAAGAAAGAATAGGACCTTAATAGAGGCTGCAAGATCAATGCTTGCAGACTCTAAACTACCCACTATGTTCTGGACTGAAGCTGTTGGCACAGCGTGCTATGTGCTAAACAGGGTCTCCATTACTAGACCTCAACTCAAAACACCATATGAACTTCTCTTTGGGAAGGTTCCTGTCATTCACTACCTAAAACCTTTTGGTTGTCAAGTAACCATTCTGAACACCAGTGATCCGTTGGGAAAGTTTGATGAAAAGGCTGATGATGGTTATATTGTGGGTTATTCAGCTCATAGTAAGGCATACAGGGTGTACAACTTGCAAGCCAAGAAGGTAGAGGAGACGCTGAACCTGAGATTTTTGGAAGATAAGCATAATGTTCAAGGACAGGGTCATACGTGGTCTTTTGACCTTGACTACTTAACTGATTCCTTGGGTTACACTAGACACTTGGCTAACCAAAATGCAGGTCCTCAAGCTTCTCCCACTAACAATGCAGGTCCCTTAGATGATGACTCTGAAAATGAGTTTGAAGATGATGAGCAACCTATACTTGTGCCTTCTTTCTCCCCTAACAGTATTGCAGGTACCACCTCCAAGGAGATTGCTGATAAAAGTGATGAAGATGACTCTCATTATGCTGAGGACCTTGCTAGGCTTCAGACACAAGAATTTGCTGCTAAGCTTGAAGCAGAGAAACTAAATGGAGGGGTAGCTAATGAAGGAGTCAGCAGAAACCACGTGTCTGCTGAAGTTGACTCTGTCACACCTACCATCCACAAATCTGCTGAAGGCTATGCTGTTCCTTCTCAAGTGTCCTCAGACTTTGGAGAACCTCATACACGCTTTCCAAAACCCTCCGATCTTGGAAATCATCAACCCAAAGCTGGCATTTTCACCTCACCCTCTTATGATGCTGCATTTGAACCAACAATCACCAATCTTGATTCATCCATTGAAGTCAGCCCCACTGCTACTCAGAGGATCAACATTGCTCATCCTCAATCCAACATCATAGGTGATCTTCTGGCACCTGTTAGAACTCGAAGGGCTATCACAAGTCCTCAATTTTGGCAGATTGCTTTTCTCTCTTATGTCTCCAACCAGCAAAGAGACAATCACACAGACTTCAAACATTGTATGTTTGCTTGTTTTCTTTCTCAAGTGGAACCAACAAGTGTTTCTCAAGCTCTTAACGATTCAAGCTGGCTAGAAGCAATGCAAGAAGAAATGCAACAATTTCACAATCAGCAGGTTTGGATTTTGGTTCCACTCCCTGAAGGCAAATATGCCATTGGGACAAAGTGGATTCTGAAGAATAAGAGAGATGCTCGGGGTGTTGTGATAAAAAACAAAGCAAGATTAGTAGCTCAAGGCTTCAGACAAGAGGAAGGGATTGATTATGATGAAGTGTTTGCACCTGTTGCCAGAGTTGAAGCAATTCGCATTTTTTTGGCACATGCTTCTTACATGGGTTTCATGGTGTATCAAATGGATGTCAAAGGTGCTTTTCTGTATGGTGAGATTGAAGAGGAGGTATATGTCACGCAACCCAAGGGATTTGAAGACCCAGATCACCCAAATCATGTTTACAAGGTTGTTAAAGCTCTATATGGCTTACATCAGGCACCAAGAGCTTGGTATGCTAGGCTTTCATCATTCCTGCTGAAGCATGGCTATAGGAGAGGTGCTATTGATAAAACTCTGTTCCTAAAGAAGAATTATTCAGACATCATTCTGGTGCAAGTTTATGTGGATGACATTATCTTTGGCTCCACAAACGAAGCTTGGTGCAGAGAATTTGAGGAACTTATGAAGGGTGAATTTCAAATGAGTGCTATGGGTGAGCTCACTTTCTTTCTGGGTCTCCAAGTTCAGCAGAAACAGGATGGCATCTTTATCTGTCAAGATAAATATGTGAGAGACATCTTGAAGAAGTTTGGCATGGAAGGTGTTAGGACTGCCACAACACCTTATGAAGCTCCAAAGACTAAAGCAAATAATGAACCAGATCTACCTGTGAATGTTCATCTGTACAGGTCCATGATTGGTTCATTGATGTATCTAACAGCTTCAAGGCCTGATATTACGTTTGCTGTGAGTGTTTGTTCTCGACATCAAGTCACTCCACTTACTTCCCATCTAAATGCTGTCAAGAAGATCTTTAAGTACCTCAAAGGCCAACCTCTTTTAGGCCTTTGGTACCCAAAAGAGTCTCCTTTCAAGTTGGAAGCATATAGTGACAGTGATTATGCTGGTGCAAATCTGGATAGAAGATCCACAACTGGAGGCTGCCAATTTCTTGGCAAAAGGTTGATCTCTTGGCAATGCAAGAAACAAACCATTGTGGCTGCCTCAACTACTGAAACAGAGTATGTTGCTGCTGCAAATTGCTGTGGACAGGTCCTTTGGATTCAAAACCAATTGCTGGACTATGGGTACAACTTCATGAACACTACTATTCATATAGATAATCAAAGTACCATCTGCATAGTCAAAAATCCAGTTTTTCACAGCCGAACAAAACACATTGAAATCAGGCACCACTTTATAAGAGATGCATATGAAAAACATTTGATAAAAGTGGCTAAAATTCATACTGATGATAATGTGGCAGACTTATTAACAAAAGCGTTTGATGGACCAAGGTTTCAACACCTCGCGGTCAATATTGGAATGTTAAACCCTTGACTGCATAGTTTAAGGGGAGGCATAGGCCTCAGGGGAGGCATATGCCTCAGGGGAGGATTTGTGCAAACTCTGCATATCTTTGTTTGTTTGTGTCATATTTTGTTCTATAAACAGTTTTCCTTTCTTTCTAAATTTACTTCTATCATTAGGTTTGTAAAAACTTCATTTTGCCAATAGTGATAGCGTTTATTTATTACATTTAATCTTTTTAATTTTCTCTAATTTGCTTTTTAGCCTCTGTTATTCATTATTCGTTACTAACACTAACTGTCTAATAACTCTTTAGTTGTTTGTCTTTGTGTTGTTCTTGTGTATTTTTGTGTCTGTTTTGCAGTTGTCTGAATTGCAGTTATCTATCCCATGAACAAGTTCAAATTCATCAAGTGTGACTCAATGGTACATGGTCAAGTTAGCTAAAAGAGTGTTGCTGGTTTCTTCTGAAAGCAAAAGTACTGAAGCATACAATTTGATTCCACTGAAGTTATAATACTGAAGAAAAGAAATTGAAGTCAAATTGTTCATTCATTCATTCAAGAAACAGTTTACAGCTTACAGCTTACATAAAGTCAACCTACTACATATGCATCTACAAGATACGAGTTGTACAAAGCTAATCCTAATCTAGTGTATATCTTTCATTCCGAAATCTAAGTGAATGTTGGATATGCATTAGATGCTGGCTTTGCCTTTGTAGGTCTTGCATAACCACCCATTCAGTCTAACTGGCTGGTTGGATATGCATGACCAGCACGACGAAGATGCTAAGGACCAAAATGGGAGGATGGATTGATGCAAACGATTGATGATGACGATGACCACGCATGATGACGGAGAAAAATAACGTGTCCTGTGTGCTTCATCTATTCATTTCGACCAAAATGCAATCGATCCACCCTCCTTAAGCCCTTCTTCTATACGATGTGTGTTGATGCACCAAAAGATGGCGCAGTGAGACCAAGAACCACCTCTCTATCTTTGGGGAGTGGCGGATTCCTGGCACGAGGCCTTTGTTGAGGCCGAGGTGCTGGAGGTTGGGAGTATGATGTTCCCTCCTTATAGGAGTCATCAGAATCATCAGCAGATTCACTTGGATTCACTACACTATCATCTTCTGAAGAAGGAAGAAAGGGTGATTTATTTGGTCGTGGGTAGGGTTGAGGAAAGGAACGTGACCATGGGTTTGATTCACCACTTGATGATGATGAAGAGGATGATGAAGATGATGTTGTGAGATCTATGATCTCAGGTTTGGTATTCATGGTGCAATTTGGTTAATTGGGGTTATTTTGCATCTAGGGTTTGTGGTAATTATTTGGGGATCTTGATGAAGAAATGAGTTACATTGGGATCATTTTATAGACGGGTTCGAGGTTCAATGAGTTTAATGCGAGTGGTTGGCACAGTAATTCTAGAAACTTACCGAAGCTATTCGTATCTTTGATGCATTCTGCTGAAGTTATAACTTCAGCAGATTGATCATGTGTTCCTGCTGAAGTGTTGTTTTGGGTTAGGACAAAGATGCAATACACGTCAGCAATAGTCAACCAAACGGTCAATTTTTGTTTGACTATAATTTGGGCAAAAACTATCAATCCACCATCACTCTCTTCAGAACAAACAAATTCCCTCTCATCCTGCTTTCACAAGCACTCACCATTTCGAGAATCATAACCCTAAACACTCATATCCCTCATGGCTCTTGAATTTAAACATGATCACAACAAAGTTGCATTTCTGGGAAATGGCAAGGGATATGAATTGTACGAACCAATGGTGGAATTCCTGAAAAGGTCCAAGATTTGTTATGCTCTAACTCATTCTCCAAATCAGATATATGAATCACTGATTACTCAATTTTGGGAATCTGCTGAGAAGAGGAGTGAGACAGAGATTAGGGCTGTGATTGATGAAACAGAGTACATTGTTACAGAAGACCTAATTAGGAGGAAGCTTCACTTGGAAGATGCTGATGGAGTATTTTACTCTAATCAGGAAGATGTGCTTAATGGGCTAAGAGCTATTGGCTATCGTGGTACAAGGACTGATATGTGGCTGAAGAAGGAACTTTGCCCGAAGTGGAGGTTCCTGGTTCACACGCTGCTTCAATGCATGAGCAACAAGACTGGAGGATGGGACCAGTTCTCTACCCAACTGGGATATGGTATTGTGTGTCTTTCTCAAGGGGTAACTTTCAATTTTTCTAGGTATATTTTCGAAAACATGGTTGAAAATATTCAAAAGAAAAAGGGTAAATTTTTAATGTACCCAAGGTTTCTGCAAATGATTTTAGACACCACTACCCAAGCCCAATCTTTTTATCCTATAGGTACTTTAACTGCTAAATTGTTTGCAACAATGAGAACCCACTTTCAGGGGGAACATCATCCCTTGCTAGCAGCCATGTTGTCACAAGGTAATGAGGCTGCTGATGAGGAGAATGTGACAAATGATCCTCCTACTTCACCTGTTGCTACTGATGGTAATCCATTAGTTAACATAGATGAGGGACCTTCATCAACTGTTGAAGCAACTCATGTTGCTCCAGTCCAGCCACCCTGTCTCAGTCCAACACCCACACTAGTTACTCAAGATGAGTCTGATCTTAATAGACTACCCACACCAAGTCCTGTTAGGGATCCTCTCAATGAAGATCTTCCTCACATTGAGCATGACCATATTACTACTGAAAGGTCCAATGAAGCTCCCCTTACCACAGAGCAATCTGCTGGTGGAGCTGAGGACCCTATTACACTCTCATCTATCTATGCTCTTGTCAACAGGTATGCTGCTGAGGTCACTAGTCTGAAAAAGGAGCTTGCAGAGACCAAGTCTTCTCTTGGAAGTAAGATTGAAGATCTGCAGAATCAAGTCAAGGAATTAGAGGACAAACTGAAAGGGACCTCCAAAAGGAAGCTTGTGGTTTCTTCTGATGAAGAACAAGAAGTACCTCATTTTGAGTCTCTGGATATGTTGGCTGATGTTTCTCTCAATGATCCTTCATCAGTAGTTGCTGCCTCCTCTAAGAAGAAGGAACATGTCCTTTACAAAAGAAGAAAGAGATCTTGTATTCATAAGGTATCTTCTGAAGCTTCAAAGGAACCTGATGTTGACAAGGATGCATCTGCTGATGACCAAATGGAGGATGCATCTTCAGATCATGATCAAACTCCATCTGTTCAAGGACCAACATGCCATTCTCCTTCAGCAGATCTTTCTGATGTTGTTACCATGACCACTCCAGTTGATCATCTGCATCAACATGTTGACTTGGGTATTGCTACTGAGGTTCCTCTCGTTGATTTAACTGAAGATGAGTGTGCTATGAAGCTTGGTGATAAAGGGAAAGATGTAATAACTGAAGATGAGCTTGGTCCAGACCTGGTAAGTGAGGAGGAAAGACTAGGTCAAGCAAGTAGATTGGCTGATTTTGAGAAGTCAAAGGAAAGTGTAGCATTGGCTCATCAACTTGAAACAGAGGATTTTTCCTCTTTAACTCCTGAGAGAAGAAGAGAACTGGATGCAATGCGGGTTCAGATGCCTGCTGAACACTGGGATATTCTAACTCAGCAAGTCATTTCAAGACCTTCTCTTGCTCAAAGTATACTAGGTGGAGATTTCCTCAGTGACAATTATGTGGAGCGAATGATGGCTCAGGGAAGACAAAGGAAGCAAGAAGCTATCGCACAAAAGAGGGCCATCAAAGCTCAGAAGGACAAAGAGAAACCTCCGTCTAAAGCTGAAATAAGAATGGTGGTGAAAAATAAATGCTCGATGTACAACTCTGGCTTAACAATGAAACAAGTCAAGGCTTTTCCTGATCATGTCCTGTATCGCAAATATAATCAGATCATGAAGGACAAATCATCATCTTCAGCATATTCTACCCACTTGAGAAGGATAACAGAGAATGAAGCTTCTCCAGAAGCCAAAAGACTCAAGTCTGATGATGCTTCAGCCAAGGAATCGTCTCCAGTCATTCCTGCTGAAGCAACTTCTAAAGTTGCTTCCTCTACTGACAAGGATCCATCTGCTGAACCACTTACCAATTCTCCTGAAGCACATGATGTATCAGCTCCCACTTCATCAGTGATACCCGTTGTCATTCTAGAAGATTCTAAAGTTAAGGAAGCTGATCTCACTGACATAAAAACAAAAAGGGCAATACAGATGCTCCACAGGATGAATGCACTTCGTTGTCCAACTAAGTCCCCCTCTACATCTTCAAGTCTTACCACAAATGCACAAGATGAAAATGCTCCCTCTAGGGAAATCTATCAGCCAGGGAGGAGGAAGAAGAGAATGGCCAAAAGATCTCCTTTGGATCTTGAAGCTGATGACTCAACTTTCATTATAGAAGGGTCTGCTGCTGATTTTCCTGATGGAAATTCAGATGAGTTGGTAGATTGGAAATTGAAGGATGATGAGATGACTGTCATTCATCGAAGGGACTCCACCTCAATGGAATTCACCTTTCTAAAGGAAATTCTACACTTGGTAGACAGGGCAGACTTACTTTCTCTGTTCACTCGTGTTACCACCTATTACTGCAACAAGGAACCACAAGGTTCTGGGATGTTCTTACCAGGAGATCTTCAAGTCCTGTTAAACTCTCACATTCCCAATAGCAAAGCACATTCCATTTGGGAAAACTCACATCGGTGGAAGCTTGCATCCTGGAGATTCTATCCTCTCCCTCGTGTGCATGTGCTTGAGACAAAGGGTGGAATCACTGTCTGCATGTTTTCTGAAAGAAAGTATCCTTTGCCCAAAAGACTTATGAAAAAGATGCTGAGTCAGAAATTGGAAATTCCTCCAGATCCTGTGGGCAATGAAAGACAGTCTGCTTTAACATTGGTGGGATTGATCAAGACTCAACTTCAACAACTGCAATAGGCCTCATCCTCATCCATATCAGGACACTTGGTACCCTCTGCATTACTTTGTTTTGTTGCTTTTTATTTGTGATATATATATCCCTGTCTTTTCCTGTGATTAATTGTTTCAATTCTTAGTTATTAAAAAAAAAAAAAAAAAAAAAAAAAAAAAAAAAAAAAAAAGTAACTAACTTTTATGCAGGTTTGTTTGTTGTCCAATTATGATGGTTTTTAACTCACCTGATATACCTTGTGTATGTCAAAGAGCTGACTAGTCCAAAGGGTACAGCTTTGGTAAAGACACAACAAATATGTTGATAGCTGTAATGGTTTGCTCAAAATCATAGGGTCTACAACCACCCATGCTTAACTGCTGAGGGTTGTATGGTCATCAATTCACCATGGTCTATTCCTTTTTGGAATCCAAGAATTGGCTAGCCCACATGTATATGGCATGTGGTAAAGGCAACTGAATCCATATTTGGTTCTCAATTCACCAATTCTAAGAATTGACTAGTCCTAAGCAAACGGCTACAGGTAAAGACAAGACAAATCCGTTTATATGGTTGCTGGTTTGCCAATAAATCAGATGGTTATCAATGTACCATAGTTTTCGAACTCAAACATGTGGCTACTCCAGTAGTAATGGCTATTGGTAAAGAGACATCAAACCCATTAATTTCAATGATTCACCTCTCACAGGAGTTAACACACCTGGAAGTGATGAGAATAGTATTGAACTTATATGTTTTGATGTACATAATGTCATATGTTGCTGCAAAGATCTGGTGTTTCACAGTTCAGTCATCATAGAGATGTTCTTCTTCTGAATCTTTGTTGCTGATCCTCAAGAACCTGGACTTTCATAGCTCAGAAGTGTTTAAGATATGGGGAGGATCTTGTTTGGAAATTTTTCATAAAATGGTACAATCCTCAACAGCATTATCGATCTATCAAGGAAACTGGAACTTAACCTAGTCAAATTCCACTTTAGGGGAGGATTGTTGGGAATTAAGGTAAACTACTGATTCTGCCGAAGAATCTGCCGAAGAGATTCTGCCAAAGAAGAATGAATTCTGCTGAAGTTATACTTCAGCAGAAGTGCTGAAGTGTTAAAGCAGAAATGTTGTTCCTGCTGAAAGTGCGAATCCACGTAGGAGAGATAAGCTCAGTAAGGAGTAAAAGTCAGCGCCGTATTAAAGATAGGTTGGCGCCGAATTATGTAGAGCTTACTCAGAATAAACAATATGATTAACAAAACAATATGATTAGCTACATGCTTGTCTAGATGCATGCTTGGTCTATGTTAGTATTAGGAGCGTACATTGTAAACGCTCATTAGGGTTTCTTGCCTATATAAGAAACCATGATAGTATGTAATAGAAAAGCTTTTCTCAAGTCTTTCAAGTATTGTAATATATCAGAAACATAGAGTTTCTATAATCAAAAGATCCATAGAGGATCAAAGAGTTCTTAGTTATTGTAACTTGTATTTAATTTCCGCTACAAAATACGAGTTATAGAGATCTTCCATTAGTTTGCTTGTGATTACATAGGCAACACTAACGATCTCCGAGTGCTTAAGATCTATCAAGGTCTGTGTGTGTTTAACATATATGATTTTGACGAATCAAGATTATATTGATTGGAATAAATGAAATAAAGGTTAAAGTTGTAAAATTTTGAATTAAAATAAAATAAACCCACTAAAATTATAAAAACTAAAAACTCATAAAAATATATTAAAATGGATGTTGAATTAAAGAGCATAAAATTTTAGAAAATATGGTGAAATTAGATTATAATATAAATAAGTAGATAAAAAGATATTTTAATTTGAAAATAAAGATGAATTTTTAGTTGAGAAGTGACACATGTCATTTTATAATTGGAGTTTCTTATCTTAATTTTTGGTGGTTAGGAGTTAGGTTTGGAGTTTGTTAAGAAGTGACACATGTCATCTCATGATTGGAGCTTCTTATCTTAATTTTACATGCATTATAATATATCTTTCCATAATAAGCAAGTAAAAAAGTCTGAATTTTTAAGCCTTCTAATTTTAGAAGGCTTAAATGCATTATAAAGTAGTATAGATATTTTATATTATCCTGTAGAATATACCAACTTGAAACTTGATATTAATCAGAACCTTTGCTCACTGATAAAACTTTAAAAAAGTTCCTAATTTCACCTCGGAGTGTGAGATCAGAATTCATCACAAATACCTATTTTTTTCCTAGACGTCTCAACATCAGACCTTTCAAAATCTTCGTTAGAATTGGATCGATAACTTACAGACTCGAGCTACCACCTGAATTTAGCAGTGTATACGATGTCATTCAGCTGTACAATCTGAAAAAGTGTCATACTGATGAGACACTCATTAATTCTCTGGAAGAGATCCAGATTGATGAACGTCTAAACTCTATCGAAGAACCTACTGAGAAATCAAACAACTTAGGAAAGTCGCATTTCAATTGTCAAAGTTCGATGGAACTCGAAAAGAGTTCCTGAATTCACGGGGGAACATGAAAATGAACTTAAACACACCGTCAGCAGACAACACTCACTAAACTTCGGGACGAAGTTCCCATAAGGGGGTGAGACTGTAACCACTGGTAAATTTCACCTTGTATTAAACTAATATAATATTCAAAAAAATTATCTATTTTCTAAGTCAATTTTTTTAGATAAAATGTTATCAGTTTGTCTGATTAAAAAAAAAAAAAAAAAAAAAAAAAAAACAAAACTAATGTGACGTAAAATCAAATACTATAATCGGTAGTTAACCGGTAACTTCCCAAGTTAATTAATTCCCTTTGAATTAAATTTTAAATCTCTAAACGTTTTCGTTGACTTCTATATATTTAACGAAAAGTTATCTTATAAAGCATAAAAGTAATATAACGCATACCGACACCGCATTAATTATAATTCAAACTCGATAATTATTTTTCTTTCGGAGTCAATAATATTGTTTATGTAATATTTTTATAAAGACAATGACAAAATGTATTTTACACATTTTTGTTTAAAAATGCCAAACTAGCTACCGTGATTTCACTCAACGGGACACGAAATACACGGAGTACACGGGGCATATAACGAATAAAACTTATATCCCACCGCCCCTTTTCTTTTCTTCTTATCACTTGTTTGATAAAAATCAAAACAGATAGGATCATATCCAAAATATACCTCTCCCTGACTCCCTTTTCTCTCTCTCCTAGACTGAAAACAGCAGCAACATCACCGCCTCCCCAACATCACTATCACCTCGCTAACCGTCATCACCAACATCAACGCCACCAGGGCGTGTGTGCTTGTTTGGTCTCAGATTCAAAAGAACCTGCAAAAGGGTGGATTTGTTTTGGGTTTGTTTCTGGATAGATAATCATCTCAGCCACCATCTTGTCACCTCCCCATCTCCCATGTTTTCATGGTATGCTGAAAACAACACATCATTTTTGTTATTTCCTTTCTATCAAAAACCGAATAAAAATTTATTAAATAAGTTTTCGTGGAATCAAAAGATTGGATTAAATCTTTTTATAAAGTTTCGTGTGGTAAGTTTGTTAAAAAGGGATCGTTTAATTTTTTTTTAGTCACGAGTTTGTGTTTGGTTTACCTTCGGTGCAAAACACAACCAAGAGGTTGTGTGTTCAAAACCCTCGAGGGGGTGTTAGTTTGATTGTATTCGGGTTGGGCAGACGACACCACAAGGGTGGTTTGTTTTGGGTTGCGATTTACAGAAATGACCCGACTGTTTTGGCTTGTGAGTCACTGTCAACCAAGCAGCCCGTGAGGGTGTACATGGTTTTGTTGTTTGGTCATAACATCAAACGGGACAACATGGGCGTTCAATTGGTTCGGGTTTATGCTTATGGTTTACTAGTCCTCATGGTTTAATTTTCTTGGTCCAATACTTGTGACTTATTTGGTTTTTATTAATTTCATATGGCTTATTTTGGCCTTGTTCTGTTTCGGCTAAATACCACAGCCCCGAAGGGTGTGTTTGGGTTGCATATCTCGGTCCTGCCACACCCAAGAGGTGTTGTTTGCCTTGGGTTCTTAGCACGTGACAGCAACACCATAGGGTGTTGTTTCTGTTCGGTTTAATCCACACCCAAGAGGCATTTGTTTGTGATCGGTTTTTAGTCTAAAAGACACCTAGAGGGTGTTTGTTGGTGTATGTTGTGCGTGTCACAGTCACCCATAAGGGCGTCTGGTTAGTGCTATAACAGCAGCCCCAATTAGGGTACATTTGGTTTAGTCTCGGCTGGGAAAAAGAAGCACGACAAGGGTGTTCGTCTCCTGCAACGCAGCCCCAACAGGGGCGTTTAATTGCTGCAATACAGCCCCAAAAAGGGCGCGATTGATGCTAAATTTTCTGCACATATAGGGCGCGCTAACTGCCGAATTTTCTGCACTTAGGGTGTTTGGTTTTGCTTGTTTATTTTCTGCGCAACATGGGGTGTTTGTTTGTTATTTCTGCCCTGCCAAACTTTCTGTAACAGAAACTAAAACACCCATTTTGAGGCCCTTCGGATCCGTTTCATCAAAAAGTTAAAACGTGAAAGTTGTCCGGAACGATGTTTTCCATCTACCGCGTAGGAACTCGGCCTAAAAACGCCAAATGAAGGCAGTTTTCTGCGTCAATTTGTAAAATAAAAATAAAATAAAATATAGTTTTAGTATCAACAAAAACACCAAGGGGGCGTTTAATCTTGTGGTATAACTGTATTTTGTATACGTGTTATGTGTTAAACTTGTGCCTTAGTGTGTATTTGTGTTAATCAATTTGTTAAAACTTGAGTCTTACATATTCGCTCATTAAACATTTGAACTATCGAGATGTAATTACTTGGACACTTATAAACGTTGGTACCTAGACTTGCATTGGAAAACACATACACTTGACATCGGATATTAGACTTGGACATTTGGGCTATTGAATTATACTAGACAAACTCTGGACAAATTGACGTATATGACTATCAGACTCGAACTATATCAGACATAAAGGACATAGACTTATTATATTTTACCAAATAATAAGAATTGATAAATGGGCTATGTACATACTACTTAATGGACTAAATTAAATTTATTATTAGACTAAACTTATTAGACATAATTAGACTTGTGATGGACTTAAGATATCGTACTAAGAACATTGGACTTCAATTAGATTTAAGTTGGACTATTATCGGGCTAAGGCCCAATTGACTTACTTTCTTGACATATTTTCTTGTCGTTATCTTCGCGCCTAGAATTCACTCGTCTTTATGACTCGTTTTCTTGAGATATTTTGTCTATCCTTTTACTTCATAATATATATATATATTATACTTTGGCGTGAGTGGTATTTCGAGTCTGTGATCTTCAAACCACCACACGAATGATGATACTAAACTTTTCTTACAATTTATGACAATAAACTCTTATAATTATCAATACGAGTATTCCACGAAAACTAAAAAAACGCTTATCTTTTGAAAACTTATTTACTTTACGAGACGCATTCTGAGACAAACCATATACTATCAGGTTGTGCCAATGATGTACCGTTGTGACGGTACTCTTGTATCATTGTACATTACTACCTTGTGATACTACTGTGATACATTTCTCGATGCCAGTCGTGTTAGTTGTGATTCTTATATTTCTTCGGACTAAGGTGAGTTTCACAGCCCCATTTTACTGTTTTACTCTTTTGGGGTGAAAAGCATGCTATGATTACTTAAAACTAAATTGGTTGTGCATTCATGAAATTATGGAATTACTGAACTGATTCAATTTACTGAGCTATGCTCTGCTGTACTGTGCAAACTGGTATGTATGCTTATGTTTGGCACCTATATATATATGTACGACTGTAAAAGTCCCCTGGTACTACACTACTTATTAACTCCTTCCCACTGTACGGGACGAGCCGTTGATGTCTATGGATAGCGCTATTTAGGGGTAGAGCCATCCCCTCACTCCACTAACCGGAGTGCATAGAATCAGTTCTCATGCTAGGTTAGAGCATGTTGTACGTAGGGGCAATGTTCGGCTAAATCGGCTTAAGTAGTGGAACCTTTATGCCATGAACGCGCTGCATACATAATGGACCCTTTGAAACTTTGACAACCAGTTGATTTTCCAGTTTTGGAAACTACTTATGTATTAAAAACCTGTGAACTCACCAACCTTTGTGTTGACACTTTTAGCATGCATTTTCAGGATTGCAGGCGATAGCTAAACTTTGGAGGCGCTTGAGCATTGGCATGGCATGATCATAGAAGACTCTGATATAACTTGGGGACCACTTTAATTCTTTTATAGGCCTACATTCTATAATATATATTTTGAAAGATGTAAACATAAATCTTTACGAAATACGATTTCTCAAGTTAAACTGTTGTTCTATACATTGTGTTGTGGTACCAATCGAGTAATACCCCGATAATACTTACTTCCGCTGCAAACCAATATTTTGGGGTGTTACAGAAAGCCAATCATGGTAATAGACTTCTCGCATGATACCTGCATCCACAAGTTTATGTACTTCTGCCAGAATTGCTTGTGCGCGCTCTGGAGCCTGGCCGCGCTTCTTCTGTCGTATTAGGGAGTATCCTTGTCGGATTCTCAACTTGTGTTCTGTAATCGAGCGTGGTACACCGGTCATGTGCTTTGGTTCCAATGCAAAGATGTCTAGGTTCTTTTGCAAGAGTGCGCACACAGCTGCCCTGCCGTTATCAGATAGCGATCCCCCGATCGATACTTCTTGCTCTGGGTAATCAGGATGAATTGCAACCCTCAGGTTTGGCACTTTAGTTGCGCGCTGTTCTGGAATGTGTGCCGTCTCACATGTAATTGTGTTACATTCTCCAGGTGGTACGGTGGTATTGTAGAGAGTAACAATGCCTCCCTCCACCGGGAATTTGAGCATCCCATGTGCTGTAGACGGTACTGCGCATATGGCTAAAATCCCTGATCTTCCAATAATGCCATTGTATGGCGAAGGGGATTTAATCACCATAAAATTCATCCAGGCTGTCGTGGAGTGTTCCTTATTGCCAACATTGACTAGTAGGCATATTTGCCCCATGGGCCATATCTTTTCTCCTGTAAAACCAGTCAACGACGTCATGACCGGGCTTAACTGACTTCGTATCTCAGGTCTCAGTCGTTTGAAACAGTGTTCATACATTATATCTGCGGATGTTCCTCCATCAACATACATGCGGTGGATATCGTGACCCCCTACATTGATTTCAATGGTGAGCGGTTCTACCACTGCGTTGTCCGCAGCCAAGGTGGGGACGGAGATTTTGCTTTTGCGGGAAAACTTTTGGCTGATCTTCTGCCTAGTCATTCTCTGCCATGATTACATCATGTAGATGGTATCAGCCTTATCTTTGGGTACTTCTTTCTTGTTCCCAGTCTTTTGCTTATCTTTCCCCTCCTTGATGTTTTTAACCAAATGGTCCAATCTGCCTTCTTTTACTAGCTTATCAATTAGTTGGCGCAATTGGACACACTCATTGGTGGTGTGGCCCTTCTGTTCATAATAGTCGCAGTATCCGTTCCCCACGCGCCGATCTTCTGGGGTGCGCATTGGTGGGGGCCTCAGAAAGTTCGCGCCTTCCACCGCGAAGGAGTCTTGGTTAGCGGGGTATATTTGTCATTATCTCGTCCGCTCCCCTGGCCGCGGTAGTTCCTGTTGCGATTGCTACTCTGGTCAATGGATTGTCTCCTAGGCTGTTCTTGTGACCTATAGTTTGAGTAGCCTTTCTTGCTGTCCGCCGCGACAGCTTCTCCTTGGATAAAGGACCTTGTGCGTTTCATAAGTTCATCAAAGGTTTGGGGGACCTTTTCGTTCAGCCTTTTGATGAGTTCTGGGTTGTTGATCCCGTTCATGAACCCTGAGATCTTTAGTATTTCGGGGCATGCCTTGACATGTATGCACTCATCTTTGTAGCGCTCCACATAAGCGCTTGTAGATTCCCCCTGGCGTTGTTTTACCCTGGCAAGTTCGACAGGGTTTTTGGTGCACTTCTTCCTTTGAGTGAAGTTCAGGCGAAACGCCTTCCGCAACTCTTCAAAGCCATCGATGCTTCTGCGTGGAAGCTTACTGAACCAATTTCATGCATTTCCCACTAATGTGGAATTGAACATGTGGCACCACACAGGTTGTGGCCAATTTTCGATGGTAGCAGCTGATTCGAAAATTTTTAGGTGGTCGTCCGGATCACCTGTTCCATCGTAGGTTTTCACATTGGCGGGCATGCGCCTTCTCTTATCTTCTGAGAAATCGCTGACATATCTTCCTCCCCCCGGTCACGATATCTTTCCCTAGAATTCCAGTGTCCTGTTTCGCTGTCCTCGTCGTCTGAGGAATCACCAGAGGACGAGCCTCCCCTCTTTCGGCGCTTGCGCCGACTGTCCTCAGAATCGGATTTTGAAGAGCTTTCACTTGGGGAGTGCCGTCGTCCAAGTCTGTCATGGACCCTGCGGCTACCAAGCCTAGCGTGGACATTGGTACGCCTTCCGTCCTCTTCGTGTTCTTCCAGATACTGCAGGTCAGCTGCTTCATCATTCTCAACTCTCCTCCCGATCTTGGTAAACCCTGGGGGGCGACGGCTATCCTTCCCGCGCCTCTCCTTCTGATGAGGCGATGGGGATGTCTTGTACTCCGTGTCAAAGTTTAGTCGGTGCTGCAGGTTCTGATTCGACCTCTTTTTCGCCTCCTCTTGCATGAGGGTAGCCTAGGTCTCGTAGTTTTGAGACACGAAGTCACTTGGCGCTAGTTCAGGCGCGACTCCTTCTAGCGCGAGGGTTTCCATTTCCACCTCTGAAACCCTGTTATGCTCAGCGCCTGGCGGGGTTGTGAGGTTCGTTTCTGGCACCGATTGCAGGGGAGTGGTGAGAAGGGTGCGATGTGGAACATCAGCGCTGATGGTTGTCGTAGCGGAATGGGTTGTCCCCGTGCGTGGTTCCATTGTTGCGAAGACCAGATCTGGCCCTGACCCTTGGTTTCTGGTTGTACTGGTTGTTCCAGAGGCCTGCTTGGAGACTGATCCACTTTGTTGTTTTTTCCCTTGTAAGTCGCTATGCGATCGCTGGCTTAGGTTTCCGTGTTTTGTCATTCTAGTTCTTAGTGATTAGTCCCACGGATGGCGCCACTTGTTGATACAAAAGTTGGGCGTTCCTTGTTTGGACTCCGGTTCTCGTATCAATTAGATCTTGATGCTTGAGACCTGCGCACTAAGTAAAGAGAAAACAGCGTTAAGCTTATCGTGGGATTGTCTCCCACGATTATCCTCCAGCGTGAGAGTAAGTAATCGGTTTTAGGGTTTAGTAGAGAGTTAGGGTTTGAGATCGTACCTTTAATGAGGCTTGGATGCCCTTTATATACACACGAAATCCTTATTGGTTTCGTGTTCCCCAACCTTCGGCGTATCCCGCCTAAGTCGGTCATTGAATACATATCTCCAAAAATAAAGATATCTGATATCCGAAGCCATAAATAACTTCGGGTTTGGGCCTTCGTGAGCCCAAACCGTTACCGGGTTAGCCCAATCGTACTGGGCTCGCTAGTAGCGGTCATTGGTCAGGTTCGTGACCCGAATGTGGACTATACGTCATCACAGGTCAACCTGATTTTGGTCAGTGCGAAAGATCAACATGTCATCAACATATAGACAAATGATGACTCCTTTACCAGATTTATCAAATTTGCTATACACACATTTGTCAGACTGGTTAAGTAAATAACCATTAAACAAAACCACTTCATCAATTTTTGGATGTCATTACTTAGGTGCCTGCTTTAGTCCATAAAGAGACTTAATCAGTTTGCACACCTTGTTTTCATTGCCAGGCAAGATGAAGCCCTGAGGTTGGTTCATATAAACCTCCTCATCCAATTCACCATTTAAGAAAGTTGTTTTCACATCCATCTGATGAATAATCAGATTGTGAATTGATGCCAAAGCAATCAGCAATCTTATGGTACTGATACGAGCTACAGGAGCATAAGTATCAAAATAGTCTATTCTTGACTTTTGTTTAAAGCCTTGAATGACTAGTCGAGACTTGAACTTTTTAATAGTTCCATCTACCTTCATTTTCTTTTTGAAAATCCATTTGCAACCTAAAGGTTTGCAACCACGTGGTAGATCAACCAACACCCAAGTGTTGCTGCCCATGATGGAATCCATATCATCATTGATTGCTTCTTTCCAGAAAGCAATATTGTTGGGTTCAGTAAATACCCAAACCCCTTAATCTAGGATTTGAATAGAAAATACCCCAAGTGTTTAGACCATTAAACACTAATAGGTCACTGAGTGCATAGTCTCTCAGTGAGCCATCTTCAGGATACTCAGTAAGAGGCGAAGAAGAAGTCTCTCCACTCAGTAATGCGGAACTTAAAGGGTGAAGACTGAGTCAAGAAGGAGATGGTGGATTCAGTGAGTGATGACAATAACTCAATAAATCCCTAAACTCCTCACCAACACTAACACTGAAGACAAACTAGACTAAAGACTGAAGGCGGAGAAGACTGAAGAATGAGCGGGATAAAACGGTTATGCTTGAAGCGATAAAGACGGAGTACTTATCTTCAAGAAGTCAACTTTCTCTGAAAGGCTCAGCATCAGTACTGACAAGTAGAAAGTGGCTTTGCCCCTTACCAGAAATAGCCTTTATAAACAGACATAAAATACATCAGTATTTTGTCTTCTATAACCTGTCAGTTTGTCACTTAGGAAAGAGTTAAAACTCATACTTGTATAAATAGCAAAAGAGATGGAGTGAAAGATTCAAGCTTGTGAATTGTAAAACACACACACACACACACAAGCCATCTTTCACTCCTCTAAATACAACTCAGTCCCTGAGATAGCTCAGTGGTTCCATAGTAGTTGTGCTCAGACTTAGCCTGAGCTTAGTGCGGAGTACCAACCCTTTGTCATTTCAATCCCAAGTACTATTCCGCAAGTAGTTGGGTAATGTATTCTTTTTGATTGATTTCTAATAAAGAATATTATGTTGAAAATTTATCAGTGTGTTTTGCTTACATATTACTTCAGTCATTGATTCACTATTATCCCCTTTTTTAATACTTAACTGTTTTATACGATAGTGAAGAGGGAACAACAAGTGGTATCAGAGCAAGGCTGATTATAAAACCTTTTAAAGCCGCTCTAAAATGTTTTTAAATCAGGATCCAAATGGCTGAAATTGATGTGCCCCAACTAGTCGACAAAAAGGGTGGAGCGTATTCTGCTGTTGCCCCTCGACTTGAGGTTGGTAAATTTAACAAATGGAAAAAGCGAATGCTTTGCTATTTAACTGGGATGGAACCTTACTACATTAAGTGTATTAATGAAGGTCCATTTATCCCAAAGACTGCTGAAGGTTTTCCTGAACCTGAAGCTCAGTGGACTCATGACGAGAGAAGAGTGGTCAACCAGGACCAAAGGCTCAAGAGTATCATCATATCTTGTATTCCTGATGATACTATGGAGTCTGTTATTGGCTGTAGTACAGCTAAACAAACCTGGGATGACCTGGTCCACAGTCATGAAGGTCCTTCTGATACCAAGGAAAACAGGATCATGGACCTGAAACTTGAGTATAACACCTTCAGGGCTAAGGACTCAGAAACTATGTCTCAAACTTACACCCGATACAAAACTTTGTTAAATGAACTGTCAAATGATGGTGTTAAGTTGTCCAAACATGAAATTTTTGGAATCACTCCTAAACCTTATTCAAGTGTTAGTGATTCATATGTAATAGTTAGCTTAATATGGCCTTTATGTTAGTAATTATGCTTAGGCTTATGTAGAAGGCCCATAAGCCTAGGCCCAAGCCCATAAGAGAAAGGAAGGGACTAGGAGTGTTGCCCTAGCTCCCTCTCCTATAAATACCTTGTAATAACCCTCACTTGAGGGTTGGTTGTTCAATTCACACTTTCACCTTTACGCATAACATTTTCATAGTTTCATTCGTGTGTGTTTGCGTGGTTTGTTCATCCGATTTCTTCTCTATCTCTTCTCTTGATGCTTGTGTTACATATATGGTGACCTAACAGTGGTATCATTCGCCAAATAGTTGGGTGAACATATTTGTTTTTGAAGGTTTTTTTGTTTTGGTCGTACGCGTAAAAACAGTCACAACTTTGTCACGCTTAAAAATTGATTTTTTACATTTTTTTAATCCAAGATTCTTGTCCTTTCAACGTTTTTAGGTGTTAAACTATCTGTTTTTGGTAAAAAGTTTCAAACTTTACGCGTGGATCATCGTTTTTAAACTAGGTTTTGAACGCGATTCTTGTTCTACGCATAACTGTTTTTTAATCTTTGGATCATCAAGTTTCACACTTTTGTGTTATTTTGGTGATATTGAAGCTATTTCATCACAAAAAATCTGGTTTAGAAACATCTTTGGGCAAAAGTCATTTTACGAGTAGTTCTACGCGTATCAAAACCCTAAAACTACGCGTAACTTGTTCCTTGGTTTGATCTTCAGTTTTCGTGGTTTACTCCGTGTTTTCTTGCTTGGATAAGCCTGAAAATACGTCGACTTTGGATATCTATTGCACTGTGATAGTGTAAAAGATCACTTGGGCAAAAACCCTAAAATTACGCATAAGCATAAGCTTACGCGTAGAATTTTTTACGCTTAAGATTTATCTTACGCCTAAGCTTTGTCTTACGCATAAGTTAATCCTACGCCTAAGTTTTCTACGCCTAACTTACTGTTTACGCATAACTTTAATGTCTTTCTCCTTACTTACGCGTAAACTAAACCTACGCGTAACTTTTGCTGTTACGCGTAACTTTGGTGTTTTTACGCATAAGTGTTACTTGGCTTTATTGTGATTTCTACGCCTAAGGATACTTCATCAACAAAGGTTCATTCGACTACAAAGATCCATTTAAAAACATAAGTCTTTCAACATGTCTCAACCTCCATACTCTAACTACTTTCCTTACATGTATAATCAAATTCAACAACAACAACAACAACTAAGTCCACAACAGCAACAATTCAATCAACAACAACAAATTTATCAACAACAATTTAATCAACAACATACTCCACAAATGGTTCAACCACCACCAACCCTTCAAGTACAACCTTACATAAACTTCTACAACCAACATCCATCCAGGAATACTATGAAGGAACCAACATGGTTTGGCAAGATGTGTGAAGCCTTAAATAGCCAACAATCAATTCATGAAGCTGGCTCACTTGATAGACCTCCAATGCTCACTCCCGGGAATTATGATCAATGGGTGATTAGGTTCTTTAGGTTTTGTGATCTAAAGAAGCCACATGGAAAGTTCTTAAAGAAGGTCATTATGGAAGGTCCATTTCAGATGCCTACTACAGTCACACCCGCAGATCCAGATGCTAATCCACCAAGAGATGATGTCACCAACAATGCAATACATCCTTTTAGGACTACCAAACCCAATCCTTCGAAGTGTTGATGCTCAAAAGACTGCAAAAGCAATGTGGGAACATATTCATCTTCTTATGGAAGGCACAGCACTCAATCAGGAAGACATGGAATCCAAAATCTACTTGGCTTATGAACACTTCATGATTGAACCAGGAGAGACATTAGAGTCATATCACCATCGCTTTTCAGACATCATTAATGATTTAGACAAACACAACATAATCATGCCTCGAATTGCTGTCAACACAAAGTTCCTAAGTAGTCTTGGTCCTGAATGGGAAAAGTATGTCATTTTCCTCCGTCAAGCGAAGAATATGCATCATGCTACCTACGGATTGTTGTACGATTATTTGAAGCCTCATCAAAAAGAAGTTGATAAGGAAAGGATTATCCGTGGCCAAACTGCTTCACCGTCACTTCCGGACAATCAACAACTTGCTTTGTGGGCTCAAACAAGTGTTACTCCTCAACAAGCTCCTCAACCCGCTCCTCAACCAACTGCAACCATAACACCTTATGATCCGTCACAGCAACAACCTCAACAAAATCAATTGGTTCCATACAACAACAACACTGCTCAAGCTCTTTACAGTGAAGCTGATGAGGACTCCGATGCCTTCGATGAATTGCAACAAGGATTTTTTATGATTGCCAAAGCATTCGGCCGGTACACAAACAAATCCAACAATCGCATTCATTCCTCATCCAATACAAGAAATCAGGCTGTTGTGAACAATGGACGCGTTGAAGTTCAAAATCATGGTTATGGTCGTCAGATGGGAGGTGGTCAAGGGATCAATGCTATGGGAAGGAATAACATGGCTGCTCCGCAACAGCAAAGGCTCAAGTGGTTGAACAGGGGAATGCTCAGAATGGGGTTAATGGTCTTCGTTGTTATAACTGTAATGAGAAGGGTCATCTGGCTAATGCATGTCCTAAGCCGAGGACAAGAGGCAGTGCTTATTTCAAAGAGGCTATGCTCTTGGCTCTTAAGGATGAAGCAGGTGGAACTCTCTCCAACAAGGAACAGAGCTTTATGGCAGATGCACACTCAGATGATGATATGGAGGACTTGCAGGCTAATGCAGTAGTGATGTTGATGGCACAAATGCAAGCTCTACACATAAGTGACACAGGCCCAGTGTATGACACTGACGGCTTGTCTCAGGTACCTGAACAAACAATTATCATTAATGATCTGATATCTCCGCCAATTTCTCCATCCGACCAGGATCAGAGTTTTCAACATGAGCAATCCACATCTCATTCCGATGATTATCAAATAGATCCCGTAGTTATATTTGACGATCAAGATGACCTTATGGGTAATATTGATAATCAAGTTGACTCCGTGATTATATTTGAGGATCTAAATAATGATCATGTTGAGACTCACGTTGAACAAAATGAGCTTCGGTCTAATAGAGAAATTGAGCTCCTGACCTTAATTAAAGACCAAAAATCTCGGTTGGAAATTTGCACGAAATTAAAATAGAAAAATGCACTGTTAACCAGGGATAATGAATGCTTAATTCGACAAATCAATTTTTTTCAAACTCAAGAAAAACGTGAAAAAGGTTTTGAAGTCGCTTTTGCTAAATCTTATCAAAACAAAAAATCTTTAGAACGACAGATACGTGATCTAGCAGCATCGAAGAATGCTTTGTTGTCTCAAATAGAACAACTGAAACATGAACATAAAAAACAACTTAACGCTCTTACTTTGGAAACTCAAAAAGCCAAGGCTGAGTTGTTAACTTGTCAAAACCAGTTCTCTGAGTACAAACAGCATTCCACGAAACGAATAGATACCTATCTTGAAGAAATTGTCGACTTACAACACAAAATCAAAGAGTTTTGAAATGTCATTTATAAACATGGTGAGTCAATCACAACTATTCAAAAGTTTACTTTTAAACCAAATCCAAATGGATACGGTCCGATTCTTGCTGATTACAAACCTAAGTTTTCAAACAGAGCATTCAAACCAAATCCTGAAGTTTACAGTGCAGAACATAGAATTGATGATTCAATTATGACTGTTGTTGAATATAATCGCATGGAGGAATTAGATGCAGATGACAAGAGTCGGTCAAAAATGGAAAATGTCTTTTATAACAAACCATTTAACTATTCAAAAGCCGTCACTTTTGTCAAACAACAAGATACTTCTAATAAACCTTTTGTTATCACATCAGTCTCTGAAGTTAATCCCAAACACAATGGTGCACAAATTAATGGTCCTTTACCTTCACTTAGTGAAGTAAAAATAAAAGCCGAAAGTTGTCGCGTTATAAAATACTTTGACACTTTCTTATCTGACCTCAAAATTTTGGAACGTGAGATTGAATTTCATTCTGATATAAAAGTTGAACATTTTCAATCGCCAATGGCGCGAGAACATCGAGACATTCTTCAGAAACGACTTTTACCCCATGTAAAAAATTTAAAAACTTGTGCACAATATTGGGAAAGGGATTTTCACAAGGAACTTGGTCTCATGAAAACCGTTTTCGAGAAAATAGAAACATCGATTTCAAATACTAAACGTAAAAAGAAATTGTTGAGAAAAGATGTTGATCGACTCTTGGAAGATGTTATCTGTGCTGATATCAATAATCTTGTTGTATTACAATCTGTTGCATATGCATCTGATCATATATCTGCTGATTCTGTTGATATTGTTGTGAATACTGATAATGTGTATCAGATCGAGTCTTTAAAAGCTGAAAATGAACGACTGTTAAACGAACTTTCAAATTCTAAACGTCGTCTTCAATGGTGTCAAAAAGATTGTCAAAATCGTGAACTTGCTTTGCAAAACAAAATCCATCAGTTGCAATAAAAACTGTTTAATCCTAAAATTAAGCAACTGGATGATCAAAACGTGTCTTTGAAATGTCAAATCTCAAAATATGAACAAGAACTTGCAAACGTTAAAAAGGAATATGGTGTCATATTTGATTTACTCAAACAGACTTGTAATGAAGCATCAAACGAACTTGATCATTATCTTGCACACACTAAAGAAGTCATGAATTTTTCTGGAAATCTTCGTTCTGAAAATCAAGAGCTGGTGCACACTATCTTTAATTTAAGGGAAATGTTAGGAAAGTATGAACAAGTTCAGCCTAGCATCATTAAGAGAATTGCACCCGTAACACTTAGCAAACGTGAACCCAGAATACCTACTGACAAAACACAAGTTACTAATGTGCTTCCCTCTACTGAAACAGGAATATTTGCCTCTTTTCCAAACGTCCGCACTTCACAGCCTAGGAGCAATACAAGGAACAATAGGAAGTTGCGACCTAAGAAAAGACAAATAAAGATTGCTGAAGTAGAAGAACACCGTAGGATGTTGAATAAGACTCCAGTTGCACCCACTTTAGATATTTCGTCTAGCAAATGTAATGGAAAAAGTGTTGTAACTAATGCTGAACCTTTAAGTACTTTTGATATTCAGTCTGATGCTTCTTGTGTTATTTGTCGTAAAAGTATGCGTTTTGATTATCATGATAAGTGTGTTGCTAAGGCTATCTTGTCTCGTTTACGGAATCCTAAGATTCAGAATACCTCTAGGCCCACTACTGCTTCTAAGTCTGTGCTTGGTAAACCGCCCTCTTTAGATTCTAAGAAACGCATTGATGTCACTGTAGCTCCAGTATCACCTCCAAGAATTGTAGTACCACCTAGCACATTCACTAAGACCAAAGCTAAGACTAGTTGGAGATGGCAGAAATGGATACATAACACCCTAGGATTTAAATGGATGCCTAAAATCATTGATGAGTGTATTTCAACTATAACTGCTTCGGAACCCTCTAACTCTTCGGGTTCCACATCTACTTCTATTCCATCTGTGTCGTCTGTGTGTAATGCAGGTGATACAGATCATCCTTTGGATTGTTGATAGTGGATGTTCCCGACACATGACAGGCAACCTTAAACTGTTATCAAATTTTGTTGCAAAGTTCATTGGCACTGTCAGATTCGGGAACGATCACTTCGCAGCTATCATGGGCTACGGAGATTACATCAATGGCAACATCGAAATTAGCAGGGTTTATTATGTGGAAGGCCTCGGTCACAATCTTTTTTTTGTTGGTCAATTTTGCGATGGAGATTTGGAAGTCGCTTTCAGGGAGAAAACTTGTTTCATTCGTGATCTACAAGGAAATGATCTTATGTCTGGCCAACGCTCATCCAGTCTCTACACTATTTCCATGCAATACATGATTGCTTCATCTCCCATTTGTCTACTCTCAAAGGCTACATCTACAAAATCTTGGCTATGGCACCGTCATCTCTCCCATCTAAACTTTCAAACCATAACCAACCTTGCTCGACACAAACTTGTTGAAGGTCTCCCGAGATTCCGGTATTCTAAAGATCACCTATGTTCAGCTTGTGAACAAGGGAAAAGCACTCGTGCTCATTTTCCTTCAAAGGTGGAACACAGCACTCATCATGTGCTTCATCTTCTTCACATGGATTTGTGTGGCCCGATGCGCGTGCAAACGATTAATGGCAAACGCTACATCTTAGTAATTGTTGATGACTACTCACGATGGACTTGGGTTTATTTTCTTCGAAGTAAAGATCAAGCTCCACAGATGATCATCACCTTTCTCACAAAAATTCAAATTCAGCTCCGAAACACCGTCAGACAAATTCGAACAGACAAAGGAACTGAATTTGTGAATCAAACTTTTCGGGAATATTATGAGAAAGTGGGAATTGAGCATCAAACATCTATTGCCCGCACATCAGAACAAAACGGAGTTGTTGAAAGACGAAACCGTACGTTAGTGGAAGCTGCCAGAACGATGTTAATCAATGCTAAACTTCCAGATTACTTATGGGCTGAAGCTGTCTCAACTGCATGCTACACTCAGAACCGCTCAATGATTACACAACGCCACAACAAAACACCATTTGAGCTTCTCCACAACCGAAAACCGAATCTGAAACACTTTCATGTATTTGGATCTCTTTGCTATCCAAATAATGATCGTGATGACTTTGGAAAGCTCAAAGCCAAAGCTGACATTGGAGTCTTTATTGGATATTGTGAGAATTCTAAAGGTTACCGGATCTGGAATCGTCGTACAAAGCAAGTTATGGAAACAATTCATGCTCATTTTGATGAACTCACTGAAATGGCTTCTGAGTATAACAGCTTGGAACCCGGTCACAACCGCTTAAACTTCCCTCAAACCCCATCATCAGTTGAATCAAGCCCCGAGCTTACACGTCAACAAATGGAAAGACTATTTGCTCCTCTGTTCAGTTACGATACTGATGAACGTGCTTCAGGTGTATCCAATGTTTCCGCTGCTCAACCTGATACTACTCTTATACCTGATACACCTGCTACAACAACTACGGTTGAAGAAGCACCACCAGTTGACTCTACAAAAATAGTTGAACAAACTGATTCCAACGACGCTGAACCATCTGATGATGTTCCGAACAATCATGTACCCCCACCTACAGATTTTGATCCAAATGCGTTCTTTAACCCGTTTGCTAATGAAACTGCTGCACCTGATGTTGCGGAATCATCTACAAGCCATTTGAATCCTCAGAATCTGCACAATGTATACCAACATCAACCCTCTACACATCGATGGACAAAAGACCATCCTCTTGAGAATATTATTGGCAAACCAAATCAACCAGTCGTCACAAGACAATGTCTTCACACAGATGGTGAACATTGCATTTATGCCCTCACTGTCTGCCAATCTGAGCCTAAAAACATTAAAGACGCAATGACAAAAGACAACTGGATTGAATCCATGCAAGAAGAACTCAACCAATTCAAACGTCTTGAAGTATGGGAACTGGTTGAAAGACCAACAGGGGTCTACGTCATTGGTCTCAAATGGATTTGGAAGAACAAATTGGATGCTGAAGGGAACGTAATCAGAAACAAGTCACGTCTGGTGGCTAAGGGTTATCGACAGGAAGAGGGTATAGACTTTGAAGAATCTTTTGCTCCGGTTGCTCGTCTTGAGGCTGTTCGGATATTTCTCGCGTTCGCGGCTCATATGAATATAACGGTCTTTCAGATGGACGTCAAAACTGCTTTTCTGAATGGTCAACTGAAAGAAACGGTTTATGTTAGTCAGCCAGAAGGATTCGTTGATCCCGAGTTCCCGAACCATGTCTACAAACTGAACAAAGCTCTATATGGTCTCAAACAAGCTCCTCGGGCGTGGAGCGTTACAATTTCTTGGTGACAAACTGGTGTCATGGCAATCGAAGAAGCAGGATTGTACATCGCTGTCCTCAACGGAAGCAGAATATGTAGCCATGTCGGCGTGTTGTGCTCAAGTAATTTGGATGAGAACACAACTCAAAGACAGTATTTGAAAGAATTCCGATGTACTGCGACAATCGGAGTGCTATTGCGATCTCGTGCACCTCAGTTCAACATTCGAAATCTAAGCACATCGATCTTCGATATCATTTCATTAAGGACCACGTGGAGCAGGGTACTGTTGAATTATACTTTGTGGGCACAGAATACCAATTGGCAGATCTACTCACCAAAGCCTTAGCTCCTGCTAGGTTTAATGAGTTGGTCCACCGGATTGGTATGCGGTGTTTGACTCAAGAGGAACTGGATGAACTCTTAAAACAGTCTTAAAAACCAGTCAAACACCAAAACCTCTTTTGTAAATATTTTTTTCAAAAACAAAATATAAAAATATAAAATCAGATAAAACAACAAAAATATTCTTCCATCTATATTTCTTCAAACATTGCAAGTACAATTCTTCCGTCAACACTCGAATCTTTCAAAATTCAGTATTTTTCTGATCAAGTGTTGAGGGGGAGAAAATAAATACTTAAACTGTTTTAATATAACCGTGTACTTGCATGTTACCTATTCCCGGTTGTTTCTTTAAATAATGGTGGTCACATTTCTGGTTTTCTGACACTCCTCGGACTAAAATTTATAAACTTTCATTATTTCTTAAGTTGAGGGGGAGTGTCGTCAAAGTTATTTCCAAATATTCTTCGTTTGGTAACCAAAATGGAAGTTAAAAGGCATTGGATGAAAATGGCAAAGGTGGAGGGGCTAAAACTGTCAAAAGCTTAATGTTATTTTAAATAAAACACTCCACCTAACATATTAACTCTTCACATTAAATATTTCACCAAACATCATCCACGATCCATAATCGTTTCACAAATCCGTGATTTTGATCCTCAATTTGTAAGTGTTTAAACATTCTTTGAAACAATCTAAACATGGGTCTTGAATCGTTTTTCAAACTAACGGTTAGATTTTCGCCTAGAAGGGATTTTGTGTTCTACGCATATGCGTATGAACACATAATCAAAGTTGAGTGTTTTTGGTGTTAATGGTTGTGTCAAAACATTTTTATCATCACAAGAACACCATTTTTATCATTTATACTTGCCCAGAAACTCAAATTGATTGATTTCAAAAGTTAGGGTTTACGCGTAAATTTGGGCTTTCTCATATGTGAGTGTTTTTGGTGAAAAAGATAGTTAGTTAATGTTGTATTCATGATTAATTGATCATATCTAAGCTCAGAAACTGCCTAGAAACATCAATTTCACTAAAACTGATAAACTAGGGTTTATGTTCATGAGAATTGGGTATTCTTGATTGGCTTTGACTTTGATGTTAAAACTTGGATAGGACATCTTTTTATACTTCTTAGACCTCCCAGAAAAACTTTGGTGCAAATCGTATGGCTAGATTTCATACGCGTAAATCTTGAACTTTAGGGTTTTAGGCTATGCGTAACATATGTTCTAGGCCTAACTGTTTGATAAGTATTCATGCCATGATCTGTTATAGAATGAATGTATGTGTTAATATTGATGCTATGATGATTTTATTTCAGGTTTGCAACAAGTAAAAATCAGAATCAAGGTTGTTAGATATCTACGCATAAGGATCACCTTACGCGTAGCATGTTATGCGTAAGAGAAATCTTACGCGTAGCGTTTACGCGTAAGGTTCTACATAAGGGACTACGCGTATCCTGTGAAGGATATGCGTAAACAGTGACCTCTACACATAAGGTCTACTCTTACGAGTAAGCCTTACGCGTAAGGTTTATATACGCTTACGCGTAAGCTCTACGCATAAGGTCTTCTTTTTCATACGCGTAATATTTCTTACGCGTAAGACAAGGTCCTACACATAAGCTTGCGCCTTTACGCGTATAATTCCTGTTTACGTATAAGCTGCCATTTCTACGCCTAAGCCTTAATTAAACCTTCATCATGAATTGTTATGCGTGCAAACTTGTAAATAAATAAATCATAACGTCACGAAACCAATAATGTCACTAATAAGCTTAAACGTTTGATATGTTGTGGAAAATAAGTGATAACATAAACTTTAAAACTAAAGTTAAATAACTCACGAAACTTATCACAACGTCATTGGACTATTGGACAAACAAGTGACTTTGGACTCGTAACAATCATTGACATAGCACATTCATTAATTAGACAATAAAACCATCTGTTGACTAACATAATGTCTTTCGATATGTTGGTTCTTTTGGCTAAATTTATTTCAGATAACGACATGGACGCTCAAATGAATGTGGATGCACCAAATGTTCTCACCGTTGCTGGTATCTTCCCTCATGGATACCCGATGAAGATAGGAAAGAACAACCTTCGTGTTGACTTTGAAACTCTCACCTGCTCAGAGTCTTCTTGCTTAATTGCTGTGGATATTCTGAAGAATCATCCTTATCAGAATATGCTCTCCAACTCTGCTACTGTGCCGGAGATCTACATTCATCAGTTCTGGAACACAATGAAAAAGATCAAAGGACATAATGCTGTGACAGTGACTCTCAACCACAAACAAGTCACCATCACGCCTGTAGACTTAAGGATTGTTCTCCTCATTCCCGACATCGAGCCTACCGATTACGTTGCTGCACCAACTGAAGAGATTGTTCTACAATTCATGATAGACATTGGTTATGATGAAGCTACAGGAGTAATCACTAAGCCTTCATACGTGGATCTTAAGAATATTCCTCAACCTTGGAGAACTCTCTACATCATCATCACCAAATCTGTTTCCGGTCGTGACAGTGGCTATGAGCATCCCAAGCTCATGGAACTGCAAATCTTTTGGGCTTTGATAAACATGAAGCACATCGAAATTGAAGCTCTGATATGGGACGACATGATGTCATTCCTCAAAAAGCTTGGCTCAAAGATTCCTTATATCAGATATACAAAACTGTTGATCCAAAGAGCTCTTGGACTCAATCCTGATATCCCCAAGAGACTCAATGACCCCAACAATCACGACATGTTGTCTGAACCTACCCTAACTGTCAGATTCAAGGAATCAATAACGAAGAAACAGGGTGCTGTGTTGCCAGATCACCTTCTGTCTGATGAAATCAAAAAGCTCTACACATACAAAAGGTATCTGGTGGCAGTTGAAGAAAACAAAGTCGGTTTTCTCGATGACAAGTCTTCTGGCACCCCCACAAGGAAAACCAGAAGAGGAAGTGCAGAAAGTGCTGCAAGCACTGAGAGTAAACGGAAGTTCCCTAAGAGGAAACCTCCACACAAAAGGAAAGTTCCTTCTAAGGAAGCTTATCCTATTCCCGTACCTAAGCCTGAACCGCCAAGAAAGCTAGTGGACGAAAGCTCTGAAGATACAGAATCAGACGAAGAGGTTTTCTACTCTGAAACTTCAACCGATATTACTCCATCAGTAGCTAAACCTCCCAGTCCACCAGCTGACAAAGGTAAAGGGAAAACCCCAACGATTGAGCATGATAAGGAGAGTTCTGACGAAGAACTAGTTGACGAAGAAAGTGAATATCAAAAGAAGTTGAAGGAACTCAGACGAAAACACTTTGCCGAAGAATTCGTAAAAGATCAAACTCGTGGCCCTGGAGGTTCAAGTGGCGGTACTCAAGCCACACCAGTTCCTGATGCGTTTAATCGACCCGATAAGGGAACTGGTACTACTTTCACTCACGAACAACAACAACGGCAGATTGAAGATTCCATCAACTTTGATATTGAGGAACCAGAAACGGAAAAGACTGAGAAAACTCCTGCTGATGATACTAAGGCTGATGACACGGCTAAGTCTGGAAACAAAGAAGAAACCGCCTATGATCATTTTCTTCTAGACAGTCCCGTACGTTCTAAGGAGGAAACTTCTGAACCACCTAAGGACCCCGAGCCTCCTCACGTCTCATCATCATCAGACTCATCTTCTCACTCTTCACCACCACCATCCAGAAGAACAACCAGATCCATGTCCAAATCAGTGAAGAAGCCAACTACCTCTTGTATCTCTCAAGCTAAGACACGAATCGTTAAAGCTGTCAAACAGGTCAGAAAGAAAGACGTGCTTTACAAGAAGCTGAATTTTCTCGCTGACCAGGTACAGTATCTTCATGACGAGAATGAAAAGATGCAAGTTGAAAGGGAATATGTCCAGAAGCTCATTAAAGATGATCTTCAAGGGAAAATGAACGAAATGATCAAAGGTTACACTCACAAGTACCTTCTTGACATCGTTCCTGGAGTTACAAAGGAGATGTTTACCAAACAACTCTATCCGAATCTATTACACTTGGCCAAGAAAACTATGAGATCAACACCAATGCATGTCAACATCAACCCAGTTGATCCCATAATATTCTCAAATGCTGAATTGGTTTCCAGGCTCGTAGCTCAAATGTCTAAACGATCTGCAACATTTGCCTCTTACGAAGGTAAACTGTTTGAAGCATTGCTGGAATACCAACTTAAATCAGCATGCAAAGAAGAAGCTGAGAGGCCCAAGCGTTCAAGAGACGATGAAGATAAGGATAAAGATAAAGAGCCGAAACGCCCGAAGAAGTCTGGTGAACCATCCTCCATGCAACCTCCACCCCAAAGGACTCTAGATCAACCATGATCTCCTCCTCGCTCTTCAACTAAAAAACCTCAGGATTCTGAGTTACCACCCCAGACTCAGAAAACTGGTGATCACTTTGAGTATACGGGTGGTGACGATGAGGAATTCCATGAGCCCCAACAACAACCCACCTCTCCCGACAAAGTTAAGAAACTAGAATCCTCATCTAGGCCTAAGATAAAGAAGAAGAAGGCGCCCAAGGCTGACGTCGTATCATGGCTAGACGAGGATGACACTGATGAATACGACTGGTTTTCTATACTTGTTAATTCTACTCCCTATCCATCTAAAGGTCAAGATCTGGTAGACGGTAGTACATTGGAGCATGCAAAGTTATTGCAAGAAAATTTCCGAGTGAAGAAGATGACGACATCAAAGTTGAAACGAATCAAGAATGAAGCCTTTCAACTGCTAAAAGACAGCTCGGAAAGTGTCATCGAGGTTGAATACCATCTTGACAACATAGCACGAGCCATGTCCGACAACATTGATTGGCTCAACCCTGAAGCAAACATCGACTTCTCCAGGAAAGACAATGCCCCTTACTACACCGACTGGTCTAAACCTCTACCAACGATTGGCCAACCAGATCAGCCTAAAATTCCATTTCGCTACTTCTTCAACAACGACTTGGAATTTCTTCTACACGGCAGTGATGATTCAAGGAAATACGCTACATCACTGACACTTCCGTTCCCGGCAGCCATATACTCTAACTGCATAGCCATCGAGGAAAAGGCTACCCACATGTTTTCCAACAATGTGGAATTGTATGACCATGATGCAATGTATGGGATTCACCATTGGCCGGAACGCCGACGAATCTACTACAGAAGCTGCCAGGTTCAGAAGTCTCAACATGAAGTGTTCAGTACTAAAGCAATCGTTGTTGTTATGCATGTAGCTCTTTCGTCTAAATGGGACTACACTTTCCTCAAGAAAATTATGGTCAAAAGACAAGACGAAAGAGACTATGAATTCTGTGAATCGGACTTTCAGAACTTGTCTCTCAACGACATTGAAGATCTGTATCTTGCCAAAGTACAGGGACGCATGAGACAATTCTCGACTGAAATTCAACGCGAATACATCAAGTCCTTGCTCATATTCATCAGAAGCATAGTGATACAGGAACGTGTAGAAGATCTAAAACTTGCTGTTGAGTCGTATCAGACCCGTGTCAACTTCACCAGACCTCAGCTATAACTTCCCGACATCAACCAGCTTCCACAATACACCCTCATCAGCAAACCATTCGGAGTAATTTACCGTAGTGAGCTACAACAAAACTGCTTGATGGCGTATAGAGATCTTCACAAGTTTGGGGATCATACATTGAAGAAGGTTAGGGATGGCTTGGCTTACAGGTTGAAGGCGATATATGAAGGCATTGGGTCTCAAAAGCGATGGAACTCTCAGGAAAGACGGGATGTGCAGAGGATTATCACCAGGATTGATGAAAGGTTGTACAGAAGGGACCAGTTCAGAACACTGGAGAGCTTTGTAGGTGGTCATCCCAGGATTTCTCTCACCGGCTATCAACGCCCTGATCGCATTCCTGGAAAGATTGATGGACTTCCTGGTACCCCTTAAACTGCTTTTATTTCATATTAATTTGGATGTGTGATTTATAATGACTATGGCTTGTGCACACATAACAGTGTACAACCCGTTCTTGTAATGAAAGGACCATGTGGTACGCTTCAGTGCCATAATCCTATAAAAGGAGCGAAATCTTCTTACTTTTGAGTAAAACTTATCAAACCTTTCACTTTTCAAGGTTTTGCTCAAAAGAACAAGTACTTCCCCTTACGTTTTCAAAACCTCAAAAGTTAGTATTACTTGTTGAGGGGGAGTATTTGCTAAAACTTTGTTCACAAAATTGTTCTTTGGATAATCTTCCCACAAAACTCGAAATGGTCATATTTATTATCAAAACGTTATCAAAAATAACATTTATATGCCATTTTTGAGGGGGAGAAAATTATGTGATAAGAAATATGTTGTGTTTTGCTAATGAATCCTAGTGTGAAAAGACTTCAACCCATGAATTGACGGGAACTGAACAGTCATACATTGAAAAGATTTGTCTTCCAAGACTTATCTAAGTAAATTGTACCTATTCGAGAAACTCTTGATAGACATGAACTTTGACGGGGTTTGGCAACCTTTCGGGGGTGTCCACATCTTCAAGGTAGTTATTAGAGCTAGTTGTCACCTAAAAGCTGACAATGTATCCCTTTAACTATGCAACGTAATCGTGTCTCGCAAGGGATTGTCTATATTGAGTCGATCAATTCAGAAAGTGCGCGCTCTTTCCTCACTGTGCAGATTTCTGTCAAAACTCTTAAGCACATGTTGAGGGGGAGTATTTCTGAAAATCTAAAACTCTTGAAGTGTTCAAACATGTTTTTCATTCACAAACACTTCGAGAGATTTTCATGAAAATGGTTTTTATGGCAATGGAGTTATAAGGTGATTAAGGTTAGGAATAACCGTCCTATGATCCGCCAGAGCCGGAGGGATCTACCCAAGGACATCACAAATAGTTAGTACTTAGAAGTCCTTAGGTATGATTATAAAAAGGAGAAAATGAGAATCGGAGAAAGAAGGAGTTGAAGAATTAAAAAGAAAAGCAAAGAAAAGGGTGAAAAGAAATAGCCCTCCAGATTATTCAACTTAGGGCAGACACCGGGTTCAATTCATATGCTACTGGTTGTCACTTGATGACGCCGGTATTGAAGATTAAAAGTCGTCATGGACCCAGTGACGCATGCACTAAACCTTCTTAGCCACTCAAGTTTCTACCAAAAGAAGCTTGTTTCATTCTCACAGGGAACCATACGTAAACTATCGGCTTTCTCTTAGAGATTGCTGGTATTGAAGAAGGAGACCCTCTCCCTAGTCTCCGATCAGGAAAACCAAAACGCACTATTGAGTTTAGAGCCACGAGATTCATCAAAAGATCTCTTAGGTACACTTGACATTTCATCACTTGTTGTTCAAAAATAAGAACAACAGTGGTACGTTATCGAGTCCTTCACAGATCTTAGCAATCTGTCGAGAACATTTATGAGAGGTTCACAATTGTGATCCTCAGTGATTGAATGGAAACTCCTGCCAGGGTCAACATCTAACAGCCCTGACAGCATGTCGCTTCGGTAACTCCTCGTCGATTACGCTTAGTGGTCTCAAACGTTCTACAATCGTGAGGTGATGCTTCGGTGTACCTCAGCGACTCATCTGAACCATAGGTGTACTTCGGTATATCGCGTTATCTCACTTGTGGGACTCCGGTTCAGGAACGGCCTTTGTGAGAATTAGAGTTGTGTTTTCACACTATGCTGTTAACACTCTCGAAGTTCAAACTTGTAAGTGCCAGAATCCGCTTATTACTAACCTTTCCTATGTTTACTTCTTATGGAAGCTCTGGAGCGGACTGATCGTGCAGATTCTCCACATGCTCATACCAACAACATCACTTATGAAAGGTCTCTCATAATCAAAGGCAACACAAAGTCAGAATGATTCTTCGTCAACAAAGAATCTACAAAGTTTAAAGACTTAAAGAACTTCATCAACTGTAATCCAACGTTAAGGAGTGTGTGAGCATGTTGGAGAAAGACGTGGAGACACTGGAGCAGCGAAGCAGACCTGATGCAGATTACCACATCATACTATCACTTCCAAAGAACAAAGAACTAAAGAACAAAGAACATGAAGACGTCAAAGCATAATACTTCAAAAGAAACAATTTCTCTACACTGGGGAGATTGTTCAAATCAAGACACTTCTTCTCACAAGAAAGAAGAATGTCAGAAGACGTCAAAGCTACTATTACATCAGCACCTACAACGTTTATCACTCATTCACTCATCACTAACCCTTAGGGGGATATTGTTGGAATCACTCTTAAACCTTATTTAAGTGTTAGTGATTCATATGTAATAGTTAGCTTAATATGGCCTTTATGTTAGTAATTATGGTTAGGCTTATGTAGAAGGCCCATAAGCCTAGGCCCAAGCCCATAAGAAAAAGGAAGGGACTAGGAGTGTTGCCCTAGCTCCCTCTCCAATAAATACCTTGTAATAACCCTCACTTGAGGGTTGGTTGTTCAATTCACACTTTCACCTTTACGCATAACCTTTCCATAGTTTCATTCGTGTGTGTTTGTGTGGTTTGTTCATCCGATCTCTTCTCTATCTCTTCTCTTGATGCTTGTGTTACATATATGGTGACCTAACAGAAATCAATGTTGGTTTTGTCAATAGTCTCCCTGAGAAGTGGTTGAATTTCTCTCAGGGACTTAGGAATGCTAATCATATCCAGAATCTTGAACTTCCTGAAATTTATGGGAAATTTGTCTATGAGGAAAACCTCATCAACAGACGATACCCTGACTTAAAAGAAATCTCAAGAAGTCCCTGACCACCACTTCAACACCTTTATCTACTGCTTTTTTCTCTAACAGTGTGGTTCATGATTTTCAAGAAAATTCAGATGATGAGCCTGATGAGAGATCAAGTGAGGAGTACCTAAATGACCTGAACATCGAATTTCAGGAAAGGGCACTCTTTGCTAACTCTTGAAGGTTTATAAAAAGAAACAAAGGTTTTTCAAATGCTAAAGCAAACGAGGACACTGAATGCTTTAAGTGTCACAAAAGAGGTCATTTTGCAAAAGACTGTTTTTCAAAAACAATTTCTGAACCCTCTTATAAACCATCAGGGTCAAATCAGTCCTAAGGCTTTAGCAAATTTCAACCAAAAATCTATTAGTCTCATCAAAATTTTCAAAACAAATCTGATCAAAACAAAACTGTAGATTTTGAAGCAAAGTACAGAAAAGTCAAAGCTAAGCTAGCAATGCTTGAGGCCACTCCCTCAGAAACAACAAACACTGTTAAATCTGTGCAGGGTAAAAACAAATGCCTAGTTGCTGAAGTCTTCGACTGGGATGAAGAGCCAGTCTCCTCAGACGATGAAATGGTGCAAGTCAGTGCACTGATGGCTCTTTCAGAAGAGGACAAACTAGCTGTTGGGAAAAATCATGCCAGGAATGGAGAATGGGTCAATATCACAATGAAGAAGGTAAACATTTTACTTTCTATGGATGATGACTCTGATTGGCAGTCCTTTATGAACTATATAAATGTAGATCTTAAGTTTGTAGAAGAGCAACGATTAAATCTTTTTTCAAAATACATCAAGTTAAGTTTTGAATTGAATAAGTGTAGGGATGAATTACTTCTTTTAAAACAAGCTAAGCTTGAGGCTGTCACACTGCAAATTCAAAACACTGAACTAGTTAAAAGAAATCAGGCTCTTCAAGATGAACTTAAGAAAGAAAAAGATATCATTGAAAGTTGGAGTGCTAAAAATACTAGGGTCTTTGATGCTGTGGGAGCTCCCAATAGCAAAAAGAGAGTCATAGGTGAAGATCATCTCCCTGACTCTCACAACAAAGACCAGAGTCCAAAGCCCTTTGTGTCTGGTGGCATGATTACCAATGTGTTGACTAACCCCAAGCCCAATGATTGGATTGAATGGGTTAACCCTGAGAGTAAGCTTCCAAATTTCGATTCTGGAAGAATACTAGAGCCTGAAAGCCAAGCTCTTAAGAGCATGCTTGGACTCCCTGATGTGCCCAGTAGTACTGAACATATCTCTGAGTCTGAAGCAGAATCTAATGCACCGCTTCCACCCCTGAAACCTCTTCAGGGTGTTGCACCAAAGCTATGAGCTTACTTCAATGCAATTCAATCCTCACTCACCAAAAGAAAGGTCTGGACTTGGTAGAACCATCCTGAAAAGACCATCAAAACCAATTCAACAAGAGTCTACTCCCACTGAGACTTCCACATCTTCAGTTCCTACTGAAGCTGACCAAATTCAGCAACTGACTGAACTTGTGAGGAAGCTGACTGATAAGATGGAATCCATCGAAAAAGGTCCTGATTCAATCAAGGAAACTAAGTCAGCCTCCTCTAGTTCATCAAAGTCAAAATCCACCAACAAGCCCAAACAGAAGTGTGATCTATGCCACTATACCAGTCATACCACTGAAACTGCTATAGAATCCTTTTTTGTATGATCTGCAAAAAGGATGATCACAGAACTTCTGATCACTTACAATATGTAAGTTCACTCAGTAAAGCAAACTATACCAATGTTGGTCATCAGTATGCTTCAACCTCCAAATCTGCTCAAAAGTTTAGAGCAAAACCCTTTCCTCCCTGCCCACACTGTGGCTTTAATGATCATCATCCTAATGATTGTCTCATGAACACATGCTGTGATATTTGCGGAAATCCAGCTCATGAGACATCCCAGCATGACAATGTCATCCAAGCAAGGAGAAGTTCCAAGCAACCCAGAATCACTGAGTTATCCTCAGTCTCCAAATGCAAAACCTTTGGTAGTACAATGCACACAACCACTGACCATGAGTCAATTGCCAAATTCAAACAGACCTTTAGGCCCAAGTCCACTAGTATGTGGGTCAGCAAGAGAAACTAATCCAATTTACTATTTGTGCAGAGACATGCCAGGGAGCCTATTTGGCATCTAGATAGTCGATGCCCAAGAAGCATGACTGGTGTGAAGGAGTATCTGCACAAGTATGTAAAGGAACCAGGACCCAAGGTAGTATTTGGTGATAACTCATCATGTCCCACTGAAGGTTATGGTTCAGTATACTGCAATGGAATAGTTTTCTCTAGAATAGCTTATGTCAATGGTCTCAAATACAATCTCATCAGTGTCAGTCAACTCTGTGATGCAAAGTACATTGTGCAATTCAATGACAAACAAAGCACCATTTTCAATGCCAACAAAGAAGTTATTTTGATAGCTCCTAGAAGAGATGATGTTTATGTCTTAGACATGTCAACACTCTCTCAAAATAGAACTTGTCTCTTTGCCAAAGCCACTGAAACTATCAACTGGCTGTGGCACAAGAGACTCTCACACTTAAATTTCAAAAACATCAACAACTTGGCAAAACAAAACAAGGTCCTTGGCTTACCATCACTGGTTTTTTCAAAAGATAAACCATGCTCAGCCTGTGAAAAAGGCAAACACCAAAGAGCATCTTTCAAAACAAAACAAAATTTCTCAATCAAAAGCTGCCTTCACCTCCTGCACATGGATCTCTTTGGACCAGTCAGTCCTAGATCAATCCAGCATGAGAAGTATACACTTGTCATTGTTGATGAGTTTCAAGATATACTTGAGTATACTTTCTTTCCAAAAAGATTCAGGCAGCTGATACAATAATGTCATTCATCAGGAACATTGAAAACTAGAATGACATTACTGTTAAACAAATCAGAAATGACAATGGCACTGAGTTCAGAAATGAAGAGCTTGAGAATTTCTGTGATGAAAAGGGAATCTCCCAAAACTTTTCATCTCCTTACACCCCTGAACAAAATGGGGTAGCTGAAAGGAAAAACATAACTCTCATTGAGGCTGCTAGAACTATGTTAAATGGCTGCAGCTCTCTTGAAACATTTCTGGACTGAAGCAGTCAAAACAGCCTGTTATACACAAAACAGGTCAATCATTGTCAAAAGACATAACAAAACCCCATATGAGATATTCAAAGGTAGACTTCCTGATATCAGCTACTTTCATGTGTTTGGATGTCATGTGTTCATTCACAACCACAAGGATCATCTAGGCAAGTTTGATGCAAAAGCTGATGATGGATACTTTCTAGGTTACTCACTGATCTCCAAAGCCTTCAGGGTATTTAACACAAGGAGACAACAAGTTGAGGAAACCTTTCATGTCACCTTTGATGAAAGTTCAGAAAGCATCAGGTTCACAAGTACCTCAGTGGAGGAAATAGGAATTGATAACTCATCAAGATATCCTCCTGATGAGTACAACACTGAAATCAATTCCTCATACCAAATAGATGCTGACATCTCATATTATGTCTTGCCTCACAACCTTCCCCAGCCAACCATCAGTGAATTCATTGATAATCAATCAGTCCCTGTTGGGATAGGTAATATTGAACCAAATGTTCAGGAACCTGTGATTCAAGGACCCCAACCTAAACAAATCATCTCTGCAGATGACCTCAATGATTCTGTGGATCCTGCACCAGAACTCACTCCTGAGTTTCCAGTGACCTCTTCAAGCTCAGATCCTAGACCACAAAGTAAGTGGACAAAATCTTAGGATATTGAGCTTGTAAACATCATTGGTGAACCCACAAAAGGCATGCTCACTAGAAGCATGGCTGCTAATTTAACTGTAGCTTCAGCCAATGAATGTCTATATGCTGATTTTCTATCAGAAATAGAACCCAAAAGTGTCACTGAGGCTATAAAACACCCAAGCTGGGTTCAGGCCATGCAAGAAGAACTTCAACAGTTTGATAAAAACAAGGTCATGACCTTGATCAAATGTCCTCAGGATGTCATTGTCATAGGAATGAAGTGGGTTTTCAGAAACAAAACTGATGAAAACGGCATTGTCATTAAAAACAAAGCCAGACTTGTAGCCAAAGGTTACATGCAACAAGAAGGCATTGACTATGATGAGACATTTGCTCCTGTTGCAAGAATGGAAGCCATCAGGATCTTCTTTGCATATGCTACCTACATGAACTTCAAAGTTTACCAAATGGATGTAAAAAGTGCATTCATGAATGGTGAACTCAAGGAAGATGTATATGTTCAGCAACCTCCTGGCTTTGAGAGTAGTGAATTCCCTGACTATGTCTGCAAGCTTGATAAAGCCCTTTATGGACTAAAATAAACTCCCAGGGCATGGTATGAAACTCTCTTAGCCTTCCTGATTCAAAACAAGTTTGTCAGAGGAAAGATAGACAACACATTGTTTATCTACAGGACAAAACAAGATGTGATACTGGTCCAAGTATATGTTGATGACATCATCTTTGGCTCAACAAACTACACTCTTTGCAAACAGTTTGAAAAAATGATGACAAAGAAGTTTGAAATGAGCATGATGGGTGAACTCACATACTTCCTTTGACTAAAAATCAGGCAAACTGATAAAGGAATCTCCATCAGTCAAGAAAAATACACCAGAAATCTCTTGAAGAAATATGAGATATCTGATTGTCCCTCAATGAAGACACCAATGGTCCCTCCTAACAACCTTAGACCTGATCTCACTGGAAAATCAGTCAATCAAACCCATTTCAGAGGGATTGTTGGCTCACTGATGTATCTAACTGCTTCCAGACCAGACATACAATTCTCAGTCTGTATAATAGCAAGATATCAGTCCAATCCCAAAGAATCCCATCTCACTGCAGCCAAAAGAATACTCAGATACCTGAAGGGAACTCCAAGCCTTGGACTCTACTATCCAAAGTGCTCAAGGTTTGATCTCAAAGGACATTCTGACTCTGATTATGCTGGCTGCAACATGGACAGAAAAAGTACCTCAGGGTCCTGTCAATTTCTTGGAGGAAAACTGGTTTGTTGGAGTGCTAAAAAGCAACAATCAGTGGCTATGTCTTCAGCTGAAGCTGAGTATGTGGCTGCTGCAGGGTGTTGTGCCAATGTTTTATGGATGAAAAGTCAACTCAGTGACTATGAAATCCATTACAAAATGGTACCCATCTTCTGTGATAACACCAGTGCTATTGCAATCTTCAACAACCCTGTCCTTCACCAAAGAACCAAACCCATTGATATCAGATATCATTTCATCAGGGACCACATAATGAAAGGAGACATAGAGCTTCATTTCATCCCTACTGAATATCAACTTGCTGATATCTTCACCAAACCCTTAGATGAACCTACCTTCAGGAGACTGAAAGCTGAATTGGGAATGCTAGACATTGAAAGTCAGCAACCTGAAAACCAATCCCATTCTCAGTAAGTTTTCTCTGAAATGGTTCATCCTCCCTGAAAAAAACCCCTAAACAACCCTCTCACTGAATGAGTAAGACTCATTCAGGGACCCTGACTTTAGATATTGAGCATTGAATGAGTAACTAAATGCACCAAGTATTAGTTACTTAAATGTCCTAGGTTGGTAAACATACCAATTTAATATAGGAATATATGTCTCTCTATCTTACTGTCAGGGGTCCCTCAAACTTACCTCATCCCACTTGGCATTAAATGCCCCCTCTCACATGAAATATCTTGTGGATATTTTATTACTGCAGAATGCATTTTTACTGTGCACTGCAACTGTTCCTTGAAAACCAAGATTTTACTACGGGTAGTGGAGTGGTGGCATTAAATGAGGAGATTCAAAACGTCTTCAAAAACTGACTTTACAAATCCTCTTTTATACAAGTTTTACCCCTCTCACCACTCTATAAATACCCTCTTCCAAACCTCATAAACACACACAAATTAATTTCTGAAGCAAAACTCTGTCAAAATACTTTCTCAAACCCAGAAATTTTTGTGTGTTCTTCAATCCTCAAAACAAGTTTTCACTCAAATCTTCTCTGTAAACATTTACAAAAGATTTTTCACTACTAACTTAAGAGATTCAAACTCTTTGATTGTTCTTGTCAAGATATTGTTTTCAAAACCCTAAAACTTTTGATGGAAATGGCAAGAACACAACTTCTTCACTTTGCACCACAGTGGGTAGGAGATCTCAGTAACGTTGAATTTAAAACTAACAATGTTATAGGAAATCTTGAATACCCCCAAAATGTCCCAGCCTATAAGGACATAATGAAATTTTAATTCAACTGCCCACTGAAAACGGCCTTTGTTCAGTGTCCCTCTATATTGTACCAAAACCTCCTTAGGGAGTTTTGGGCAACAGTTGTGGCCTTTGACCCGACACCCTCTACTGATGAGAATAACCTTAGACCACTCAGGGAGTATCTCATCAGGTTAAGTCTTTTCAACGGGGAACAATCAGTCACCCTGGACTATAAAACTTTTTGTACTTCAACAGGGTTAGACTATAATAATGGAGTCTATGTTGCCCATCCTGAACCCTCCACAGTTAAGGATGGGTTAAAACAAATTGTTTTGGATCCAAAGTTTTTGGACAGAACCCCAGTCACCAAGAATTCATTTCTTGTGGCTTGGAGGATCCTGTTCACTTTTGTGATTCAGGTCCTCGGCGGGAACCACTCATCCACTGAACAAGTTAACTCTATTCAGTTGATGATGGCATACTGCTTGATGAATGGGGTCACTATCGACATTGGGGAGATCATTTACAGTGATCTCGTAACCAAGCTACAGAGCAAAACTAGGACGAAATACGTTTCGTATCCTAGGTTTGTCTCTTGTGCTTTGCAAGTGTTTCTGGGTTGCAATTATCCTCAGGAACAAAAATATTGTGCTTTACCTGGCATCCTGAGTCAATCTAATTTTCAAAAGGACCCATCCCATGTCACTAATATCGAATTGACGGCCCATATGGTTGCTGTAAACAACCAGAGCGACTTAGTGTCTCCTAACCCTGCTCCTAAAAAGAGAAAGGGGAAGTCTCATACTGGGACTAAGACCAAACCCAAGTCTCAGGGCCCTGAGGCTTCAGGAACACAGCCTAAAAGGCAAAAGAATCCCAAGACTGATCTGCCACCCACTGGAGACCAAGCAACATCCACCCCGGTGACAATGAAGGACACTGATAAATCACAATCAGTGCCCTTGGTCCTAACTACTACTCCCCAAGATCCAAAGGGAAACATACAACCCGCTGGTAGGGGAGCGCCTTCCACATTGCCCAAGGATGACATTCGAAAATCACACCTTTTGTCTGAGGGCCAACTGAATGATCCCAAAGACTCAGAGGGAGCTGAACAACCCGCTGATAGGGATCTCACTGCCACTGACTCAGCCAAAGGCACTGGGAAACGCCCACCAGTGTCTCAGGGGTCACAGGGGGACAAAGACTCAGAGGGAAAGAAACAACCCGCCGATACAGAACCCACAGCCAATCCTGACTCCGGCGAAGGCATTGGGAAATGCCCACCAGTTTCTGAGGGGTCACTGGGGGACAAAGACTCAGAGGGAAATATACCACCCGCTGATATGGAACTTGATGATGTACCCTCCGAGTAGCTCGAAGGACACTCCTCCGAGACGTGTCGAAGCCCTTCTATACGAAGGCCCAAGTTAGGATTCCAAAATATCCATAGGCGTCAAACCATTCGTTGGCACGAAGGTTACCTAAGGGGAACTCGCCATCCAAAGCCCTAAGCCCTTCGGGGTATGGCTGAAGAAGGACAATGGATAAGGGAACCTCCTGACTTGGTCAAACCCACGATCTCCCTCTCTCTCTTGGCTTCCTCGTCAAGTCTGAGAACGTGGGTCACTAAGCCCTAGCGGTTATCCACAATCATGGAACGCCCCCATGATCTCCGACATTCATGCAGAAGTGCTCTCAACCCTATTTCATTCACTATAAATAGGTTGGATGGGCAATGGATTATGGTATGCTCATTTCACACTCATTTCTTTACTTACACATACTTAAACAACCATAACTCATACTTACTCTCACGCCGGAGGTGGTTCGCAGGGTCCTACCCATGCGCAATCACTTAACGTAGTGTTTCATATTTCTTATTCTCAGGTTACAGGCAAGTCTTGGCTGGAACATACACCCCTCATTACTTTGATCCTCATCGAAGTCTGGTAGTGCAATCTTTTGTACAATCAGTGGCGCCATCCGTGGGACCACTACTATTAGTCCCGTAATCACCCAGTCCTAATACCTCAACCAACTACACTAATTTTCCGGCATGGAACCAGGAAGAGAAGATACACCTCCACCAGGTTTCTCTACCCTGGTCCCACTCAACACAACTAACACCAATAATCTCGCCCCCATAACAACCTCAACCTTTACCACACGATCTCGCTTGGAAACTACTCCCGTACATCACGCCTCAACATCCGCTAACCATATTCCAGATATTAGTCCCGCCTTCGTTGAGGCAAACTTTGAGGCCTTAGATTCTTTGCTAAGGGCTCATAAGAGACAGGTTCGCAACACTCAAATGTCGAGGGAGTTGGAATACTCCAGTGAGGAGTATGATGAGGAGATTGAAATAGAGGATAGGCCTCTACCTGTTAGCAGGGGGCGTTCGGCCCTGCGAAATAGTTCTCCTTCCATCAGAAGGCTAAATGGGAGGACTGTGGGCTTTAAAGAAGGACCCGGAGGAAATCCGGGAAGAAGGGAAAGAATGCATGGTGAAAGGAAGAGCGAGAACTCCAACGGAGGAAGCAACCCGGTAGGAAACGGAGGAGTAAACCTACCCACTCTTCTAGCTGCCCATTTAGGAAGAGAAGGGACGGGGGCTCCAATACCCCCCTCTTATGTTTCGAGTGTCGGAGGCCCTCCTCCATACTCCAGCATGAATCAATTACCCCCTCCGGGAATGAACCCCTACCTACTGGCTCAAACCTACAATACTTACCCTCCGAATGGTTCACTCCCCAACCAGAATTACCAGCAAATGCCCTATGGACAGGTTCCTACGCAATCGATGGGTGTAAACCCTTCGTACCAACCTGCTACTGTTTACCCTACCTACACACAGCCATTTCCTAACCCTTATAATCCTACACCTGTTTATCCACCTCCATACAACCCTTACTGTGCCGAAGCCTCTGGAGCTTGCACACCCTTCGTAAAGTGGATCGAAGACTATCCCCTACCTGACGATGTAAAGATGCCTACTCATATAGGCACCTATGATGGGAAAGGCGATCCTGATAACTTCCTCCACTTATTCGAAGGCGCTATCAAGATGCAAAAGTGGGTCATGCCTGTAGCATGCCACATGTTCACTTACACGCTCAGAGACTCCGCAAGAATATGATGGAACGGGCAGAAGTTGGGGAGCATTATGAGTCTAGATGATCTTAAGGCTAAGTTCCGGTTACACTTTAGCCAGCAGAAGAAGTACACCAAAACTCACCTAACCGTGCACACCATCAAGCAGAGGGACAACGAAAGCACAAGGGCCTTCGTTACCAGGTATACTGATGAAACCTTGCAAATTCTAGGGTTGCATGAAGATCAGAGGATCTCTGGTTTCATACATGGCCTTCGGACTCGAAGCTTGGTGGAATTCTTGTCCACCGACCTTCCCAACACATACAAGGCCTTGATCGAGAAGGCTTACACCTGGATTGAGTCCAAGGAGGTAGCAGCAAACGGGACTCCGATAGAGCAAAAGGAAGTGTCTGACAAATTCTCTAGAGGGTCCTCCTGGGAAGGATCCAAAAACAAGAAGAAGAACAGAGACCGCTTCACCCCCTACAACAAAGGTTCGAACCATGGACTCTTGGCGAACTTGGTCAAATCTCCCCGAGAGATCCTAGCTACCGAGAAAGCCGCAAAGTCCTTCGATCCACCACCTCGGATGATAGCACGAAGCAAAGCCAGAGACATGTCCAAGTATTGCCATTTCCATGAAGATCATGGACATGACACGAACAACTGCAGGGAACTAAAGAAGCAGATCGAAGAGGCGGTACGGTCCGGACAGTTAGCACATCTGGTCAAAGGCATCAAGAAGGGAAAGGACAAGTTCTCTGACACTCAACTGGGTGAATGGAAGGGGAACAAGAAGGAAACTACGCCCGCAGAAGCTCCTATACTAATGGTACACAGACACGACACAGCCTTGAAAAGGAAGGAAGCAGATGGGGAGCTGGGAAGCGTAAGGGAAATAACCTTCCCTTACATATTAGGGCAAACACCTTCGACTGATCCCGTGATCATCAAGGTACGAATCTCAAACAGGGAGGTAAACCGAGCATATATGGATTGTGGAAGCTCCTGCGAAATCATCTATGAGCACTGTTTCCTAAAGCTCAAGTCATCTATACGCTCACGGAGGGTAGACTCGAAAGCGCCGCTGGTAGGGTTCTCCGGTGAACACTCATGGCCCCTGGGAGAAGTACCGTTGGAAATCACCATAGGCGAAGGCCCCTTATCCCGCACGGAAACACTCATCTTCATCATAGTAAGGTCAGATTCTCCTTATAATTTGTTAATAGGGAGGACAGCCATGCAAAAAATGGGAATTGTTGTTTCCACCATACATGCTGCTATTAAGTTCCAAACCCCCTTCGGCGTAGGAACTGTTCATTCTAGTTATGGGGTGGATAAGGGTGTATATGGTGTCAAAAAGATCAAAGAAGAATCGGAGGAGTCTCTGATGGCAATTCTTAGCTGTACAGATGCGGAGGAGCGAGTTGTAGTAAACCCTAGCTACCCTGAACAAATGGTGGTAGTAGGAAAGCAACTCCCGGCAAATTTCAAGGCGAAGCTCACAGAGCTGTTGCGGACTAACCTTGATGTTTTTGCTTGGAAATATTCTGACATGACAGGGGTACCAAGAACATTGCTGATAGACGGACAGTCCTTCGGAACGGAGCATAAACTCAATGAGTACAAACACATTGAGCCAATAAAGCAGAAAAGGAGAAGCCTAACCCCCGAAAGAAACGCTGCAGCCTGCAAAGAAGTTGACGAACTCACACAAGCAGGCATCCTGAGGGAGGTCAAGTACCAAACTTGGGTGGCCAATCCAGTGTTGGTCAAAAAGAGCGACGGAGGGTGGCGCATGTGTGTTGACTTCACTAACATCAACAAAGCATGCCCGAAGGATTGCAACCCCCTACCAGAAATTGACTGGAAGGTAGAGTCCTTGGCAGGTTTTCGGTTAAAATGCTTCTTAGATGCCTATAAAGGGTATCATCATATCCAAATGGCAAAGGAGGACGAGGAAAAGACAGCCTTCTACACAAGCAAAGGTGTCTACTGTTATAGAAAGATGCCCTTCGGTTTGAAGAATGCAGGGGCGACTTATCAACGTCTCGTAGATAAAGCCTTCAACGAACAGATAGGCAAAATCTCGAAGCCTACGTTGATGACATGGTTATCAAGAGCAAGACAGAGGAGGACCTACCCCTCGATGTACAGGAAACATTTGACCAGCTTCGGGCGATTAACATGAAGCTGAACCCTAAGAAATGCTCCTTCGGTGTCGAAGAGGGACAATTCCTAGGGCATTTGATCACTAAGCAGGGGGATAAAAGCTAATCCTTCCAAGGTCAAGGCAATTTCCGATCTCGAAGCCCCCAAGTGTCTAAAAGATGTGCAGAGCCTGAATGGGAAGCTGGCAGCCTTAAGCTGGTTTTTGTCGAAGGGAGCTGAGAGGTCCCTACCATTCTTCAAAACACTCAAGGGATGCACGGACAAGAAAACTTTCCAATGGAGCCAGGATGCTGAAGCTGCCTTTCAAAAGATGAAGGAATTCATCAAAATCCTTCCAACACTTACAGCCCCAATCAAAGGCGAAGTGTTGTTCCTGTACTTAGCATCCTCAATGGAGAGTGTTAGCGCAGTCCTTATGGCGGAGCGAGATAAGCGACAGATCCCCATTTACTTTGTTAGCAGGGTCCTACAGGGGGCAGAAATCAACTATCCAACATTGGAGAAGTTAATACTCGCCTTAAACTACGCAGCAAGGAGGCTTCAACGCTATTTCCAGGCCCATCCAGTTACAGTCTTAACCGACAAGCCACTAAAACAGATCTTGTCAAAGCCTGAAAAGTCTGGGAGGGTGGCTAAATGGGCTATTGAGCTTGGAGAACATGAAATAGAGTTCAAAGGACGAAACTCTATTAAAGGGCAAATTCTCGCAGACTTGTTGGCAGAAACACCTTCCGAGCCCGACATAGGAAAGGAAGAGCCCAAAACAAACCTCTCTCAAGTGCAGGCTGAATGGAAACTTTATACAGACAGAGCATCCAGCTCTGACGGCTCTGGAGCAGGTCTAATGTTGGTTAGTCCTGAAGGGAAGGAGCATACATATGTTCTTCGGTTCGAGTTCGAAGCCACAAACAACGAAGCGGAATACGAAGCGTTGCTAGCAAGACTCCGATTGGCTAAAGATATGGAGGTCAAAGCTCTCGCTATTTTCGTAGACTCCCAGTTGGTTGCAAACCAAGTAACAGGCTCCTATGAAGCAAGGCAGCCCGTCATCAAACAGTACTTGGAAAAAACAAAGGAGATGCTGGAAAACTTCAACTCCTACACCATCCAACATGTTCGTAGGAATCAGAATAAGAAGGCATACGCACTAAGCAAGCTAGCTTCAATGGCCTTCGCTCATCTCACTAAAGAAGTACTCGTGGAAGTCCTTCCTGAAAGATCCATTGTTCGTAAAGAAGTTACCGATGTGATTCACGAAGAAGGAGAGACATGGATGACTCCCATAAGGGAATATTTGATAACTGGTCTTCTCCCTGAAGATCCCAAGCTAGCAAGGAAGGTTCGGGTTAAGTCCCCGTAATACCGGCTAATAGGGGAAACCGTATATAGGAGGTCATTTTTGTCACCCTGGCTATGATGTGTAGGCCCCAAGCAAGCTTCGAGCATCATTTCTGAAGTCCACGAAGGATCCTGCAGTCTTCATGCAGGACCCCGCTCAGTTGTCTCGAAGATAATGAATTTGGGCTACTATTGGCCTTCGATGCACAGGGACGCAGCCGAAATCATTCTCAAATTTGAAGCTTGTCAGATACACTCAAACGTTCCAAAGATGCCGAAGCAGGACATGAAGAGTGTAACATCCGCATGGCCCTTCTCTCAATGGGGAATCGATATCGTAGGACCTATGCCCATGGCTCCTGGAGGAGTCAAATTCTTGCTGGTGGCCATTGATTACTTTACTAAGTGGGTAGAGGCTAAACCTTTGGCCTCCGTTACAGGGAGACGGATCGAAAAGTTCGTGTGGGAACACATCGTGTGCAGATTCGGAGTGCCCCACATCATCATATCCGACAATGGAAAGCAGTTCGCTGAAGGAGTCTTCTATGACTTCTGCCAAGGGTTAAACATAAAATAGTCTTGGACGTCCGTCTACCATCCACAAGGTAACGGAATGGTGGAGGTTACAAATAGAGATATCGTCAAAGGGATCGAGAAAAGGCTGGGACGAACACACCATGGATGGGTGGATGAACTCCCCCAAGTATTATGGGCTCACATGACGCATCCTAAGTCAAGCAATGGTGAAACTCCCTTCAGCCTAAAATACGAAACAGAAGCGGTCATCCCTTCGGAACTAATTGTACACACGGAGCGTGTGGCAACGTATGATGCCTCCCAAAATGACGAAAGAATCAGGGAAAACCTTGATCTACTAGAAGAAAGACGAGAAATAGCCTCCATCCGAGAAGCAATGCACAAACATAAAATCGAAGGCTACTATAACAAAAGGGTCAGACCTTCCACTTTCAAGCCTGGAGAATATGTGCTACGCCTCAACATTGCAAGCAAAGCAGAGTATCAGGGAAATCTGAGACCAACTTGGGAAGGACCCTATATGGTAGCTGAGGCCTACGGCAACGGACCCTACAAATTGGCCACTCTTCTCGGAGAACCCATCGACAGGACATGGAATGGTACGAACCTTCGAAAGTTCTATGTTTAAGAAGTATTTTTACTTTTTTCTTGTAATTAGAAGCTTCTCAAGGGAAAGCACACATTATTGGTAGTTGTCTTAGTTTTCATTTCAAGAATGATGTAATCCTCCCTACCAATTCAATGATAAATAATACATTTCCCACAAATCTCTTGCTTCGTTTCTTAAACTCAAAGATTTGTTCAGCCAAGTCGTTAATGAGTTTCAATGTCGAATGGCTTGAGGTGTAATACATGCCTTATCATTTAAGCCAACTTAAACATTCACATTAACTCTCCTAGTAGTTTTTGGCGCTTGTAAAAAACAATTTTACAAAGTCATACTATGTAAAGGATTTGAGATAGAGTGGGTCGCGACCCTCTATCAATGATCAAAGTTGGTCATTATATTCTTGGTGTTGCAATTTACACACAATGAGGTTGTTTAACTTTAGGTTGTAAAATCTAAGCGTCGGAAAAATGGCGTACGAGAAGTTAACAAACCGAATATAAACTAAGTGTGTAGAGGTATCTCCCCTACACCATCACATTCAAAATGAGGGCTAATGCCCTTATACCTGCACGAGGAGCATAGGCTCCAGTTAAATTGTTTTTGGCCCATGGCCATACATCAAAAGCATATAAATTGTTTGGAACATCAGACAAACATTGTCAAATAAGATAAATTGTTTTAAGGGTACATGTCACCCTTTGAAACCAAATTACTGCCGACATGGCAGCCTTCATTCCTGCTTCTTTGGAGATGGAGTGGGGGATGGTTGCACTGAGAAAGGCTTGGTAGACATGGTCTTCTTGGTTGGAGTGGTAGGCTTCAGCGTTCGAGGTTTCTTGGAAAGAAGGTCTTCGAGGGGTGCCATAGGATCTTTGGTAGCCTCAGCAAGGAAGGAGTACTCTGCAATTGCAAATGCATTTCCTGCCTCATCATACTCAGCCTTCGAAGTGGGACGGTAGCATTTAATCTTGGAGAGGTCCACGGGCTTACCTGTTTTGGCAGCCTCCTCCAACACCAAGCACCGTCCATGAAATATGGTTGATTTGATGACCTTCCACATGTGAGCTCCCAATTCATCACTGTGATAGAGCTCCATGGCTATGTAAGGCACCACCTTTGAAACGACCTCCGCACGATCCTTTTGCAGCATCTTATACCTCATCTGCAAGCCATCGATTTCCTCTCTCAACTTCACTTCTACCTCTCCGAGCCTAGCCTTCTCACCTTCCAACCCAATACATTTCGCCTCAAGAACAGCATTCTGACCTGTGAGAGTGATGACCTTGGCTTCTTCCAACTTAGGATTGCCAAGTTCAACGGTCAACTGGGCTACCTTTTCACGAAGGAGTTGGACGACGGGGTTCTTCTCAACGTTCCTCTCAATCTCGTCACACTTAGCCTCCAGCTTGGCCATAGTTCTAAGAAACGCTCTGGTCTTGGCATTCAACTGATTATCCATTACTGCCTGCCTCGCAACCCCATTGTCATGCATGTCACAAAACCTTTCAATGGACATGTTTTCCAGCATACCTTTCCATTGAGGAGGGGTGACATGATCGACAATCCGGTGACAGGCCAAAGCATTGGGAAGCTCCTTCGTCTCTGGAAGACCTGCGACCAATACAAAGTATAAAGGCTACGTTAGTTGTGACAATTATGACTTCAGATATTTTATAAGGAGGAACTGCTTACCATGCACCTCCACTGATTCATCTGGCAATTCAAAGGCTGACTTCACAAACTTTCGGCCTTCAGCACTCTTCTGCTTCACAACTCTTCATCCGGAGGTAGATAGGGGATTCTTCCTCTTGTTGGTAGACTTAACAGCCTTGGCTGCTGTTCCCTTTCTACTTTTCAACCTGTCAGCTATCCCTGTTGAACCTACAACTAGGACATCCTCATCCGCAGGATCGTCCGAGTCAGCAACATTCTGCACCAGTTGGGATGGACCCTCCAATGCAAGTTGCGGAGGTGCTGATGCAATAGGCTCCGGCTTCGGAGTATCTACCTCGTTGTTGTTCACAGATGTCGAAGGAGAGCCAACACCATAAGACTCTTCGGCCTTCTCAGTAGGCATAAAGCTTAAATCTTCATCCAAATCTTGGTACATGAAGTTCCTGAACGACATCTCTGCAAAATAGATACAAGAAGAAATAAATATCAGTGCTACATTGGTCCTACTTAAATAAACGTAAATAAACATACTTTGTCCTTGGTATATGATCACAGGCTTCTTGGGAGACCCCTCCCAGCTTTGGGCAATCCCAGCCATGTATAAGATGGCTTCAGGGAACACTTGCACATCCACAGGATATCTGGCCAAACGCTGATAACAGGGATCCCTTCGAACCTCATATGGCAGGGGTTCATTATATCGTTTGGCATCAAACATGTTTTCCTTATTCAGCAGCTCTGGATATTTAGGAGGAACAATGGTGTCTTGCACGTAGAAAAAACTACCCTTCCAACCTGTTATGTTTGTGTACACTTTCCCAAACAGGTTGGGAACATCTGCCTCAGGTCTTTTTGCTAGAGTTAACCAATTGCCCCCAGGGTACAAGTTCAAAAATCCTTTTAAAACCGTTAATGTTGGTTCATAGCCGTATGCTTTGCACATCACTATGAATGTGGTCAGCTTGGCAAAACCAAAGGGGTTAAACCTAGAGATGTGAACCTTGTAGTATTGCATAAACTCTAATATCAATGGGTGCAGTGGAATCCTAAGGTTCGAGTGACTAAATGCATGTGTGTACAGCCCTACGAAACCTGGAGGTGCATCAAAGATACCCTGAGTATGTTTGGGTAACATCACTTTGTGTTCTAGTGGGATGGGATAATCGGCTAAGTGATCATGTAGATCTTGGGCTGACAATGTACACTTTTGCTGCTTTATAATAAACTTGGAATCCATGTTCCTATTTTTAACACTACGAGAAGAAAGAAGGATTACCTTTGCTTTCGGAGTGATGGCGATGGCGTTTTACTGCGTGTGAAAGTAGACGGAGAGAGTAAAATGAGTTAGGGTTTCACCTACCCTCTTTTTATACTCTCTTTGACATCTATTAAGCACCGCACACGTGTCCCAACAATTACTCTTATCCGGTGTAAATTTTTGAATTTTAAAATAAAGAAGACTTTTGGTCTCCGGGTATTATGGGAAGTTGTGATTCCTGTAGCGGTCAGTGGTAATGATTAATTAACATTAAATACGCTTAGTTAGTTTCGTATTATTCTCTCGACTAGTATGTTTAGCAGCAGGATGATCTATTTTCGCAGCATAAAGTCGAAAGCAATGTCTCCTCGCTCATATACATCACTTTCGACTGGGGGGCTTGATGATGTACCCTCCGAGTAGCTCAAAGGACACTCCTCCGAGACGTGTCGAAGCCCTTCTATACGAAGGCCCAAGTTAGGATTCCAAAATATCCATAGGCGTCAAACCATTCGTTGGCATGAAGGTTACCTAAGTGGAACTCGCCATCCGAAGCCCTTAGCCCTTCGGGGTATGGCTGACGAAGGACAATGGATAAGGGAACCTCCTGACTTGGTCAAACCCACGATCTCCCTCTTTCTCTTGGCTTCTGCGTCAAGTCTGAGAATGTGGGTCACTAAGCCCTAGCGGTTATCCATAATCATGGAACGCCCCCATGATCTCCGACATTCATGCAGAAGTGCTCTCAACCCTATTTCATTCGCTATAAATAGGTTGGACGGGCAATGGATTATGGTATGCTCATTTCACACTCATTTCTTTACTTACACATACTTAAACAACCATAACTCATACTTACTCTCACGCCGGAGGTGGTTCGCAGGGTCCTACCCCTGCGCAATCACTTAACGTAGTGTTTCATATTTCTTATTCTCAGGTTACAGGCAAGTCTTGGCTGGAACATACACCCCTCATTACTTTGATCCTCATCGAAGCCTGGTAGTGCAATCTTTTGTACAATCAGAACCCATCACCACCACTGGCTTACTGACGGTTGCTAAGGTTAATGAAATACTTTTCTTTGATGAAGAACAAGCTGAGAGTGAAGATGAAATTCTATCAGCAGGAGAAGAAGTGGACGCTGATGTTCAAACTGAACAAGAGCATCAGCCGGATCCACAAGAACCTAAAGAGTCACCTTTCCAGCCTGAAGATAATGACTCTGACTCTTCTGCATCTTCCTGTCCTGAAAAATTCAGAAAGTTTGACAATACTCTTCCACTGACAGAGAGGCAACTAGTCATGTGGATTACTAAAGCTTCAAGGAAGCTATATTCTGGGGTTACTGAAACATTATGGGATCAACACACTGAAGTTGCTGCCAGCTATGCTGATCTAAAGTCTGATGTGCTCACCTTCAATGCCAACACTGATGAACACATGGATCTTATGTACCAACATCTACATAGATTGGATGAAAACCTGGTCAAATTTCTCAAGCATCTTCAGACTTGTGGTGTTACAATCGATGAAATCAGGGATGCGGTCAAAGAAGACCTAGCACTCAACTCTAAAGTGCTGGAGGCTGCTGAGGCTTACTTGAAGAATTCCTCAGACCTCACTGAACTAATCAACATGCTAAAGTCTGCCAATGTTCAGGGTCTTTAGTCTTCGGTTCAGTCTCTTCAGGCAACACTGGGTTCGTTGGATGCTCAGGTGACCACTTTGGCTAAGGGATCATCTTCAATGGCTTGGAATCTTGGGCCAAGAATGACTGCCTTGGAACTCTCTCAGGCTACTCTGGCCGAAAAAAGTCACTGATCTTCAAAAAGATACAACAGAAATCAAGGCTATGGTCACTGAGATCTATCAAGCCTTCAAAGGTCAAGCAACATCAACTCCCCCGGTATCCGAGGCAACTCTTGCTCTTACTGACGTTGCGGCAACAGTTGAGGGGGAGAAGACCACTGAAGAGACTCCCTCTCACACTGAGGGGGAGCTTGCTCAACCAGTCTCTGCAACACCTATTTCATCACTCCTACCAGTTTCAGCAACACCCATCTCATATGTCCCACCAACAACAAAAACAACATTGACGGTTGCACCTATCATGACAACATCAACACCATTGGTAGCATCATCTTCCTCAGGCCAGGACAAAGGAAAGGCAATAATGCAAACACCTGAGCCTGAGAAGATCCCTTATATGATCGGCAACACTGAGTACCTGCTCACTCCACAACAGCTAAGTGCCTATCTGGCTAAGGAAGAAATGAGGAGTAAACTAGCTGAGGAAGAAAGAAAGAGCAAAGAAGCATTGGTACAAGTTGTTTCTGAGGAATCTGAGAACATAGGAATTGATCCTAAGAAGCTTGAAAAGGGTCAGGCAGGACAGAAGTTCAAGGATGCTCAGGCTGCTAAAATGGCTGAAATGAAAAAGAAATTGGATGAAAAGAACAAGAGAGCTGCAGCCATCGGGCAAGAAAGAATTGACCACTACAACTGGTCAATGATAAGTAGAAGGCTGCCTGAGAAAATTACTGATGTCAGAATCATCCCCAAGTCCAAACCACTGGCAATGAATGTCTACAGGGGGGATGATAAAAGACACTTCGAAGTTCATGATCCCCTAAAATTCACTGACTTTGGGATCACCGAACTCGATGAGCTTGGTCCTATTATTGAAAAGAAACATAATACGGTGGTTAAGGAGCTGATGAAAATGCTCAGCAAAAGGTATGAAAGACTGAGAGAAGCACCAGCGATACTGGGGATTCGGCCAACCTTAACTGCACCTCAAGGATCTCAACCGCAATCATCACAGGGCAAACGAAAGAGGGTTGAGTTCCAGCCTGAGATCAAAGTGCCTGGACTGGAATGTAATAGGGAGCTAGCTGAAGGTGTGAAGTTTGTAAATTGTCTAGTGATTGAAAAGCTTGAGAGGGAACTGTTCTTCATTGATGTCTATCGAAACCCAGCATTCCAAAGGTGGAGTGACATTGATCAGGCAAGTGTGGCCACAATGCTGAGCTACATACCAGTGGCCTCTCAAATTCAGAATCCTGCAAACGTCAGGTTCTGTGCTGACTTAAACACCAAGATAAGAGAGCACCCTGACAGAGAAACACTCATCACAAAGAAAGTAAAGCTTGAAGCACTGGGGATCCATCTAGATTGACATCATTATCATTTATCTTTTGTACTAGTGATAGGAACCATGTAATGTGATCAATAAAAGATGTATGTTTTGTTAAAATACTCAGTGTTCCTTATTGTATTCATTAGTACATTCAGTGTAAGAAAAAGCCATTTGCTCACTTACACTGATCAAACACTTAGGCTATTTGTATATCCAAATAGGGGGAGACTGTTGGGTTCAGTAAATACCCAAACCCCTTAATCTAGGATTTGAATAGAAAATACCCCAAGTGTTTAGACCGTTAAACACTAACAGGTCACTGAGTGCATAGTCTCTCAGTGAGCCATCTTCAGGATACTCAGTAAGAGGCGAAGAAGAAGTCTCTCCACTCAGTAAGGCGGAACTTAAAGGGTGAAGACTGAGTCAAGAAGGAGATGGTGGATTCAGTGAGTAATGACAATAACTCACTGAATCCCTAAACTCCTCACCAACTACTAACACTGAAGACAAACTAGACTAAAGACTGAAGGCGGAGAAGACTGAAGAATGAGCGGGAAAAAATGGTTATGCTTGAAGCGATAAAGATGGAGCACTTTTCTTCAAGAAGTCAACTTTCCCTGAAAGGCTCAGCATCAGTACTGACAAGTAGAAAGTGGCTTTGTCCCTTACCAGAAATAGCCTTTGTAAACAGAGACAAAATACATCACTATTTTGTCTTCTGTAACCTGTCAGTTTGTCACTTAGGAAAGAGTTAAAACTCATACTTGTATAAATAGCATAAGAGATAGAGTGAAAGATTCAAGCTTATGAATTGTAAAACATACACACACACAAGCCATCTTTCACTCCTCCAAATACAACTCAGTCCCTGAGATAGCTCAGTGGTTCCATAGTAGTTGTGCTCAGACTTAGCCTAAACTTAGTGAGGAGTACCAACCCTTTGTCATTTCAATCCCAAGTACTATTCCGCAAGTACTTGGGTAATGTATTCTTTTTTATTGATTTCTAATAAAGAATATTATATTGAAAATTTATCAGTGTGTTTTGCTAACATCTTACTTCAGTCATTGATTCACTATTATCCCCTTTTTTAATACTTAACTGTTTTATACGATAGTGAAGAGGGAACAACAAATATCCTAGGACTTCATTGCTTCTTCAAATGTCTTGGGATCATCCTCAATAATGAAGCAATAGGAGTATTGGTCAGAGATCTCATCCCTTGTTCCTTCAATTAAATATAATTGAAACTCAGGTCCAAATAACTTTGGATTCCTGGCCCTTTTTCTCTTTCTGAGCATAGGTTCATGTTGTTGAACCACAACCTCATCAGGAACCTTTGATGATAATTCATCAGGGACTTCTGATACACCAATGTCATGAATTTCATTAGGAATCCTTTGACTTGGTCTAGGGAGTGATGAGAATCTATTCTCATCAAATTTAGCATCCCTTGATTAAATTATGGAGTTAATTGAAACAGATTCATTAGGTTCAATAACATAGAACCTAAAAGCCTTGGAATGCTCAGCATATCCAACAAAGATGCAATCAATGCCTCTTTCACCCAAAGTTTTCAGTTTTGGATCAGAGAGTCTTACAACAGCCCTACAACCCCAAACCTAAGATAGTTCATGTTGGGTTTCCTTTTAGTCCAGAGTTAATAAGGGGTAACCTTGTTCCTTTTGTTGGAAACCCTATTTAATAAATAGCAAGCTGTTAACATAGCTTCACCCCAGAACCCTTGACTCAGTCCTGAATAGGACAACATGGAATTAACCATCTTCTTCAGCACCCTATTTTTCCTTTCAGAAATACCATTTTGCTGAGGAGTATAGGGAGCAGTCGTTTCATGGATTATGCCAACAGACTGAAAATACAAAGTATCCATGTACTCACCTCCCCTATCAGTCCTTAATCTTTTGATCGTGGACCCAAGTTGTAATTCAACTTCAGTTTTAAACACTTTGAATTTATCTAATGCTTCATCCTTAGTATGTAATAGATAGACATAACAAAACCTAAAAGCATCATCAATAAATGTCACAAAGTACTTCTTATTCCCCAAAGAGGGAGTGGCATGCAAATCACACAGGTCACTGTGTATTAGCTCCAAGACCTTAGATTCACGTTTAACACCCTGAAAAGGTTTCTTAGTTATTTTGGTCAACATGCAAGTTTTGCACTTTTCAGTGTCCATGTCAAATGATGGGATTAACCCATCCTTAGACATATCTTGCATCCTTTTATAGTGTACATGGCCAATTCTAGCATGCCAAAAGGTAGAGTCAGTCAGGTTAGAGGTGGTCATAAAGGTTGAATTATCACATTCATTAACAATATTAAGCCTGAACATTTGATTACACAAATAGCCAAAACCAATAAATACACCATTTTTAGACAAGATAAATTTATCAGATGCAATAACTTGTTTATATCCATGATTATTCAAAACACTACTTGAAACCAAGTTCTTCCTTATATCAGGAACATGAATAACATTAAACAAAGTTACAATCTTTCCAGAACTAAATCTAAGATCTACACAACCACGACCATGCACCAAGGCTGTTGACTCATTTCCCATGTGAAGAATAGAACCATCATTCAGTGACTCATAAGTCTTGAACCAGCTTCTATCTTTGCACACATGAACTGTTGCACCAGAGTCAACCCACCACACAACATCATCATCCTGCACATAATAAGATTCAGATACATATGTAACATAATAAATCTGAAATGACTTATTAAACATATTCTCACCTTTCAGTGAGTTGGTAGAACATCCACTCCCTGAACCATTAGTGACTGATCCATTGGCTTTACCACCAACTTTAACACCTTTGCAATCCCTTTTAATGTGACCAGATTTGCCATATTTCCAACAAGTAGGTGTTGCCTTCTTGTTAGGATATGCCCTTGTGTTATCATGATGTTTACGTTCGCCTTTGTTGTCATTATACCTGGTGGAGTTGTTATGCTCCACCATATTGACAACAGATACACCAGTAGCATTGCTACTCTTTAGCTTGTCATTATTCTGCACCCTGAGAAATTCCTCAATGCGCAGATGACTGCCCAACTCAACCAGAGTTAACTCCTCTTTCTTATGTTTCAAGGTATGCTTGAAATCTTTCCAAGAAGGAGGAAGTTTATCAATGACACAGGAGACTGAAATAGCCTCATCCATGTGCATATTGTGTTGTGTAAACCTTCCAAGTATACCAAGAAGTTCATTGTATTGTTCCATAACTGGTCTTGAATCAGTCATTTTGTAATTTGTGAAATTACTTACAAGGAACTTCTTACTTGATGCATCCTCAGCCATATATTTGGCATCCAAAGAATCCCATAGTTCTTTGGAAGATTCAAAATTCTGATAAATGTCAAAGAGTGAATCAGACATACCATTGAGAATTAAGCCTCTGCAAATGTAGTCATCATTCTCCAATTTGCTCCTTCTCCTGATCTGTTCCACAGTAGCATCATCCCCATCATCAGGAATAGGTGTGGTCAGAACATAGACCACACTCATGCTTGACAGCAAGAAGTGCATCTTCTTCTGCCATCTCCTAAAGTCCACCCCTTCAAACTTGTCCAGCTTGGCAAAGTTTGAAGCCATGTATTTCATTGCAGCAACAGCCATTGATTATTACAAAATAGTTTACTTTGATTGTTGGTGGTGATTCGCCCAGAACAGGGTTAAGATAATCAGTAGCAATGCAATACCACTAGGTGGTTACCGGATATCACTTGGAATCGTGTGATCACTTTCCAAAGTAAATTATTCGACCCTATGCCTGGGTTACACGAATATCTACTTGGGATAAGACCAAATGTTAGTTATTGAATTTGGCACAATCAATAACCCTTGCACATATAACTGTTTTAGCCTTTTGTTTGTTTCTCCTAGTTTTGTTCTATATATCATACTGATGATGACAATCTCTATATATAGTAGAGAACACTCACTCCTAGTCAATGGACTTTATGAGTAATTAACGGCCAATTAATCACTCATAAAAAGCCTCCATTATCATAGGAATAGTGGTTACATGACCAATTAAACGTGGTCATAAAGCAGTCATAACAGCCAATTGAATGAGTCAAAGTTGTTACAAGTTAATCAGTGCAACACTACCAGCGAGGAACCAATACACTACCCGTAGGAACCAACACTAGCAGTACTAACCACTATTGAGTCAGGGTGTTCAAGGACCTCATGGGTGTACACTCCGTACCTCCTTACCAAAAATCAAATGTGAACTTGTTGGAATCACTCCTAAACAGTATTTCAAGTATTTATATTTCATATGTAATAGGTAGCTTTATTATGGCCTTTATGTTTGTTTAAGGTCAAGCTTATGTAGAAGGCCCATAAGCTTAGGCCCAAGCCCAATAAGGAATAGGGAAGGAGAAGGAGTGTTGCCCTAGCTCCTTGCCTATATAAACAATGTAATAACCCTCACTTGAGGGTTGGTTGTTCAAGTTATTCTCTTTCACTCACTCTTTCTCTTAACCGTAATATTGTTTATGCGTGTGTGTGTGTTTAGCTTGTTCATCCGCCTTTATCTCTTTCTCTATAACTTGTGTTTGTAAAACTAGTGACCTAACAGTGGTATCAATCGCCAAATAGTTGGGTGAATCGTTATTGCTTTTGAAGTAGGTTTTGGTCCTACGCGTAAGGCTAACGAGTGATACTTTGGTTCGCTTAAAAACATGTTTTTTACACTTTTTAATCCAAGATTCTTGTACTTTCAATGTTTTGAGGTGTTAAAATACTTGTTTTTGGCAAAAAGTTTCAAACTTTACGCGTGGATCTACGTTTTTAAGCTTGTTTTTGTTCGTGGGTGTCGTTTTACGCGTAACCCGTCTAGCAATTTTGGTACATCAAATTTCACATCTTTGTGTTCTTTTGGTACTATTGAAGCTATTCCATAACAAAAAACTGGTTTAGAAACACATTTGGGCAGAATCAAAGTTACGAGTAATCCTACGCGTATCAAAACCCTAAAATTACGCGTAAGATTTTCCTTGGTTTGATCTTCATTTTCCTGGTTTATTCCGTGTTTTCTTACTTGGATAAGTCTGAAAATACGTCAACTTTGGATATCTTTTGCACTGTGAAGTGTAAAAGATCATTTGGGCAAAAACCCTAAAATTACGCATAAGCATAAGCTTACGCGTAGAAATCCTACGCATAAGATTCACTTTACGCGTAAACTAAGGTCTACGCATAAGGTAATCCTACGCCTACGTTTCTACGCCTAACTTTTGTCTACGCATAAATTTAGTGTTTTTCCTACTTACGCGTAAGCTAAAACCTACGCGTAACTACTCATTGTTACGCGTAACTTTTGGTGTTTTTACGCATAAGTACTACTTGGTTTCTTGTCTTTTCTACGCCTAAGGACACTTCATCAACAAAGGTTCATTCGACTACAAAGATCCATTTTTTACCACACAAGTTTATCATCATGTCTCAACCACCATACTCTAACTATTTCCCTCACACTTATAATCATCAACAACAACAACAATTAACTCCACAACATCAACAATGGAATCAACAACAAGCTATTTATCAACAACAATTTAATCAGCAACATACTCCACAACTTGGTGCAATTCCACAACCACAAATGGTTCAACCACCACCAAGCCTTCAAGTTCAAACCTACACAACTGATTTCAATCAACATCCATCAAGGAACACTATAAAGGAACCCACTTGGTTTGCAAAGATGTGTGAAGCTTTAAGCAGCCAACAATCAATTCATGAAGCTGGATCACTTGATAGACCTCCAATGCTCACTCCAGGAAACTACGATCAATGGGTGATAAGGTTCTTTAGGTTTTGTGATCTAAAGAAGCCACATGGAAAGTTCTTAAAGAAGGTTATCTTGGAAGGTCCATTTGAGATGCCTACTGTCATTGTACCCGGAGATCCAACTGCTGTTCCACCAAGAGATGAACAAACCAACATTGATACTGTTGCAGATTTAAATCCTACAGAACTTCTACACTATGAAGCTGATGAACTTGCAATGGAATACATCCTCTTAGGATTACCAAACCCAATTATTCGTAGTGTTGATGCTCAAAAGACTGCACAAAAGATGTGGGATCATATTCGTCTTCTTATGGAAGGATCTGTACTCAATCAGGAGGATTTGGAATCCAAAATTTACTTGGCTTATGAACACTTCATGATTGAACCTGGAGACACACTAGAGTCCTATCATCATCGATTTTCAGATATCATCAATGATTTGGATAAACACAACATCATCATGCCAAGAATTGCAGTGAATACTAAGTTCCTGAGTAGTCTTGGTCCAGAATGGGAGAAGTATGTCATTTTTCTCCGTCAAGCGAAGAATATGCATCATTCTACTTATGGATTGTTGTACGATTACTTGAAGCCTCATGAAAAGGAAGTTGATCGGGAAAGGATTCTCCGTGCTTAAATTGCTAAACAGTCACAACCGGACAATCAACAACTTGCCTTGTATGCTCAACAGAATTATCCCTCTCAACCAGCAACTCAACCAACTGCTTCAAACACACCTTCACAGTCACAACCTCAACAAAATCAATTGGTTCCATACAGCAACAATGCTCAAGCATATGTCAGTGAAGCGACTGAGGAAACAGATCCGTTCGAAGCATTGCAACAAGGATTTGTGATGATTGCTAATGCTTTTGGCCGTTACACCAACAAATCCAACAATCGTATTCGTTCCTCATCTAACACACGGACTCAAGCTGTTGTGAACAATGGACGTGTTGAAGTTCAGAATCATGATTATGGTCGTCAAATGGGCGGTGGTCAAGGGTTTAATGCTGTGGGTAGGAATAACAACAGAGCTCAAGTGGTGGAACAGGGAAATGCTCAGAATCGGTTAAATGGTCTTAGATGCTACAACTGCAATGAGAAGGGACACCTGGCTAATGCATGCCCTAAGCCAAGGACTAGGGGCAGTGCTTATTTCAAAGAGGCTTTACTTTTGGCTCTCAAGGATGAAGCTGGTGGATCTCTCACAGACAAAGAACAGAGCTTTATGGCAGATGCAGACTCAGATGATGATATGGAGGACTTGCAGGCTAATGCAGCTGTTATGTTGATGGCTAATATGCATGAGCTGCACATGAGTGATACAGGCCCAGTGTATGACACTAATGGCTTGTCTCAGGTACCCGAACAAACCATCATCATATCTGAACTAATATCTCCGCCAATATCTGAATCCGGCACGGATCAGACTGTTCAAAATGAGTCTTCTACATCTCTTTCTGCTGATTTTCAAGTTAACCCTGTAGTTACATTTGACGATCAAGATGACCTTATGGTTTCCTTTGATAATCAAATTGACTCCGTGGTCGTACTTGAGGATCTAAATAATGATCATGTTGAGACTCACGTTGAACAAGATGATCTGTTGCCTCATCCGGATTTTGCTCGATTAATTCAAGACCATAAAATCAAATGGAGGAATGTTATGCATTAAATCAGTCCTTAAAAAGTAAAAATGCACTGTTAACCAAGGATTTTGAATGTTTAGAAATGCAACTCAACTTTTTCAAAATTCAAGAAAATCGTGAAAAAGGTTTTGAAGCCGCTTTTGCAAAATCTCATCAAAATGAAAAATATTTAGAGAGACAGATGCGTGATCTAGCCGCCTCGAAGAATGCTTTGTTGTCCGAATTAGAACAACTGAAACATGAACATAAAAAGCAAATTAATGCTCTCACCTTGGAAAATCAAAAAGCTAAGGCTGAGTTGTTAAATTGTCAAAAACAGTTCTCCGCATACAAAAAGCATTCAACGAATCGGGTAGATGACCTTCTTGAAGAAATTCTCGGCTTGCAAAACAAACTTAAAGAGTTTAAAACTGTTGTTTACAAACATGGTGAATCAGTAACAGCTATTGAAAAGTTTACCTTAAAACCCAATCCAAATGGATATGGAAAAAATCTAGCTGATTACAAACCAAAGCTTTCACTAAAAACATTCAAACCAACTCCTGAAGTTTCCAGTGCAGAATACAAAATTGATAATACTGTCATGAGTGTTGTTGAATATCATCGTCAAGAGGAATTAGATGCAGAAGACGAGAGTCGATCAAAATTAAAAACCGTTGTTTACAACAAACCTTTTAATTATAAAAACGCGGTCACTTTCGTCACACCAACGGATTCTTCAAACACACCAAGGGTTATCATCAAAACACCTGAGTCTTCTATTGTTAATCCCAAAACAGACTTTGCACAAACTTATGGTCCTTTACCTTCCATTAGTGAAGTAAACTCACAACCTGAAAATCGAAAAATTCTTCGATATTTTGACATTTTCATGGCTGACCTCAAAATTTTACAACATGAGATAGAATATCGATCTGAAATCAAAGTTGAACATTTTCAATCGCCTCTGGCGCGAGAACAAAGAGACATTTTTCAGAAAAATCTTTTACCTAATGTTAAAAACTTGAAAAGTTGTGCAATTGCCTGGGAAAAGGATTTTCATAAGGAACTTGGGGTAATGAAAAACGTTTTCGAGAAAACAGAAACATCTATTTCTAACACAAAACGCAAAAAGAAACTGTTGAGAAAAGATGTTGAACGACTCTTGGAAGATGTTATCTGTGCTGATATCCATAATATGGTGTTATTCTATTCTTTGCCATATGCATCTGATCATATCTCTGCTGATATTGTTGAAACTGTTGTTACTGTTGAGAACACCGATAATGTGCTTCAGATCGAGTCCTTAAAAGCTAAAAATAAACGATTACACACGGAAATTTACAATGCAAAACGTCGTCTTCATTGGTGTGAAAAAGATATTCACAACCATCAACTCAGTTTTCAAAAGAAAATCGCTCAGTTGAGTGCAAAATCTTCTGATCCTAACATTGAGCAACTGGATGATCAAAACGTGTCTTTGAAAAGTCAAATCTCAAAATATGAACAAGAACTTTTAAAAGTTAAACAGGAATATGGTGTCATATTTGATTTACTCAAAAAGACTCGACTTGAAGCATCAAACGAACTTGATCACTATCTTGCTCACACTAGAGAAGTCATGAATTTTGCTGGTAATACTCGTTCTGAAAATCAAGATCTGATTCATACCATCTCTAAGTTACGGGAAATGTTAGGAAAGTATGAACAACTTCCGCCTACTGTGATTAAGAGATTAGCACCCGTCACACTTAGTAATCGTGAACCTAGAATTCCAACTGCCAAATCACAAGTTGCTAATGTGTTTCCCTCTACTGAAACAGGAATAGTTACATCTTTTCCAAACGTCCGCACTTCACAGCCTAGGAGCACTCAATCGACGAATAGGAAGTTGCGACCTAAGAAAAGATCAATAAGGAATGCTTAAGTAGAAGAACACCCTAGGACTCTGAATAAAAATCATGTTGCTTCCACTATAGATGTTACGTCTGGCAAATGTAATAGAAATAGTGATGTAAAGAATGCTAAACCGTTAAGTACTTTTGATATTCAGTCTGATGCACCTTGTGTTATTTGTCGAAAGAGTATGAATTCTGATTGTCATGACAAATGTGTTGCTAAAGCTATAATCTCTCGATTACGGGATCCTAAGAATCGGAATACCTCTAGGCCCACTAATCATTCTAAGTCTGTGCTTGGTAAACCCCCTTCTTTAGATTCTAAGGCAACCATTGCTATCACAGTAGCTCCCGCTTCACCTCCTAAGAATGTAGTACCACCTAGTGCTTTCACTAAGACTAAAGCAAAGAGTAGTTACAGATGGCAGAAATGGATATATAACACACTAGGATTTAAGTGGATGCCTAAAATTCTCAATGTGTGTATGTCTAACATACCTGCTTCGGAACCCTCTAACATTTCGGGTTCCACATCTACTTCTATTCCATCTGTGTCGTCTGTGTGTAATGCTGGTGATACAGATCATTCTCTGGATTGTTGATAGCGGATGTTCCCGAGACATGACAGGCAACCTTAAACTGTTATCAAACTTTATTGCAAAGTTCATTGGCACTGTCAGATTCGGGAACGATCACTTCGCAGCCATCATGGGCTACGGAGATTATGTCAATGGGAACATCAAAATCAGCAGGGTTTACTATGTGGAAGGCCTCGGTCACAATCTGTTTTCAGTAGGTCAATTTTGTGATGGAGATTTGGAGGTTGCTTTCAGGGAGAAAACTTGTTTCATTCGTGATCTACATGGAAATGACCTTATGTCTGGCTCGCGTAATTCTAGTCTATACACTATATCTATGCAAGACATGGTTGCTTCCTCTCCCATTTGCTTACTTTCAAAGGCAACATCTACAAAATCCTGGCTATGGCACCGTCGTCTCTCACATCTAAACTTTCAAACCATCACCAACCTTGCTCGACACAAACTAGTTGAAGGACTCCCACGATTCCGGTATTCAAAAGATCACCTTTGCTCAGCCTGTGAACAAGGGAAAAGCACTCGTGCTCATTTTCCTTCAAAGGGTGAACACAGCTCTCAGCATGTGCTACATCTTCTTCACATGGATTTGTGTGGCCCGATGCGCGTGCAAACGATCAATGGCAAACGCTACATCTTAGTAATTGTTGATGACTACTCACGATGGACTTGGGTCTACTTCCTTCGTAGCAAAGACCAAGCTCCACAAATGATCATCACCTTTCTTACAAAAATACAGGTTTAGCTCCGCAACACCGTCAGGATCATCAGAACAGACAAAGGAACTGAATTTGTTAACAAAACCCTTCGTGAATTTTATGAGAAAGTGGGAATTCAGCATCAAACATCTATTGCACGTACACCTGAACAAAACGGAGTTGTTGAAAGACGAAACCGAACGTTAGTGGAAGCTGCAAGAACAATGTTAATCAATGCTAAACTTCCAGATTACTTATGGGCAGAAGCTGTATCTACTGCATACTATACTCAAAACCGCTCTATGATCACAAAACGCCACAACAAAACACCTTTCGAGCTTGTCCACAACTATAAACCGAACCTCAAACACTTTCATGTATTTGGATCCCTTTGCTATCCGAATAATGATCGTGATGATTTTGGAAAGCTCAAAGCCAAAGCTGATATTGGAGTCTTTATTGGATACTGTGACAATTCCAAAGGTTTCCGAATCTGTGGTACATTTTCTGGTTCAAAGACACTCCTCGGACTTAAATTAATAACCTTTCATTATTTTCTCAAGTCGAGGAGAGTGTCGTCATGTTTCTTTCCTAAAATCTTCGTTTGGTAACCAAAATGGAAGTTAAATGGCTTTGTTTGTAAAAGGAAAAGGTGGAGGGACCAAAACTGTCAAAATGATAAAAGACATTTTAATAAAATACACCTCCACCTAACTTACAACTCACATTTATTATCATCAAACCAATCCTACGCCTAAAATTCGCTCATCAAATCCGTGTTTCAGATCTTCAATTTGTAAGTGTTTTTGTGTTCCTAACAAGATTACAAACAATGGTTTCAAATCGTTTTAAATGTTAACGGTTAGATATTAACCTATGGTCGATCTTGTGTTCTACGCGTATGCGTATGAACACATAATCTTGTTTATGTGTTTGTGGCTAAAACGATAGTGTCAAAATGTTTTAACAACATCAATGATACGTTTTCTATCCTCAAAACGAACCCAGATTCACGAATTAAATGAGTTTGAAAAGTAGGGTTTATGCGTGGTTTTGGGTATTTTCAAATGTGAATGTTTTTTGGTCAAAAAGATTGTTGGGTTATGTTCTTATGATGATGAATTGATGATTTCCTTGCTTTATAACCACCCAGAAACTCCAAATCATCAACAATTTGGAATTAGGGTTTAAAGTTCTTAAGTTTGGGTATTTTTGATTCACCATGAATTGGGTGTTATAACTTGGTATATAGACTTCCTCAACACTCTTAAACTACCAGAAAAAGTTTGGTGCATATTCCATGGTTAGATCTCATACGCGTAGATTTAGGGTTTAGACTACGCGTATGCAGTTCTACGCGTAACTGTTAAAATGTGCAAATATGTTTTGATCTGTCATAAAATGAATATTATGTGTTTAACTTTGATGATATGATGTTTTATTTCAGGCTTGCTACACTTAATATTCAGAATCAAGGTTGTTGTTAATCTACGCATAGGGATCACCTTACGCGTAGCTTGTTATGCGTAAGATTAGTCTTACGCGTAGCTTCTACGCATAAGGTTCTACATATGGGACTACGCGTATCCTGTGAAGGATATGCGTAAACAGTGACCTCTACGCATAAGGTCAACTCTTACGAGTAACCTTACGCGTAAGGTTAATATATGCCTACGCATAAGGTCTCTTTTTCCTACGCGTAATACTTCTTACGCGTAAGTTGGGATCCTACGCGTAAGTCTACGCCTACGCATATATCATTCCTGTCTACGCATAACTTTACCAATCCTACGCATAAGCCGAGATCATACCTTCGTTATGAATTGTTACGTGTACAAACTTGCAAATAAACTAATCATATCATCACGAATCCAAAAATGTCACTAATAAACTTAAACCGTTTGATATGTTGTGAACAATATGTGATAAAATAAACTTTAAAACTTAAAGTTAACTATGTCACAATTCTCAAATTCCGGTCATTCCTCATATTCCATATTCATCATTTCATAACGGTTCATTCATGATTTTTGCATTTCACATTAAACGCGTAAATTTCATATTAAATAAACGTTATCGCGTAAGTTATTATTTTGAATATTTAATCCGTTACTTCTAAAAATGATCCCGATATATTTTTATACTTACATTTAGTTTATAAAAACTATATTTTGAGTTTACCTAGTGTTTTAAATTTATTTTGTATATAAATCGTTAAATTTCTATTATTACGACACTTTTCTTAAAAACTACACGATAATTATATTATCACTCAAATTATGCAAGAAATATATTTTTACAATTTTTATGACCTCAATGTATTTTACTTTGATCAATTAAAACTTATTTTTAGCTAAAACTATCCCATTGTACAAATGTATACACAAGTTACAACAAAATTATATTTAACTACATTTTACTTACACAACTTTTATACAAAAAAAAAAAAATAAAAAAAAAAAAAATAAATAAAAATAAAAAAAATTATATATATTTGTGAAAACACACCCCCTAAAATCCGGCCAAGGGGGGGGAATAGTCAAAGTGGGTGAATAATATAAGTATAGATGTTTACACAAACTATCACTTACACTTACACTTCACAATAATTCAAGCAAATCAAAAACATCTTCTCTCTTGTTTCTCTCTAAAGAACCGGCCACACAAAGGAGTAGAAGAAAATCATCAAAAATTTTCAAGCTCAAGTTATAAACAATCTAGATTACACTCTTGTTTAGGTTTTGAAATAAAAACCTAGGGTGTTTAGGTTTAATCCTTGGTTCTAATCACCTCATCATATCACTAGTAAGCATCTCATGTTTATTTTCATCTTACATATTCATTTCATATTCATCTCATCATTTTGAGCAAAAACATGCAAGCCTTATGTGTATTTATACCATTTTTTACATGATTTTAGTGTTATATATATAAAAGTCATCCTATAATTATCCCCTTGATATGTTGGTCTTGATGATGTCTAGGAACCCATGACACCCTAAGAAGGTGTATGGTAGGATTAGATTAGCTTTGGAGTTGATTTGAAGGGATTGGAATAGGTTTAGTACGAGAAAAACTATTTTCGATAAGTATAAAATGTGTTCTGTCCTTATTTTGTTTTTCTGGAAAATCCGACAGTAGGCACGAAATTTTGGCCTTGATATTTAGAAAATATACTTTAAAACGAATCCGTGGCCGCTTGAACGGATTAAAACGGAGTTATAACGAAGAAGTTATGGATTTTACAAGTTTGACGACGAAATATATATATTTTCAGAAAACTCAGCAACCAATTTTTACTTTATTCGGGTCAAAAACGAGTCCTAAGCTTTACAAATTATTTCGACTTATCAAAAATATATTAGTATACTTTGATACGAAGCTAAGGACATATAATACGTAGAAAACGGATTTGAAACGACTAAGATATGCACGTTTTCGTAGAATTGCCGTAACTATTATTTTCTGAAAAACTATATTATTTCTACGAGACAAGTATTTCGGTAACTAAAACGACCATGTTTAAGGCTGTTTTTAACGTGGATGTGGAACTTTTTGGAACGAAACGTCTTCTAATAAAATCTAGATCACCGAGCATATTTTTCAAAACGATCGACCGTTTGTATAGCGGAGTTGTAATAAATTATTTACGGATGCTTAAAAATTGACCGAAACTCATTTTTACACAACCATTAGATAAAATCACCATCTTCAACCCTTATTATCTTTATGTTCGAGACCTCTATGTCGAAAACTCCTGAACTGAAACTTCTAGATTTTGATACAAACTTTCCAAAACCGTCGAGTTCGTTTCCTAACGATCGACGTACACCATTTTACGACTAGTTTTTCGAAGCTATTTTTGTCACTTTCATGAATTTTCCGACGACATTATTTTACGACGAAAAGTGATATTTTCACTATAAATCATTACAAAACTATTGTAGGATGACATTTTGACGTAAAAACTTGTAAAGTGATTTAAGAATGGTCAAGACGTCAAAAGAGTATTTTTCGACGATAAGTATTATTTTCAAAACTCGCAAATGGTATAAATAACATACGAAATGCATGCATATCATAACATCATAACTCATTACATATCATAACATTCATTCTAGGTCGCAGATAGTTTCCGAGTCTCACTTTCGTGCACTTCATTTTGTTAGCATATCCATCACACCAGGTGAGTTCATACCCCACTTTTACTCGTTTAAATTCTTACAAACTATTTGGGGGAGATACATGCTTAAATACTTATTTCACTCTTGCGAATACTCAAACTACTTATACAATTGTGTTACAATATACTTCTTATACACTTTGGACATTATGTGTGGTTTATTGCGATATGTGCCTTAATGTGCTAAACTAGTTTTCAATTGTGCATCAACATACAAACTTTAGCAACTGGTTAACTCCTGCGGGAGCCGGCGGAGAGGTATTGATAGTACTATCGGGCTGACGCCCCCACCCTTGGGTCCTTGATGACGTGACCTGGGGTGAATATAATCTGTTATTCAATGAAACATTACAAACAAGTTAGACTCGTCAAGAGGTTCAGTTGGCTGTGATTCTTTGCATTAAGTACATGTATATATCGTATGCACCTATGTCCTACTTACAAACAAGATTGACAATTCTATATTTTGGCAATGGGTTGTAAACACACAGGTTGCAAGTTTTGTATGGGCGGAACTTGGAACTGAGTGGATTTACAATGCCTTTGCTGCATAAACAATTTTTGAAAGACTTTACAATTCATCACAAACTTATGAACTCACCAACCATTGTGTTGACACTTTTTAGCATGTTTATCTCAGGTCTTAAGGTGATAGCAATTCATGGAGCTTTTGGGGTCGCATGGCATACATTGGAGTCTTGTGCTTTTAATTAGTACCATTCGACATGTTTGTAAACTCTTTATATATTATCAAACTTTGTGAATTCTTGTTGTGTAAACTTAAACTTATTTATCGAATGGTAAACTTTTCAAAACGTCTCATTATAGAGGTCGTTTTCTGTATCCATACTTTGTGCTATGACGTCATACCCCAATGACACTATCATTCCGCTGCGATATTTTGGGGGTGTGACAAACTAACTCACGAAACATTTCAAGACATCATTGAACTATTGAACATACAAGTGACTTAGGACTCGTAACAATCAATGACACTGTACATTCAATAACTAGACAATAAGACCTTCTGTTGACTAACATTATGTCTTTCGATATGTTGGTTCTTTTAGCTAATGTTATTTCAGATCACGACATGGCTGAACAAATGAATGTGGATGCACCTGACGTTCTCTCCATTGCTGATATCTATCCTCATGGCTATCCAATGAAGATAGGAAAGAACAATCTCCGTGTTGACTTTGACACCCTCACTTGCTCTGAATCTTCGTGTGTAATTGCTATTGACATTCTGAGGACTCATCCGTATCAGAACATGCTTACTCACTCTGCAACTGTCCCTGAGATCTACATCCAACAGTTCTGGAACACTATGGAAAGGGTCAAAGGACAAACTGCTGTGACGGTGACTCTGAATCACAAACAAGTCATCATTACACCTGCAGACTTAAGGGCTGTTCTCCTAATTCCTGATGTCGATCCAACCAAACTATATGCCACACCTGCTGAAGAGCTCACTCTCCAATTCTTAATCGATATCGGTTATGACGAGGCTACAGGAGTAATCACCAAGCATTCTCACGTAGAGCTTAAGAGTATTCCTCAACCCTGGAGAACTCTCTACATGATCATCACCAAGTCTGTTTCTGGTCGTGACAGCGGCTATGAGCACCCTAAGCTCATGGAATTGCAAATATTCTGGGCATTGGTCAACAAGAAACACATCGCTATCGAAGCTCTGATTTGGGATGACATGATGTCATTTCTCAACAAACTTGGCTCAAAGACTCCCTACATCAGATATACTAAATTGTTGATCCAGAGAGCACTTGGACTTCATCCTGACATTCCCAAGAGGCTCAATGACCCCGACAATCACGACATGTTGACGGAACCTGTTCTATCTGTCATAATCAAGGAAACGTCTACAAAGAAACAAGGTGCTGTGCTGCCAGATTTCCTTCTAACTGAAGATGTCAGAAAGCTCGAATCGTACCAAAGGTATCTGGAAGCAGTCAGACAAGGCAAAGTTGGTCATCTCGACGAAAAATCTTCTGGAACACCTGAAAGGAGAACCAGAAAAGGAAGTGCTGGAAGTGTCACAAGTTCAGATAGTCAGAGGAATGTTCCAAAGAAGAAACCTATTCCAAAGAGGAAACCTACCACTAAGAAGAAAGTTCCTTCTCAGGAAGCCACTCCGATCCTTTCACCTGAACCGCAAAGACAGCTCAAGGACGAGGACTCTGAGGCTACTGACACAGATGAAGAGATCACATACTCTGAAACTGCAAAGGATGAAAATCCCTCAGTACCAAAACCTCCAAGTCCTCAAACTAATAAAGGAAAAGAAAAGACTCCTGCACTTGTGTCACATGATGAAAGCTCTGATGAAGAAGAAGAAGAGCAACTGGATAAATCATACAGGAAGAAGTTCAAAATCGTCCGACATCGTCAAAAGGCTGAAGCATTTGCTAAAGATCAAATGGGTGGCCCCGGAGGATCAAGTGGTGTTGCCCACTCCTCTCCAGATCCTGATGCGGTTAATCGACCCGATAAGGGATCTGGTGCCACCACTCTTGTGCAACAACAAAAGCCTGTAGAGGATACTATTGTGTATGATTTTGAGAAACTGGAAACTGAGAAAGAAAAGTCTAGAGATGACGAGGATGATTATACAAAGTTTCTTCTAGACAGTCCAACACACTCAAAGGAGAAAACCTCAGAAACTCCTAAGGACCTGAAGTCTCCTCATGTCTCCTCATCATCAGACTCTTCATCTCATTCATCACAACCACCATCAACGAAGTCAACCAGATCATCATCCAAATCAGTGAAGAAACCTCCTAAATCTTGGATTTCTCAGACTCATAAAAAGATTGTGAAAGCTGTCCAACAAGTCAGAAAGAAGGACATACTTTACAGAAAAATGAATTGGTTTGCTGACCAAATTCAGTACTTAAATGATGAGAAAGACAAGATGGAGAAAGAAAGGGAATTTGTTCAGAAGTTCATGAAGAGTCATCGTAAAGAGGAACTGAACGAAATGATCGAAGGTTACACTAACAAGTACCTTCAGGATATCGTTCCTAAAGTCCAAAAGGAACTGGAGAAAACAGCAAGAGATCATACTCACAAGTTTCTTCTCGACACTGTCCCCGGTGTGACTAGAGAAGTATTTTCCAGACAACTCACCCCTAACATCGTCGCATTGGTTAAACATACAATGGCCAAAGAAGCTGATCTCTCTGAATCTGAGTTAATCGCTAAACTAGTGATGCAAATGTCAAAGCGATCTGGAACGTTTACTTCGGATGAAGCTAAATTTTTCGAAGGTCTACTTGCTTTTCAACTCAGTTCATCATGCAAGAAGGCAGCCGATCAACCCAAACGGCCAAGAGATGACGATGATAAGGATAAAGACTCTGCACCTAAACGTCAGAAGCAGTCTGGTAAATCTACGTCTATGCCACCTCCTCCACCACGGACTTCTTCTCAACAAAAGTCTCCTCCACCTCGGTCTTCTACTGATAAACCTCGGGACGATTCCGAGTTACCACCCCTGACTCATAAAACAGGTGATTACTTTGAGTATACGGGTGGTGACGATGAAGAGGTCCTTGAGCCCCGACAACAACCCACCTCACCCAAACAAGTGCAGAAACCAGTATCATCATCAAGGCCTTCCAAAAAGAAGAAGATGACGACTCAACCTGGAGTCGTATCATGGCTAGATGATGATAAAACCGAAGAATTTGAATGGTTCTCCACACTTGTCAATCAAACTCCCTACCCTGATGAAGGTCAAGAATTGGTAGACGGTTCTACATTGGAGCACGCAAAACTTTTGCAAGAAAAGTTCCATGTGAAGAAAATGACGAAATCTGAATTGAAGCGAATCAAGAATGAAGCGTTTCAACTTCTACAAGACAGCTCTAAAAGCGCCCTCGAGGTCGAATATCATCTTGAGAACATTGCTCGAGCTATGTCTAACAACATGGAAGCAAACATTGACTTCACACAAAGGGACAACCCTCCATACTACACCGACTGGACCAAACCCCTACCGACCATTGGCCAAGCAGACGAACCAAGGATTCCCTTCCGATACTTTTTTAACAGAGACCTGGATTTTCTCTTACACGGTAGCGATGGTTCGCGAAAATACGCTACATCATTGACTCTTCCATTCCCAGCGGCTATTTACTCAAACTGCATAGCTATCGAGGAACGTGCAAATCACTTGTTTTCTGACAACGTGCAAGCATACGACCAAGATGCATTGTATGGGATTCATCATTGGCCTGAATGCCGAAGAATCTACTACAGAAGCTGCCTGGTTCAGAAGTCTCAACATGCAGTGTATAGTTCCAAGGACATCGTGGCCATCAAACATATTGATCTCAAGTCTAAGTGGGACTACACATTCTTGAAGAATATCATAGTCAAACGACAAGATGTACAGGACTATGGATTCTCCGAGGCTGACTTTGAGAACTTGTCCCTCAACGACATCGAAGACATGTACCTTGCCAAAGTACAGGGTCGTATGAGACAATTCTCGACTGAAGTTCAACGTGAATTTATCAAGTCAGTTCTCATCTTCATTAGACGCATCGTGATCAAAGAACGTGTCGAAGATATCCAGATGGTTGTTGAATCATATCAGAAACGTGTAAACTTCACTCCACCACAGCTTGATCTTCCCGACATCAACCAGCTTACACAACTTACGCTCATCAGCAAACCTTTCGGCGTTGTTTACCGCAGTGAACTTCAAAGAAACTGCTTAATGGCGTGTAGTGACCTCCACAAATTCGGGGATCATACCTTGAAGCTGGTTAGGGATGGATTGGCGTACAGGTTGAAGGATATACGCCTGAAAGTTGGGAATCCTAAGCGCTGGAATTCTCAGGAAAGGAGGGATGTGAGACGTATCATCACCATGATTGATGAACGGTTGTTCAGAAGGGATCAGTTCAGACGATTGGAGAGCTATGTTGGTGGACGACCCAGGAGAAACATCACCGGCTTTCAACGCCCTGTGCGCACTCCTGGGAACATCACTGCACTTCCTGGTACCCCTTGAATTGTTTCCTTCATATAATTTTGGATGTGTGATTATATATGTCTATGGCTTGTGCACACATAACAGTGTACAACCCGTAATTGTCAAGAAAGGACCCTGTGGTACGCCTCAGTGCCACAATCCTTATAAAAGGAGCGAAAGCTCCTTATTTTTGAGTAAAACCTATCAAACCTTTCACTTTTCAAGGTTTTGCTCAAAAAGACAAGTACTTCCCCATATGATTTTTTCAAAACCTCAACCGTTTATATCACTAGTTGAGGGGAAGTATTTGATTTAAAACTTTGTTCACAAATTGTTCACAGTGGTCACTCTTCCCGCAACACTCAAAATGGTCATATTTATTCTCAACCGTTCAAATATAACATTTTTTTTATATGCCATTTTTGAGGGGGAGAAAATTTGTGTGATAAGAAATATGTTGTACAAAATGCAAATGAATCTGTGTACCTCAGACTTAACCAACGAATTGACGATACTAAACTGTTTGTAACTCGAAAAGACTTGTCCTGGACGGGTAATAATTTCATGCTAGTTCGCTAGTAATGTAAACGTGTCTCGCAAAGGACTTGTCCAAGTAGAAAGTACCATTCGAGAAACTCTTGGTAGACATGAACTCTGACGGGTATGACAACCTTTCGAGGTTTGTCTACACCTTCAAGGTAGTTATTAGAGCCAGTTGTCACCTAAAAGCTGACAATGTAACTCTTTAACTATGCAACGTAACCGTGTCTCGCGGGGGATTGTCTATCTTCAGTGGATCAATTCAAAAAGTGCGCGCTCTTTCCTCACTGTGCATTTAAACCATTAATACTCTTAAGCACATGTGGAGGGGGAGTATTTATGCAAAAAACTTATCTCTCACAGTGGTTCAAACATGTTTTTCATCTACAAACCCTTTGAGAGATATTTTCACATACAGTGGTTTTAATGGCAAACATAGGTTAGTCATGGAGTTATAAGGTGACTAAGGTTAGGAATAACCGTCCTATGATCCGCCAGAGCCGGAGGGATCTACCCAAGGACACTACCATTAGTTAGTGTTAGAAGTCCTTAGGAATGATTGTAAAAAGGAGAAAATGAGAATCGGAGAAAGAAGGAGTTAAAGAATCAAAAAGAAATGTAAAGTAAAGGGTGAAAAGAAACAGCCCTCCAGATTATTCAACTTAGGGCAGACACCGGGTTCAATTCATATGCTACTGGTTGTCACTTAGTGACACCGGTATTGAAGATTAAAAGTCGTCATGGACCCAGTGACGCATGCACTAAACCTTCTTAGCCACTCAAGTTTTTCTCAACAGAAGCTTGTTTCATTCTCACAGGGAACCCTACGTAAACTATTGGCTTTCTCTTAGAGATCGCTGGTATTGAAGAAGGAGACCTTCTCCCTAGTCTCTGCTCAGGAAAACCAAAATGCACTATTGAGTCTAGAGCCACGAGATTCATCAAAAGATCTCTTAAGTACACTTGACATTTTATCACTTGATGATCAACAAATAAGATTATTAGTGGTTCATATCGAGTCCTTCACAGATCTTAGCAATCTGTCGAGAACATTTATGAGAGGTTCACATCTGTGATCCTCAGTGATTGAATGGAAACTCCTGCCAGGGTCAACATCAAACAGCCCTGACAGCAGGTCACTTCGGTAACTCCCCGTGGATTACGCGGAGTGTGTCTCAAACGGTCTACAGTCGTGAGGTGATGCTTCGGTGTACCTCAGCGACTCATCTGAACTGTAGATGTACTTCGGTACATCGCGTTATCTCACTTGTGGGACTCCAGTTCAGGAACGGCCTTTGTAAGAATTAGAGTTGTGTTTTCACACTATGCTGTTAACACTCTCGAAGTTCAAACTTGTAAGTGCCGGAAACCGCTTATTACTAACCGTTTGAAATGTTTTCTTCTTATGGAAGCTCTGGAGCGGGATGATCGTGCTGATTCTTCTCATGCTCACGCCAACATCATCACTAATGGAAATTATATTCAAAAGCAACACAACCGTCAGAATGATTCTTCGTCAAACCAAAGAATCTACAAAGTTAAAGACTTATAGAACTTCATCAGTATTGAATTCCAACGTCATAGAGCGTGTGAGCATGTTGAAGAATGACGTGGAGACACTGGAGCAGCGAAGCAGACCTGAGGCAGACTGATGCAGACAACAACATACTATCACTTTCACCACAAAGAACAATGATCAAAGAACAAAGTTAAAGATGACGTCGAAGCATAACTGTTCAAAGATAACTATCTCTCTACACTGGGGAGATTGTTCGAATCAAGGCAATTCCTCTCACAAGAAAGAAGAATGTCAGAAGACGTCACAGCTACTATTACATCAACGCCTTCACCGTTTACATTCATATATACTTGAGGGGGAGATTGTTGGAATCACTCCTAAACAGTATTTCAAGTATTTATATTTCATATGTAATAGGTAGCTTTATTATGGCCTTTATGTTTGTTTAAGGTCAAGCTTATGTAGAAGGCCCATAAGCTTAGGCCCAAGCCCAATAAGGAATAGGGAAGGAGAGGGAGTGTTGCCCTAGCTCCTTGCCTATATAAACAATGTAATAACCCTCACTTGAGGGTTGGTTGTTCAAGTTATTCTCTTTCACTCACTCTTTCTCTTAACCGTAATATTGTTTATGCGTGTGTGTGTGTTTAGCTTGTTCATCCGCCTTTATCTCTTTCTCTATAACTTGTGTTTGTAAAACTAGTGACCTAACAGAACTAATTCCACAAGTTAACTAAATTTTCCAACAAGTATCATAGTAAGGCAATCTAATCCCCATGGTAGTATATATGTCACAAAATTTTATTTATGCATGATCCATTCGTATAGTAACCCAGCCATGTAAAAAATATATAAGGCAAAATTATTTTTCATAGGTATATTCCATGCATCCTTGATTTCTTATCAAGTCCAAATTTATAAGTTAGCAATGTATACGCCTTGAGGTTTATGAACATCAAATTTAGTTATAACGATAAATTGCCATTAAATTTAGGCACCCAAAAAGTACATAACTTGATACAAGGAGCACATCTGTTCAGACTAGGGGACATATAATCACAAACGACACTTGAGATACAACATTGACATTAGTATGAAGTGTAAGATGTAATATGAGAGAATATTGTTTATTGATTGATTGATTGACAATCCCAAAACCGGGAATACATATAGGTCCCAAACCCTACAAAGACATGGGCTTGGGTACAAGTACATAAAGATGGGCCTAATGTAAATACTAATGACAGTCTAACACTCCCCCGCAGTTTGAGCGGCGAAATCGCGAAAGCTCGAACTGGAGATTAAAGCTAATAAACAATAAACTAAAGCAAGTAAATACAACTAAACAAAGATAAGACAACGAAAACATGAAGCACATATGTTCTGTTCAAAAAAAAAAAGAAAAAGAAAAAGAAACACATATGACCAAACTTGCCCTTTTTGTCTTTCCAAAGTAATACTAGAAAATGCACCTGATATGGGCATAAACAGACCGTACACAGTCTTACAGGGGTGGCCGCACAAATCTCAAAACTACTTGCCAACAATGAGTTTAGCTCGTGCTTGACCTTCGTTGATTTGGAATTGATCACCCAAACCAAAATGAGCCATCAACAACCAAACGATCGTAATGAGCTCACCACCTTTGCTCACTTGTGCTGCTTGAGAGTCAGCTCGAGAATGGCTTGCCGCATAACATAACAACTCAACCCACACCTTGCTTATAATCAACCATTTATTCAAACTTTTGTCTTTCTCCTCTAGTCTCATCAACATCTTGGCCAAAATGCAACCATCAAAAAGTAGTGACTTGCTCCTATCACCCTTTACCGTCACTGGTGGTACTTCTGTTGCCACACCAAGAATATCCATACACGCTTCTATTTGCTTCCAATCCCCTTTCGAATCATCAAGTACTTGATTTTTACTTTTACTTTCATTTTCATTTTCATTTTCTTTATCACGATCATTGAAAAATCGTCTTGCCTCGGCACATGTATCCCTGAATCGTATTTGCCCTATACCTGCTATTGCCGACATCATGCTAGGCTGCATTATAAGAAGGTACAACATGTAATCCGATAAGTGTTTGGCAATTTCTCGGTGATTGTCTTCGGTGTTACTGGATGTGGTGGTATTGAGCTCCTTTGTGAGTCCTTTGTCCTTGAACTCTTTTTTGAGTTCTTTGTTGTAGCATAGCTCGGTAGCGATGTGCCATAGAAGGAGACTCTGATCATAGTCAACATCTAGGGTGTACGGTAGTAATTCACTCCAACCTTGCTCAACACGAAGGACCCAATCACCTCGTGCTGAACTTATCTCCTTTGCAGTTTCCATGTCATCTGCAAGTTCTGATTTCGATTTTAGCTCCCTAAAGATGAAGTCTCTAAGGCTTGTACTAAACTTTTCGCGTTTCACATACTTGATGCTATCTAAAAACCCACTAAGCCCGAGGTTGTCGAAAACAAATTGCTTAGAACGTGAACGCGGGTGCAAGCAGTAGTTGATAAGGTTGTACGTTGATATGGATTCAGACCACCTACGTTTATAAAGCCGTATTAGCCATGTACATTTTTGGGGTGGACTAGCTAGAGGGTGGGAAGATGCTGTACTAGTTTGAGTTTGGGAAGGTGCACTAGTCGGAAGCTGGGAAGGTGTACCACTTTGAGATTGGGATGGTGGTTTTTTGTCGTAAAGTGTGCCCTCAGTCATCAGTTTGAGAAATTTACGGAGAATTTTTGTTTTGATAGACTTACTATTGAGCTCCTCATCAGGAGATTCCTGAAGAGAAATGATAGTCCAGTCTGAAAACACTAGCATGAATATAGCGATTACATCCAAAACCAATGCACCATAGAGCAAACAATATGTAATCGTAACATCAGCGCTTCTAAAATTCGATTTGTTCTTGAATGTGAAGAACACGATTGCTAAACAAACTGTCGCCAAAGAAAAGAACCGGCACAAAGCTCCAAAATAACCATATACAACCGGAAGCTTGGTGAAGAGAACTTCATAGAAGAAATTCAACTCAACCTCAACCACATTAAATGCATCTTTGGCGGTCCGATTTAGGAAGAAATCTCGACTCTGGTTCCGTTCCTTCCGACTGAAGATCAGATCAACCACAAGCCCTTTGGACGTTTGAAAGAATCGATAAGCATATTGCACCACCTCCAAGTCAGTCAAATTCCCCTTTTTAGCTTTGTTTGACGATTTCACAGCTCTCTCTGGTTCGGGAACCATTTCAATTCTAGTGGGTAGTTTAGCCCTCCTCTTAGAAAAGTATTCATCCATGAGTTTTGCATAGTTGGGGCCCGGATCAGCATCTGTAAGCATCGAGTCTTTGAATCTATCAGCACTCGCAAGATATAGTGAACGTGTTCTCTCGGCATATTTAATGATTCCTGTCATGAACATCAACATTGTGGGTAGCCATAGGTTGTTTGGAATCGACTGAATAAACACATAAACAGCAGCTAAACACTGGAACAGGAGACCAAAAAGATGACGGAGCCATAGCTCATTATCTTCCATTGCAAAAGCTGTGATGGTGTCGGGGCCACCAAGGTGTACTAAAAGAAACGGGGCCCAGAAGGAAAGAAGGTCCTCATTTTCTGTAGCTTGGCTCGAGCTGACAGGAGGGCTCCCTTGGCTATTAGAGATTAGCCCAACAGCAAAGTTAGCTGCCCAATCAGCTAGCAAGTAGGCAGACCACAATGGCATTATTATCCAATTTGTATTTGTTCGTTTTCTGAATGGAGCAAAGAGAATTAGAAACGTTTGTAATGTAAGACTCAAGATAATGAAGCCTCGGAGATCCCAAGTTTCCCATAGCCGTTTCCATTTTGGAGGGAGCGGAATATCCACCAACATTCTCCTCATCTTTGCTACTATTCTAAAGCAATCCAGAGAATATCTACATGAGATTATAAATGATAATTACGATCAGTTGTTGACCAATATAAAGTCAACTTGATTTTGCTGCAGTTAATCTAAACTCTTGCATATCCTAATCAAGAGTTCCAACCACTTCGGGCATTTTTTATTCTTAATCATAGATTACGCAATACTACAAGCATATTGTCAAAGTCTTTTAAGTGTGAAACAATATACTCGAACATATGGATCAAGAATGACTCTCACGGCTTTCCATATGTTCTTGTACAAGTTTTTGCATATTATTACCAGTAATGGAAACTGGAGAATGTGATGGGCATTAAGTTAAGGATCATTATTGCCTATACCAATAAAGTATGTATATGCTTATATCTGTTGACAGGCCTTGCATCTCTGAATTCCAGGATCTTATGATCAAGACAACATCATGCATATCATCCAAACAAGAATCAAAAGAAAAAGAAAACAATGAAGAGATGATGAACCCTTAAAACCTGATATATTATGAATGAATTGGTTACTATTAATTACAGAATTCTATGCCTATATATAATACATGAACCGGTGGCTTCATGAATAAACAAACCGATTCTCTAAAACTAAACGACATGACTGTTGTAACCCTAAACTAAATAACCTTATACCGGTTATGTATTGGACCCAGCCCATATACAATGATGGGTTTACAGATTTCTAATCTAAAATACATAATACAAACATATACTTAACATAATTTGGCCCATTGACATTATCTTCCAACAATGGAAAATGATTTGCATGACTAAACTTCATGCCTAAAGATATGCCTAACTCTAAGATGATGACACATGGCATGATTAATAATGAGGATTATGAAAGAGAAAATATACATTCCACATGTCAAATGATGAAGTGTTTAGGCATAAATTTAGTCATATGAGTTAGGTCTCTCTATCATTACTCTCCAACAATATCTTCATCTTTTGACATCCAATATCAATTCCAGGTCTTCTTTGATTAACAAGTTTTCATGCTAAAATGGGTAGCAAGTAGTTTATGAATTTAAACAATACAAAACTTTTAGTAATGAAACCGTTTGGACAAAAAATGCTGACTACATCTGTATTTTTTTAGTTTACATGTCCAAACATGTTGAAAGCAAGATTGACGGATTATTCGCACTAAAAGTATTAACGACTTTCTACAAACTTATCACTTCAAACTTCAAAGTAAGGACAGATTATTAGATCATCTTTCATTGAACATAAAAGTAAAACCTTGGATCAGTTGATGCAAAGTCAACTCCCGATAACGAGTGTTAGATCATCTGTGAGCCCCCAACTTGTATAACTCCAAACTTTGATTACATCGCTTTCAAAACCATCAATCTGACATTTTAGCACTTATATAATATATTACAGTTCATAGATGAAATATAGTGATGGCATATGCAAATAAAACTAATATAGTCAACTGATAAAACAATAAAATATAAACTTCATTACAGCAAGTTCAGCAACAACATACAATATGTTATAAGATGGACATAAAAAAAAAGATTGCTAAAATTGGAAACTAAAATTGCTAAGTTGAATCCTGTAAGGAAATAATAATGAAACATTGTCATCAGTATGAAGTTTCTATAAATAGAAACCATTGTAGAAAAGAGGTGTACCTGAAATTAATTGCATTCAAGTGATTTTGGCTCGTGTTTGTAAACTCATATCAAAGTAAGCATACAGAGAGACTAAAAGTTTGCAAGACATCTCAAACAAACATAGATTCGAATATTGAAGTCAACGAGCTTCAAAGTCAACTGGATTGAAGGTCTACGGAGAGTTTAAAAAAAAATAAAAAAATCATTTAATACATACCAAACTTTTTATCTTCACCCTTTTATCTCTATTTAAACTATGAAATTAATTCTAACAATTTTAAAAACCTATTTTATCTTTTTTTTTTTCAAATATTAAGATATTTCAAAAAAGATTAATCGTTAATCGAGAAAAATATACTATTACGACAAGCATTTAATTATTTTTCTATAGATATAAACTTTGATATACTGTAGAAAAAAAAAATCATGTTTTTCATATTTCTTTTACGTTTTTCTCGTTACTGAAATTTACATGCAAAAAATTACATGTGATTAAACACTAATTTGAATATTCTAATAATTTCACATGTGATATTAGTATTAAATCACATATGATATGTAAATACCATACATAATATCATATATCACATGTGATATTATTATAATATTCAAATTAGTGTTTAATCACATGTGATTTCTAACGCAAATTTTAAAAACAAAAAAAAAACAAAAAACAAAAAACAAAAACAAAACAAAAAAAAAACAAAAAGGTGAAAAAAATTTGACGAAAGTATATCAAAGTGTCCGTCTATAAAAAGATAATTAAATGCCCGTCAGTATGAAAATATTTAAATTATAAAAAATATGTAAAATACTAAAATGTTTTTAATCTAAGCCATTGATTTCTTTTTAGATGAACGGTTGAGATGAGTCCCTTAGTATATGAGAAAAGTTTAGTGTGTAAAATAACTATTCTTTTTTAATTAAGGGGTGTTTGCAGTGGCTTATTTTTTACTTTTTCTTATGTGCTTAACTTAAAGTATTATCGGTTAGGTTATCGGGTTGTTCAATTTATTCGGTTTGATTAATTTATTTTCAGGGTAAAACCAAAAATTGGACCGAACCGAATTCAATTGATATAAATCGAACTGAAAACCGAATTTGAATTTGGTTCTGTTTTCGGGTTGACCCGAATAACCCGAATTACATAATTTATATATATTTTTCATTTAACTATATAAATTTTTAGTAACAAAAACAATTTGAAGCTTAAAAAATATTATATTTATATTAGGAAAGAGTTTTAGTATTTATTTTCTATATAAATATGAATATATATATAATTATGTGAATTCGGTTTTCAGTTCGGATTTGTGTTCATTTTGCCAAACCATATTTAAACCAAAAACAGAAAATTTAATTCAGTTCTGTTAAGTTTTGGCAAACTTTGTTCGATTACAAATTTAGTTCAGTTACGGTTCGTTTCAGTTTCAAATTTCAATTCATGTGGGTATTATCCGATATGCGAAAACTTTTTTTTTCCCTTAGGGAGCTACTTATATCAAAGTGTTTGTTTTTGTTATAGTTGAACTTACTTTTTTCATGCGTATTTAAGTTTAAAACTTTTGTAAGAGAATTTGATATAAGTTTTTCAACAAATATTTATTTTTTTGAGTTTCTTGAATTACTTATATAAAGGCAGCTAATAATTATCAATCAATCCATTGCATTTATAGAAATATAAGCAATCCCAAAACACCCCCTAGATAACATGTTTTTTTAAGTCTTTAGAAGCAAAAACAGATAGGCCAAGATTAATTTGGTTTGCTAGTGAAAGATTATTGTGACATTGTTCTATTTGGGAAAATAATGTGTACAATAATCCTTCTGTTCTTTGTATAAAAATGAAATTAAAACTTATGTTCTATAAGTACTAGATAATCTGCTTATTTAAGGACTTTAACGTGTGTGAATAGTTAAGGAATTTAGAAGTAATTAACCGGGGATGGCTTGTTGGCTGGAGGGGTTTGCCCCCTTGTATGATTATGCAGTGCTGCATCTGTTTTGGTATAAGTAAAATGCGAATCTCCATAGAGGAGCATAGATTAAATGTGCAAAAACAAAGCACCAACTATCATCTATGTCATGGCTATTTATTCCATTTATCTATATTTATGAGTTAATTTTTGTCTTCTTGTTTGAATAATGGAACACGTTCATGGGTCACGTAAATTATCCAAGTTTGCACAAGAAGATGTTATTAGCAACATGCCAGATGTGATAACTAATAGTTTGTCCAGAAGTTGGAGGTATAAGTGGACCATGATTGACAAGCTCGTATATGATGACTTTTATGAGTATTTAGAAAAGACAAAAAACGAAAAATACTATCCGAGGATTATAAGTAGGATTCTTCTTCATCTTAAAAGTGGCATAACAAAGTTTCCACTCTACATAGAAAAAGGATGCGACTCCATATTGGATGCTGAGGATATTAGTAATTGGATTTTGGTCTTGTCTCGAAAGGGAATTTTGGAGTTAACCCTTTTAAATATGGATGCAAAACCAGTTATGTTAACCACCCATCTTATCTCTTGTCTAAATTTGATTCATTTGACTTGTCCAATGTCTGCATTTTGTGGTTTTCTATATCTTCTGAGTCTGGACTTGTCTGAGGTAGTATTCGGAAGCTACACGTGAGGAATTTCTTACATGTTGTCCGTTACTGGAAATTCTGAAGCTTAGAGATACCACCCCAAGCGAAATAAAACAAGATGAGATTACTATACTAGAAAATCTCAAAGTGTTATGTTTGCCACTGTGTGAGCTTGACAGGGTAGCAATTGTCTTTCAACTTATGGGTTATTTCCCAAAACTTCAAGAGCTTAATTCCTGATTTTTTGGGACTGCACGGTATGGTTAAGTTGGATCTTTCAAATTCATTCTATAACAGATTGCAACATGTCTTGATTATATCTCTAACTGACTTTTATTTTTATGTACCACTGTTCTTCTAGTTACTAGCGTTGAAATGAGTGTCCCAACCATCTTACCGTGCGTCAAGACACTCAAATTATATGAAATAAATTTTTGCAATAGGAATATGGTATCGTGTGCTATTGACTTGATTTGTGGAGACCCTTCTGATCAAGGTGAGTGGAATGCGTCTTATCAAATTAGAGTATTATTCATGTTGTAGTTGTGTATTTGAATCTTATATAACTTTGCAGGGCACATTCGAGGATGATGTCTTAGCACTTGCAGGTTCCTCTTTGGAGGAAGATTTCAGCAAAATAGGACATTTGCAGCTTCGGGAAGTGGAGTTTATTACTGTTAGATGTATAAGGAATGAAGTGAGTTTGATGAAGTCATTACTTGCTTGTTCACATTTGCTAAACAAGATGATTATTAACCCCAAATCACTAAAAGTGTTTGGTAGTGATGATGAAAAGAGGAAATTTGTTACCGAGTTGATGCTACGCCGGAGCCTCCCCGGTAGCTGAAATAGTCATTGATTAACGGTCTTAGGACGTAAGTACGTAACCATATCACATGGTTATCCTATGTGTAATTAATATAATTTTATACGGACTTGCACCAAATATACAAGCTATTGGAAGTTTGGAATTTGTATAGGCTGAGTATAAGATACAAATGTGTGGGTTTAAAGCTTGGTACCGAATTATAATGTTTGATCTCGCAAAATGTAACTTGTTAAGTAGATCCTCGAAAACTAGAAGGGGGTTGAATAGTTTTGCCTATTTTTAGTTTAGTTTCAAAAACTTTAGATTCGATCTTATGTGAATTTGTATGCATGGATAGAAAGTATAAAGCAATAAGTAATGTAAGTAATGAAAGCAAGTAAAGTAAAGGATAGAAAGTAATGATACAAGCAACTTATAGTGGTTCGGCTACAAGGACACCTTCCTTGCCCTACTCCACTCCCCGAGTCTCCTACTCGAGAGTTCAAGCACTATGTCAACAAGCTCCTTCAGCACGGTGGAGAAGCCTCACAACGTCGCTTACACTTTTTAACATAATATTCTTTATTAGAAATCAATCAAAAGAATACATTACCCAAGTACTTGCGGAACAGTACTTGGGATTGAAATGACAAAGTGTTGGTAGCTCCTCACGAAGCTCAGGCTGAGTCTGAGCACAACTACTATGGAACCACTGAGCTATCTCAGGGACTGAGTTGTATTTGGAGGAGTGAAAGATGGCTTGTATGTGTGTGTTTTTTACAATTTACAAGCTTAAATCTTTCACCCCATCTCTTATGCTATTTATACAAGTATGAGTATTAACTTTATCCTAAGTGACAAACTGACATTTTATAGAAGACAAAATACTGAAGTATTTTGTCTCTGTTTACAAAGACTATATTAAGTAAGAGACAAGGCTGCTTTCCAAAAGTCAGTGATGACACTGAGCCTGATAGTTTGCCATTCAGGGAAAGTTGACTTTGTTTGATAAGGACTTCGTCTTATCTGATTCAAATTTATCCCGCCTTGTCCTGCTCATTCTTCAGTCTTCATTGCCTTCAGTCTTCTACTTCAGTTTGTCTTCAGTGTAAGTAGTTGGTGAGGAGTTTAGGGATTCAGTGAGTTATTGTCATCACTCACTGAATCCACCATCTTCTTCTTGACTCAGTCTTCACCCCTTAAGTTCCGCCTTACTGAGTGGAGAGACTTCTTCTTCGCCTCTTACTGAGTATCCTGAAGATGGCTCACTGAGAGACTATGCACTCAGTGACCTGTTAGTGTTTAACGGTCTAAACACTTAGGGTATTTTCTATTCAAATCCTAGACTTAAGGGGTTTAGGTATTTACTGAACCCAGCAGATAGCGATTGAAGAAGTCGCATATTGGCGTGACCCAATCTTCGATGCCATAAAGTCGAAGTATCATCCATAGAAGTAAGACAAATTTGTCTTTTGGTTCATTACCAATTTTAATGACATAGACTCCATGTTTTCTAATGCCTCTTCCTATAGTAATACCGTTTTTCAATATTTTACTATCGGTTTCACTAAAAAGTACGTTGCACTTTTTTCACATATTTGTCCTATACTTAGAAGGTTGAAGTTTAGGTTTTTTACGTGACATACATCGTTAATGGTTAAAGATTTGTGAGAAATTGTACCTTTACCGATGATTTTGCTCTTGCTATTACCAAATACCACATTTCCTCCATTGAACGATTCGTATGTGGAAAACAAGTCTTTGTTACCGGTCATGTGCCTCGTACACCCACTATCCTTGATCCATTCATCCGGATCTAGGTCAACCTTTAATCACACCTCGTTTGAGTCATTTGCCATGAGACAAATTTCTTCGACTCCTCGCTCATTCCCCACGAACTACTTATGAACGCCTTTTGTTCATCACGTTTGGGACACTTACTAATGAAGTGATTAGGACCCCCACATTTAAAACATGTGCGTTTTTCCCTTGCTTTCTTGTTGTCTTTGCCTTTCCGGAACCCCTTCTTGTTGGCATATGGTTGCTTGACATATCTTCCTTTTCTTCTAAAGAACTTCTTGAAATCCCATACCGCCATGGCATACTCTTCGTCATCACTTTCCGAAGAGGTTTCTACATCGCTTGAGACCTTCTTGGCTTTTAAGGCAAGAGATTTGTGCTTCTCTTTCTTTTCTTTTGAGGCTTCAGAGTCTTTAGCGAGGACAAGCTCATAGACCTTTAGATTGCCTATAAGTTCTTCGAGAGTGAGGATTGACAAGTCTTTAGATCCTTCGATGGCCGTCACCTTTGATCTCCACTTGGATGGAAGCGCCCTTAGATATCTCCTGACATGATTACGACTAGAAAAAGACTCATCAAGTGCTTGTAATGAGGTAATAATAGTATTAAAGTTAGCAAAAGAGTTATCTATACTATCCTTGATAAGGATTTAAAAGGTACACTTTTGAGGGGTCATTTAAGCCCTTAATTGATCACTTTTGTATCCGTTACTACTTAATTTCGTTCCTTTTCACTTTTTAGGTCTCTTGAAGGCAAATTGCTGGAATGACACTTATTCGAACGAAAAGGCGCGAATATACGAAGAAAATGGCCAAAGTCAAGAATCGAGACACTCAAGCTGCTGGAACTGAAGGGGACGGGGCCAGCGTTTAACTGCGACGCCGTCGTAACATGTTTTGTGACGACTCAGTAGCCAAATTGCTTATTTACAAGTGACGGCATCAGGTTTTAAAAGAGTAGGGCGTCGCAGCTCAGACGACCTAGATTTGATCCAGACGGCGTCAGAGACTGAAGGCGATGCGGTCACATGCATAAGGTGACGCTGTCACAAAGATAACGTGGCAAAGACGAAACCCTAATGACGGCGACCCGACGGCGTCACAGTTAAAGAGTAACGTTGTCGCAGTTTGTAACATTATATATAGAATCCGAATTTTTTAGTTTTAGAGAGATAGTTTTTTGGAGTAAAAACCTAAACCGAACCAAGGCTGTCTTGTACAGTATTTTAGGGTTCCATACCCTATTTTACATCAAGATAAGTGTTTTACTTCATTGATTCAATTATGTCATCAATTGATTGTGTGTATGCTTGCATGTTCTCCATGTCCGGCTAATTTATTTGTGTGTTTGCTTAGGTAATATGAAACCTAGTTATTGAATATTGATTGGTTTTCTCTTATCTTAATTGTTATTGACCTAGTATTGCGATAGGTCATTCGTTGTGCTATTAATGCTTGATTAATCTTTGTTGAACCTTAGCATATAGTTACTAGTGGAATTGTAGGCTAAACATCCAAAGATCACCTTAGTGTTAAGTTTATGAATCCTAGAGACTTCGTAGTCATTAACCTTAGGTAACTTCAAAGAGTTAGGGATAAACGCATACCCTACGACCTTATAAACACAACGCGTTAAGAATAAGGACGTGACAATTCAACCATCAATAGGAGATAACTAGGGAGTAATAACATCTAAGCAAATACATTTTTAACTATCATAAGAGCACACATCAATTAGACATAGACTACACTCACCTTAGATTAGATAATTAGATAAGTAGAAGTAATCGGTAGAAATACCAACCCCCAAATCCAATACCCCGAGATTCGTACCTTTCCATTTTCTAAAAAAACATAAAAAAGATTAAAAAAAAATATTCCTCAACCCCAACCTTAGCGTAGTAATTTCTCACTAGCATTCCTATTCCCCTAGAGAACGATATCAATACCCGTAGATTACCCTAATACTACACTACAGCGATTAGGTTTACTGCCTAGGGTGTTATAAAACTTGCTCAACGAAAAGGAAGTTCCTTTGACCCCGAACGCGCTGCGTAAGTGCATCAAGTTTTTGGCGCCGCTGCCAGGGAATAGAATAGCTAGTTAGGAGTTCACCTCGTTTAGGTTTCCTTGCTTGATTCCTATCAAGTAAGCTTTTTCTTAATTTTAGCTTCCTCGTAGTCTATCCCACTTCTTTGTGACCTTTGTTCGTAAACCCCCATCACTTTTCATCATGGAAGGTGATAACCCACCAAACAACAACCTACCATTTGATCCCACTTTTGCCAACAAACTCCGAGCTCGTATTGTTAGTGAAATTGGAGAGTTTAGGAAACTGAATAGGATAATTGAAAATGCACTTGAGGAGGCCCTTAGGGAATCCACTGGCACTTTGGATAGTAAATCAACCTCGAGTGATTCTGATGATGAGTTAGAAGAAGGAGATTATAAGGTGTTAGAAGTTATGGAAGGATGTAAGGAGGAGGAAGAACTTAGGGAGTATTTCGATTCATACCATAGTGGGAAGAAAATCGCTTATCACTATAACGTAGTTAACTTCCCGCATCCACCTTTCGAGCCTTGCATTAGAAGTGGTGACCCTAAAAATATAAAGATATCGTGCATGATTGGATACTTATATAGGGATCACACTTACATTGACTATAAGGCACCCATGAACATAATATCTAGGCTCTACTACAATTGGATCATGAGCAAAAAGTTAGGACCTATGAAGGACCCCTTTCACCCTAGGAAAGTGAGTAACTATGTTGGGAGGGCCAAAGGACTGCATGTCTTCGTAGGAAACTTCACATACATGTGTGATTTCATGATCTTGGAGGATGTTAAAGGCATCATTGATGGGTTTCTAGGAGATGTGATACTTGGGAGACCATTTATTGAGGAATCAAAGATGGTTTATGATCAAGAGGAAGGAATAGCCAAGTTCTCAAATGGGACCGAATGTGTTAAGTATATAATGCCCTGCAAAAATAAGAAGTTTGAGGGTATTGACGATCTTGATGTAGACAACATTCTGGCCTTTGAAGTAGATTGGGAAAACAAGGTTCACTACACCGCTTGTCTAGAGTTAGGCCCTGAATATATTCGTGATGAGAGAAGAGTGAAAGTAATCGAATGGACCTCTAAGAGAAGGAGAACGTAGGGGCACGACTTCGAGTCTAGCTACAAGACTCATAAATAAAGAAAAGCGCTTCGTGGGAGGCAACCAATGCTTAATTGTTTGCTTGTTTGTGTCGTATATCTTTTATTGATTGTTTATCCTCATGTTTAAATTTGTAAAAATGCTTTATTTTGTCTTTGACCTCGTCTTAATTACATATAAAGGTATTTTATATAAGGGATAAGTATAGGGAGGATTACACATGTTTTCAAAAAGAACGTGAACATGAGAATTTCAATTAATTAAAAGATATACATGTGTGTTTGTTCAAGTCAAATGCTTGTATCGAGTCATAGTGGATGTTTTGCAGGAAATTTTTCCAGATTCTAAAGATAAAAAATTTCCAGAATTTTTTCCAGAAAATCGCAGACCGGTTTCTGTCAGGATAACCTGACGGCGTCAGGGTCGTAACCTGACGGCGTCAAGAGGAGCAGAAACAGCTTACTACTTTTTCTCGTTTTTTGTGCTACTTATAAATTTTTGGAATTTTCCAGGTCTTAATTTTCCAGAAAATCTGTAAACATCCATTCCACAAGCATTATATCCTAGTTTAGTAGAGTCTTATATATATTGTTACCGCCGATTTTACGCAAAGGTTTCGTTTGTTTTCTTCAAGTGTGCAGGTTTTATTTATCAAGAAGAAGATATAAAAGATTGGAAGAAGCTTTTCACGAATAACATTCTTCTTGAAGAAAGATTTAACCACTACTTCACACGGATCCTACCGAGCTAATCAGGGGAATATTAGTTTCTTTCATTTTTAATTACCTTCCATTATCATAACTTTGATACTTTCGGGGAACATTGGGGACAATGTTCAGTTTAAGTGTAGGGAGAGAAAATAAAACGGGAACTTTGAAACTATGCTTATCCTTGACTATTTGCCTTGTCCAATTTCATTTGTGTAATAAACCATGAGAAATATCGGTTAGGGTAATTTTGGCACCAAATTTAAAAATTTTCATGACATGTAGGAGTGGGCCATTAGTCTTAATAAAGCGTCTCATGGATAGGAAATTATATGACTAGCACAAAAACCCTTTACCACTTAAATTCCACCCAAAATGTGAGGATCGCCCTTAGATTAGTAGGAATTAAAGCATTCATCTTTAATGCTTAGAGTGTAAACCGGTAGTATAATAGATTCTAGAACTTGTTTTGTGATGCATTCCGAGATCGCTAGTAAGACTACACTTGTGTAGTTAGGAATAACTAAATGATAAGAGGCATTAGGATAACCCTTGTTTGATACCCGTAATATAATTACTTCTTCCACATCGGTTGAGTAATTCCCCCACACCCTTGCGTTGTACTCATCTTTAGTACACGATACCCCTAGTTAACCCCTCAGAGCATATCCTTTTCGCGGTTCTCGTGATGTTTCGGTTTTCCGGAATATCAATGAAGAGTATTGTTTACAATCCACCCCCAAATGTACACCCAAATCGCCTTAGCCTACCTTGTATGCACTCACTTTTAGTGCATTATTGTTATCATACTAAACCCTTAGTTCAATTATCTAGTTGCTTGCATAAGTTGCTAAGTCGAGTCATATCCTTTGTACACAGTTTTGGGACGATTGGGACTCATAGGAAAAGTTAAATTTTATGAAATGATGGGAAGGGAACGTTAAATTCAAATTCCCTTTATTTGCGTAATAATGTACTCCAAGTGTTTTGATCTTTTCAATTCAGGTCAAATTAGTGTTAGAGTAATAAAAACTCAAGTGTAGGGATGTGCCTATAAATCCCTATCATTTTGATGTTATCGTAGAGGATGGTAGAGTAAAAGTGTATGATATATAAAAAATAATAATAAAAAATCAAAAAAAATCAAAAAAAATAGAATAAGAAAAAAATAGAGTGTGAAAAAACATACGGGCTACCATCCTACATCTATATTTTGAATTTATGTTTGTTTGTTTCAGTTATCTAGAGTTTAGAGTGTCGAGTCTTGGTTTAGCAACGTCATTATTCTCATGCTTGTAACATAAAGATTTTTTACTTGTCACCACTAAATCGCCTATCCCACCAAACCTTTTGTTTCCTTACCGTAAGCCTAACGTTACAACACTTTAAAAGACCTCTTGGATAGTTTTTACTAGGTGCTTACGCCAAAGCGATGGAGGTTTGATCTAGTCTCAAGCCTATGGTAATCTATGTACTAGGACCGGTTAATGAGTGTTTATCTTCCATTTCCAACTTGATATATTTCATATACACCCGAGAGATGTGAGTATCCAAACACCCCTTGTGAGGTACTAGTATGTAATTTCCGTGCTTGTTATGAATTTTGCGGGGCTTATATGTGTTGTGAATTGTTCTAAACTAATGCTTCATGACCCCTAACTTATAAATTAATTGGCTAAAAGCACATTTGCTTGAGGACAAGCAAATACCAAGTGTAGGGATATTTGATAAGGATTTAAAAGGTACACTTTTGAGGGGTCATTTAAGCCCTTAATTGATCACTTTTGTATCCGTTACTACTTAATTTTGTTCCTTTTCACTTTTTAGGTCTCTTAAAGGCAAATTGCTGGAATGACACTTATTCGGACGAAAAGGCCCGAATATACAAATAAAATGGCCAAAGTCAAGAATCGAGACACTCAAGCTGCTGGAACTGAAGGGGACGGCGTCAGCATTTAACTCCGACGCCGTCGTAACATGTTTTGTGATGACTCAGTAGCTAAATTGCTTATTTACAAGTGACGGCATCAGGTTTTAAAAGAGTAGGGTGTCGCAGCTCAGCCGGCCTAGACTTGATCCAGACGGCGTCAGAGACTGAAGGCGACAGCGTCACAGGCATAAGGTGACGTCGTCACAAAGATAACGTGGCCAAGACGAAACCCTAATGACGGCGACCCGACGGCGTCACAGTTAAAGAGTGACGTCGTCGCAGTTTGTAACATTATATATAGAATCCGAATTTTTCAGTTTTAGAGAGGTAGTTTTTTGGAGTAAAAACCTAAACCGAACCAAGGCTGGCTTGTACAGTATTTTAGGGTTCCATACCCTATTTTACATTAAGATAAGTGTTTTACTTCATTGATTCAATTATGTCTTCAATTGATTGTGTGTATGCTTGCATGTTCTCCATGTCCGGCTAATTTATTTGTGTGTTTGCTTAGGTAATATGAAACCTAGTTATTGAATATTGATTGGTTTTCTCTTATCTTAATTGTTATTGACCTAGTATTGCGATAGGTCATTCGTTGTGCTATTAATGCTTGATTAATCTTTGTTGAACCTTAGCATATAGTTACTAGTGGAATTGTAGGCTAAACATCCAAAGATCACCTTAGTGTTAAGTTTATTCGTAGTCATTAACCTTAGGTAACTTCAAAGAGTTAGGGAAAAACGCATACCCTACGAACTTATAAACACCACGCGTTAAGAATAAGGACGTGACAATTCAACCATCAATAGGAGATAACTAGGGAGTAATAACATCTAAGCAAATACATTTTTAACTATCATAAGAGCACACATCAATTAGACATAGACTACACTCACCTTAGATTAGATAAGTAGAAGTAATCGGTAGAAATACAACCCCCAAATCCAATATGCCGAGATTCGTACCTTTCCATTTTCTAAAAAAGCATAAAAAAGATAAAAAAAAATAATCTTCCTCAACCCCAAACTTAGCGTAGTAATTTCTCACTAGCATTCCTATTCCCCTAGAGAACGATATCAATACCCGTGGCTTACCCTAATACTACACTACAGCGATTAGGTTCACTGCCTATGGTGTTATAAAACTTGCTCGACGAAAAGGAAGTTCCTTTGACCCCGAACGCGCTGCGTAAGCGTATCAATCCTCATCCGATATTGAAAATTGTTCATATTGTTGAACAAATAAATCTATTTTATTGTTTTTAACTTGTTGATTTCCTTGGTGAGTTACAACTAAAGAATTTCAAATTTCTTTAGAGGTTTTAAGCATAGGAATTCTTTCAAATTCCTTTTTTCGGTAAAGCATTATATAAAACCATTTTAGCTTCACTATATTTGGAAAGCTTTTTCTTTTGATCGTCGGAGAGGCGATCATGAGGGATGTTTATTTGGTTGCCGATTTTATCATCTTTTGTAGTGGCTTGAAAGTCACCTTTAACAATGATGTACCAAAGATCAATATCTTTTGACTTCACATAAGTTTCAAATCTATTTTTTCCAATAAATAAAACCATTTGGTCGTTGCATGGATTGCCCTTCTTTATAATTTTCAAAACTCATTGTGATCGAAAATTTTTTAAAATACGATATACTTTAAAACTTTTATAAACCTTGCTCTTGATGCCAATTGTGGAAAACTAAAAGGGAGGGTTGAATAGTTTTGCCGATTTTTAGTTTAGTTTCAAAAATTTTAAATTCGATCATATGTGAATTCGTATGGATGGATAGAAAGTATAAAGCAATAAGTAATGTAAGTAATGAAAGCAAGTAAAGTAAAGGATAGAAAGTAATGACACAAGCGATTTATAGTAGTTCGGCTACAAGGACACCTTCCTTGCACTACTTCACTCCCCGAGTCTCCTGCTCGAGAGTTCAAGCACTATGTCAACAAGCTCCTTCAACACGGCGGAGAAGCCTCACAACATCGCTTACACTTTTTCTGGTACAAAGCTAAATACCGAGTCCTTAACACGGTGGACCAAACCAACACAACTATAACAAAACAACTATGTGAAATATGAAATACAAGATCTTGCTACAGAAATCTTGCGAAGGAAAAAATCAATCAAGGACCCCTTGCTTGGATGACTTGTAGTATCTCGTGATCTCACCTTTGAGAAGGACCTATATGAGAATCACAACAAAAGAAAGAAGAACTATTAGATAGATCAAGAGATCTGAGATTAGAAGAGATAAGTAATATATGAGAGAGTTTGTAAGAAGAGGGGTGAGTAACAATGAAGAAATGGCTCACTATTTATAGGCAAAAATCTCTAATGTAGCCCGGTTCCTACGGATCCCTCTCTTGAGGGATTCGTCTAGTGTAATCCAAGGGATCCGTGGACGCTCCTCACTATTTGGGTTATGGGTCATGGATCATGGGTCATGGGTCATGGACTATGGGTCATTGGTACCTAAATAGATACAATGTATCTAGACATTGGGTCATGGGTCTTGGTTTATAGGTTATGGATTTGCTCCATGGGTATAGGTCATGGGTCTTGGATATTACCCATCTTATTAAACTATTATAAAAAATGAATTATTACAACATTTTATGTAAATGACTATATATATGTACTTTACAAAAATAATATGTCTTCTTAGAATTTTACTTATGGTAACTTTATATTTGTTATCAACAAAACACAAAGAGATCGCTAAATATGAATAAACGTTTTTACGGTTTATTTGTATTAACATAGATATCTGTTGTCTAATGTCAATATGTTTTTATTAGGATGTTATCCTTGTTTTATATTTTTACTTCTACACATATCTTTTTGGTGTATCGGACATGTTCCGTTTTCACCATCATAGACCCATTTTTCATGTTATCTTTTGATGTGTTGTGTATGTGTGTCTTTGCTACTAGCTAGCCTACATGACAATTAAAGTTAAATGGCTTGCTTAAGGGGTGTTTTTTTTATGTAAGGTTCACGTCTATTAGAGATTTAGAGCCACTTATTGGGGAAGAGTTAACATTTCTTGACTTGGGGATATAGAGGAAGTAAGAGAAGTAAGTGGGTCTTACTTAAAAAAGAAATAATATTAAATGTTTTTTGTGAACCTAATCCTTTAGCTAAGGGTAAAAAGAAACACCCCCATAATTGGACAAAATGGTTAGCTAGTTTGGGCCTAAGCCTGATATTTAAAATTCGGCTCATGACTGATAAAAGAAGTTGGCTAGAGTTGGCCGTAATCCAATTTTATTAACATCCATTCTTTATACGAGTAGGAGGTGTGTGGAAAACTAGAAAGGGGGGTTGAATAGTTTTACCAATTAAAACTTTGTTTTAAGCTATTTAGATCGACTTATGTCAATCTATTTTGATGTGTGTTGGATGTTGATAAACAAGCATATAGAGATATAAATATGTAATGAAAAAGATAAAGAGTAAGAATCACAAAACCACAACGCGAGTATTTATAGTGGTTCGGCTACAAGGACACCTTCCTTGCCCTACTCCACTCCCCGAGTCACCTACTCGAGAGTTCGTAATCACTACACGACACCGACTCCTTATGGTGGAGAAACCTTCACAACGTTGCCTACTGTTTTTCCGGTACTAGGCTAACCACCGGGTCCTTTCACTAAGGAGAATCAAACCTATCACAATGTCGCCTACCCTTTATCCAGTACTAGGCTAGATACCGAGTTCCATTACAATGGAGGAACTACTACCCAACACAACACAACACCTAAAACCCCAAAGGAAACTAACTAGTTATTACAACATCATCAAGGATATCAATATCCTTGGATCCAATACTAATCTATCTTGTACATTGAAACACATCATATCGAATGTCAACCTTAGGCACCTTTCACTAATGCCTTTAACTCGATCTTCAAGACACCCTTCACTAATGCCTTGTGACTTGACTTCTAGGCACCCTTCACTGATGCCTCTAGCCTTGACTTCTAAGCACCCTTCACTAGTGCTTTCAATACGGACGATCGACACCCTTCACTAATATCTTCGTCTTGACACTTGAGACATCTTTTCACTAATGTCTTCAACACTACACTTCTTATGAGAAAGAAGAAAACTATCAACAAGAAAACCTCAGTAGTCTTGATGATAATGAAGCATGGCAACTCATGGACTTGAGCTTGCTCGTCTTCAAAAGATGGTGATCTCGCCTTTAAGAGGAACCTAGAGAATCACATGAAAACAAAACTACATACATAGATCACTTGGATCTGAGGTTAGAGAGTTTATAACTCAAAGAGAAAATATGTGTGAAAAAGTTAAGAAACAATGAAGAAATGGCTCACTATTTATAGAAAGAAAACAACTATTGTTTCTCGGATCCTACGGATCCCTCCCTTGAGGGATCCGTCCAGTGTATTAACTGGGATCCGTGGGACGCTCCCTTTTGCCCATGGGTTTTGGGTCATGGGTCATGGGTTATGGGTCATGGATATCAAGTAGGTTCAATGTACCTTCAAGATGCAATGCATCTAGTCCATGGTTCATGGATTAAAACTATGGGCCATGGATTAAAACCATGGGTCATCGATATTATCCATATATGACATAAAGATGATGTCATGCAATGGGTTATGGGTCAAGTTCCATGGGTATGGGTCATGGACTTTGGGTTGTACCCAAGGACATTCAATGTATTTGGTCAATGGGTCAAATACTTACGTTTCTACCCAATTGTATTGCCTATTATGATACATACTAATTATGTATATATTTGCCCAATATGTAAACACTAGTTGTTGTACATATGTATTACTAAATCATAAAATCACTTATACTTGTTTTAGTGTTTTATGTAAAAACGTAAGTGTGTTATAAAACTATTGGCTCAAACCATTTACGTATTTTATTTGTTTTGTTAAAATGATTTTACGTTTGTTATCGACAAAACATTTAGAATATCGTAAAATATAGATAAACGTTTTTACGGCTTATTTGTATTAACAATCTCCCCCTTTTTGTTGATGACAAAACATAAAATTATTTTAAGGAAAAACTCTAAAATTCGTAAAAGTTTGAATTTGTAGTTTTTACTTTCTTCTCCCCCTTTTTGTCGAAACAAAAAGAGCTTCGAAAATAAACTAACACATTGTTTTAAGAAAAACATGTGAAAAGAAAGAATAGAGAGCAAGTGACGGGAAGAGTTCTCGTCTTAACTCCCCCTTGACGAGTCCATCCCTTTGTGAGGGCGTCAAGTAAATAAATACTACTAAGCTAATGCATTGCAACTATGTTTGCAAATGGTTTCCTCTTAGCGACGATAATGCTCCCCCTAGATAATTGCAACTTTGCAAGGGGACGTCATGAAATATAATCATAATATTGCAAATGATCTTGCAATGTAATGCTTTGACACAATGCTCCCCCTAGCTTTAGAGTGTCAGAGTCTTCATGTGTCAATTGAAAACCTACAAAAAAAAGGTTAGAAGACAAGTATATAATGCATAATTTCCTACAAATAAGACTCAAGTTAGCAGAAAATTGGTCTTCTGTTGCACGGATCCCACTGTTCCCTCCTTGGAGGGATCCGTCTAGGCAAATTCCTGGGATCCGTCTGTCTTATGACAAGATTCAGCACATGGAGATATAACAAATAATGTTAACATCAAAGTGAGATATGTATTATACCAAATAATCATATACTCAGAAATATAGCAATTATCATGTAATTTCAGTTAATAAAACTAGAGATATGATATATATGACTCTAAAAACTAAGAAAATGAACGATACATGACTTACTAGACTATCTAAGTTACGCTTGATACTAGGACAGCACTAAAATCCTATAGCTCAAGTTTGTTTAGGTTTAATCTCGTCGAAACGTTCGAGGAGGTGATAAAAAATGAAACGTTGATCTTCCCGTACTTCATGTATCAAACTTTCAACATGTTTACAATGATAATAATCTTTGTCATGGGTAGGTAGTGGTGATGGAAGAAATGAAATTACTTGATGTGAAGGATCAAGTGAAGCGGGTTGAGGAGCTTCAAATGATGGAGGGATTGGTGGAGGCGCATTTGAAGATGGCTAGACCAAGAATGATGGTGGTGGTAGAGAGGTGTCAACCTCTATGTGGTCGGGTGGTTGACTTTGATAATTCCTCATAATCCAAATGGGATTATTTGATGGTGTTGGCGAAAAGGAAGCCGGAGCTAGTGTTGACTCAGCACCTTGATTTTGTTCCATTATTCCTCCTAATGAGGAGAATGTTGCCGGTGGTGGAGGATGAGACGGCCTAGGAGGAAAATCCTCTAGATTGTAGAGGTGTGGTGATGAGAGTGGAGTGGTGAATGAAAGGGCTCTAGGCACCAATGGTGATGGTTTAGTGGAAATGGGATTGTTTGGTTTATGAGGTATGGTGGTGTTTGGCATAGGTAGTTTTGTGGGAACTATCCTTTTAGGGATTGGTTTGAATGGTTTAGTTGGTGGAGGAGAAATCCTAGCAATTGTGGATTTAACCGGAGATGATTCGGTTGAAGAAATTTCGTGTACAACACGAGCAATTTTCTTGGGTGGTCCTTTGGTGGATGAGTTACCACTTGGAGCTTTCCTCATGATGAGATGATTCAAAGAGGTTTGTAAAGATTTCTAAGTGCTGAAAATGAAGATGAAGATGATGACTTTAGGAGTCCTAACTATGTGGTTTATAAAGTAAGGGATTTGGCAAGTGCATTCAAGACTTAAGCCACTAAAATTCCTTGGAATGTGATGATTAGCATGCACAAGAGTCAACTTCAGAGTTGTACTGATCTAGGAACTTGATTAAGATGAGATGGAGTGTTCAAGTTAGCAAGATGAGCTTGAAATGATTGTTTTAGCTAGAGTTGACATGAATCTGTCATACGGATCCTACGGTTCCTTCCACTTAGGGATTCATCTAGGCTAATCCTAGGGATCCGTCTCTCAGCAGCTAAGAAAAGATAACAATGATGTTTGTAAGGTCTAATGCCTATACCTTCTTGAGTGTTTCAGTCCATCTAAGTATCTTAAATGAAAGGGTACTTAAATGCTTAAGGGCAATGAGTGATGTAGCTAATGATTGCCTTTTATGGAAGAAATTAGAACTTTTATGAGTACCAATGAATGAACAAGGATGACACTAAAGACTTGAGAGTGTCAAATGGAGCTAAATGATCCTAGAGATCAGATAGTAACTTAAGATAACTTTTTGGAAGATATCCTAAAAGCTTAAGATGGAAAGACTAGAGTTTGATCCATTTTGACCCTTTTTTGAGGTAAGGATGACTATAATCAATTTGCTAAAATTGAAAGATTTCTAAATCTAGATGTATTATCATATGAGTGATCATGTATGAGTATAAGAGCGGAAGAGTAATGAGTTTTTGGTGAGACGATAGATCTACAATCTTTTAGAGTGTGATCTAAGTGAGTTAAGCGTGAGTATGAACCATTTACTCAACTTGATAAGGACTCAATTTGTCCTAAGGAACTATGTCTAGCTTAGTGTGAAGTGATCTAAAGACATGTTTTGAAATAAAATGATTGTAGCTGCATTTCTGTTTGCCGGATCCCACGGTTCCCTAAGAGTAAGGATCCGTCTAGCACAAACTTTGGGATCCGTCTCTCTGCTAATCAGAACCTTTACAAAAGGTATGCAATGGTTTGCACAATGCATCATATTTCAATTAGTGTTTTTCTAAGAGGTTCTAACACTAATGTAGTAGAGAAATCAAATGTAAGATTTTTTATTTCATGAAGGAAATTACATTACATTGATAAAGCATGAATACTAAGGATTGATCCTATTTGAAAGAAGACTAAGTTCCTTGAGCGTTTTCGCTAGAAGGATCATCAAATGGTTGATGAGTGTTTACCGATTCAGGAATGAAGAAATTCTTCATGAGAGATGTGTTTAGAGGTTCCATCATCTTGTTCACAAGTACGTACAACGGACTTTGAAATTGAGGGTGGAAGTACATGATGTGATGATAAAGGCGTGTCAAGAACATTCCATAATGGATTAGTTTGTTCTTTGTGCCTTGAAGATTTACAATTCGCCTTGCGAAGAAGTAGGCGAGATTGTATGGTTGTTGTGTTAGCAAACAATACATTATGTGAGCACAACAAGCGGGAAGGATTTCTCGATTTCCCCTAAGACTCCCAACATTTTCACGTAGGATGAGTGCGAGAGCCTTATACTCTTCTCGGATATCCCATGTAAAGATAATGTTTGGATCGGAGTAATAGGGTCGAGGTTTGCATATTATGCGAGTCAAATCTTCCGGGGAAGGTATGTGTGAACAATATGGACTATTTTCTTCACGAGAGTTGAAGAGAGAATCAAGAGACCAATCTTCAGTGAAAGCACATTGTCCATGATTTGGAATTCGAATGATATGAGCAAATTCCCCAAGGGTTAAAACAAACTTTTGGTTTTTGATCCAAAACCAAAGAGGTAGAGAGCGATCCTCGTTACGAAAGAGTTTAACTTAGCGGAAGAATTCCAATACAAACCTTGGACATATTTTCTCGTTAATTTCGAAAATACATTCCAGTCCTATGGTTCGGAAGGAGGTATTAATACCTTCTTCGTATTGTAGATGAGTGTCGACAATACGTCCTTCATGGAAGTGACGGGTTTCGAGATTATTGAACCTACGGACATGGTTGCCAGGTGTGTTGGGCTCAAGAGAGATGTTAGGAGTGTAGACGCTAGTGAGTGAAAAATCGAACTCATACTCATACGACATAGCGAAACCTATAGAGAAGAAGAGTTAATAGGATGTGACGTATTACGGGCAAAACAATGATTACCTAACGTTTTTACAAGATGTTTATTAACAATGATAACTTACTCAATGTTTGACATTCTAGTGGAACATTTATTTTAGGAATAAAACGGTTTTTATTTTGCATGAAAAACAGTTATCCAGAAGGATGGTTCTCACGGTTCCCTCCCATAAGGGATCCGGCTAGTATATCTACAGGGATCCGTGGATCTGTAGTGACAGAAAATAGTTTTGATAAAAACATAGGTTTTTGCATCTTCTAGTTTTATACCACGATATGTATGTAAGCCAATATTAATTTTTAGCATGCATTATCAGTTTCTATCGTATCTTAAGACAACAAAGAAAATACGAAAGAGTAAAAGAGATGAAAGACACATTATGACAAATAAACTAGATAAACTAGAACATTAGTAATATTTCATTTCAATGATAAGAACGATACAAAGGATTGGGTATATAACACCAATGTAGATTAACAACACAAAGTATATGTCTCCGTATGAGAACTTCATCATAGGGAACACAAGAGCGATGAGTGTTACGACGATGAGTACGAGGGCGATGTAAACCATGTTGATGACGAACCTTATTGGTTTTGGTTTGAGATGGGATGAGATGAGGAGGAAGATGAAGTTTTTGAATGAGAGGTAATTTATGAAAATGGAAGATTTTGAAAAAGTGGGGATTTGGTGGAGTAGCGATCGGAAGGGATATTTATGGGGAAGGAGGAATTTTTGAGATTTGTGTTTTGTTTTATTATTAGAAAGATATGATTTTTGGATTAGATGAAAATAAAACACAAGTTTTATAAACCTTGACTCTAGACGAGAAAGTAACACGTATGCGAGAAAGACTTCCTAATGAAGCTACATGTAATATATGAATATGCACAAAAGATAATCATATAAATACCTATGTAAGCATACTTATTTATCACGCTAATGTTATTTAGAGATAAGTGGAAAGTCATACCTCTAATGCACTTAGGAATGTCTTTACAAATGACACAACAAATGTCAGTAGACAATTCTGGCTCCTTTGTGTTTAGGATACCTTCTTAGGGAAGGTATTCTTGTTACCAAGCAATTCCTATGGCTTGGTAGGTATGAGCTTTAGCTAAGCAACATGACAAAGATGATTAGTGCAATTTAAATAAATAGTAAGAGAAAAAAAATGTTGTCATCTAACCAACATCCAAATAAAGAGTTTTAAAAGCATGGTATTTATTTTTATAAAAGACCTTCTTTATAGTTTTCAATTAACCATGGATCGTATCAAGTTTTTAAAGTACAATATACTTTAAGGAACTTGGTAACGAATCTTTGATACCAATTGTGGAAAACTAGAAGGAGGTTGAATAGTTTCACCAATTAAAACTTTGTTTTAAGCTATTTAGATCGACTTATGTCAATCTATTTTGATGTGTGTTGGATGTTGATAAACAATCATATAGAGATATAAATATGTAATGAAAAAGATAAAGAGTAAGAAGCACAAAACCACAACGCGAGTATTTATAGTGGTTCGGCTACAAGGACACCTTCCTTGCCCTACTCCACTCCCCGAGTCACCTACTCGAGAGTTCGTAATCACTACACAACAAACCTTCACAATGTTGCCTACTCTTTTTCCGGTACTAGGCTAACCACCGGGTCCTTTCACCAAGGAGAACCAAACCTATCACAACGTCGCCTACCCTTTATCCGGTACTAGGCTAGATACCGAGTTCCATTACAATGGAGGAACTACTACCCAACACAACACAACACCTAAAACCCCAAAGGGACTAACTCTTTATTACAACATCATCAACGATATCAATATCCTTGGATCCAATACTAATCTATCTTGTACATCGAAACACACCATATCGAATGTACACCTTAGGCACCTTTCACTAATGCCTTTGACTCGATCTTCAAGACACCCTTTACTAATGCCTTGTGACTTGACTTCTAGGCACCCTTCACTAATGCCTCTAGCCTTGACTTCTAAGCACCCTTCACTAGTGCTTTCAATACGGACGATCGACACCCTTCACTAATATCTTCGTCTTGACACTTGAGACATCTTTTCACTAATGTATTCAACACTATACTTCTTATGAGAAAGAAGAAAACTATCAACAAGAAAACCTCAGTAGTCTTGATGATAATGAAGCATGGCAACTCATGGACTTGAGCTTGCTCATCTTCAAAAGATGGTGATCTCGCCTTTAAGAGGAACCTAGAGAATCACATGAAAACAAAACTACATAAATAGATCACTTGGATCTGAGGTTAGAGAGTTTATAACTCAAAGAGAAAATATGTGTGAAAAAGTTAAGAAACAATGAAGAAATGGCTCAATATTTATAGAGAGAAAACAGCTACTGTTCCCCGGATCCCACGGATCCCTCCCTTGAGGGATCCGTCCAGTGTATTAACTGGGATCCGTGGGACGCTCCCTTTTGCCCATGGGTTTTGGGTCATGGGTTATGGGTCATGGATATCAAGTAGGTTCAATGTACCTTCAAGATGCAATGCATCTAGTCCATAGTTCATGGATTAAAACTATGGGTCATGGATTAAAACCATGGGTCATCGATATTATCCATATATGACATAAAGATGATGTCATGCAATGGGTTATGGGTCAAGTTCCATGGGTATGGGTCATGGACTTTGGGTTGTACCCAACTACATTCAATGTATTTGGTCAATGGGTCAAATACTTACGTTTCTACCCAATTGTATTACCTATTATGATACATACTAGTTATGTATATATTTGCTCAATATGTAAACACTAGTTGTTGTACATATGTATTACTAAATCATAAAATCACTTATACGTGTTTTAGTGTTTTATGTGAAAACGTAAGTGTGTTAGAAAACTATTGGCTCAAACCATTTACGTATTTTATTTGTTTCGTTAAAATGATTTTACGTTTGTTATCGACAAAACATTTAGAAGATCGTAAAATATAAATAAACGTTTTTACGTCTTATTTTTATTAACAAGGTGTTTTAGAGCTTTTTCTTGAGTTTTTAGCTTTTTGTTACAAAAATAATCTCCTCTAAAATAAGTAGCTCCGTTTGGATACATCAACTTCCAGCTTTTATTTTAAACAAATAGCTCTTCAATAAAAAGCTGATTCATAAAGCTTTTAAAATATTTTGGAGCTGTTAAAACTGTAAATTACTGATATACCCTCCAACTCTATTACAATCTTTTCAAAATTGAAAATGCTTATTGAGATTTATGCATACAAACAAAATTATTATAATAATAACAATAATATACCAATAATGATAATAAATATTAGATATATTGTAACACTATGCTAAAACTACAATTATATATTTGTTATTCGATATGATTAATCACAATGATATATATTGAGAGGTCGTTTGAAATTTTAAAGAAACGGCAAAAAATACTTGGTAGAATGCTCAATTTAGTGTGCAAACTAAAATTAATGTTATTATGGTCGAATTTGCTCTACATAATTCGTAATGGTGATGAAGAAGATATTATATTTACTACGATTGACCAGCATCCAAATTACATAACATCTGATAAACTTCACGATGTTCGTGGCCATGAAAACTGAAATGTCTCTCAATGAACATCTAATGGGATTCAACGGCGTAATGATATTGCTACATCAATATATAATGCATCGTCAATAACTATTACAAGCATGTTATGTTTGAGCACTACGATTACTATAATAAAATGAGTTTATTATTGTTATTTTTTACTTGTTTACAATTATAGCTATGTCCTTTTATATCATTTAAAATTAGAATTAACAGTTAATTTATCAAACATTTTTATTGAAAAAAAAATACAATTTATAGTCCATGTTAACAACATTACAGTTAACAGCTTACATCATATAGCTTATAACTAGTTTTTGCACGAACATACCCAAAGTATGTGAAATTAGTATATATACTAAAAGGCAGGACTAAGGTTTTGCAAATTACGCATTTAATGCAAAGTTTTCTAAATTGACAGAAATAGCCCCTGAGGTTTAAGTGGCGCTGCAAAGTAAGTCCAAACATTAAATGCAAAGTTTCGCAACTTGGCAAAAACAGTCCCTGAGATTTAAGTGTCGTTGCAAAGTAGGTCCAAACATTAAATGCAAAGTTTCATAACTTGGCAAAAACAGTCCCTGAAGTTTAAGTGTCGTTGCAAAGTAAGTCCTTTAAGCAATCCCGCTGCATCGCGCGGGTTTTCCATCACTCGTTGTAAACTACTATCTACTAGAGCTAACCTGACAATCACGTTGAATACACTCAAAATTTGACGAATATCATTGAATAAGATAGTTTAGAAAACTTTAATTGTTTATTTTAAGTAAATGTAATTAACATCATCGTACTAATAGAAAACTTCTTTGAAAACAGAAATACGCAGTTTGGATTTGTTAAGCTTTCAATAAACTTTCTAAATACGTGGTTTGAATGTTTGACTAACGTTTTAAATAAGTTTCCTGGATATTTTAATCTCAAATTGATATAGAGGGTTTTAAATTTTAATCCATAAAAAACAAACATAAATTAGAACATTATTTTTACTACACCATAAAGAAAGACTTTTTTTTTCAAAAACATGTACACTATTCATTGAAGATAAAGGTTTTGAACGTAGCTTTAAAAGTTATGTTTGAGAATTAAAAAGTGCATAATTGGTGGTACATCGAGTCGGTTGAAAGAGGTTAAATGCAGTGAGTGAACAGTTATTATTAAATGTACAAACACTTTATGTGCGTCTGAATATCATAAACGTAGCCCATAAAAGCTACGTTTAGCAAATTTTTTAAGATAATTATGCAAAATTGTCAAACAAATAATCAGTGACGGAGCTACTTTGGAGGTTAGGTTGGCCAAGGCCTACCCCAAACCTTTTGCAAGAAGTATATTTATATGGGTGTTCTGCCTCAAATATTTTTAAACATTATACAATGAATTATATCTTTGAGAAGAGATCTAGTGAGAAGAGTAAATAAAATGAGAAGAGTGAGAAATATTCTGAGCCACACATTTCAAATGAAAAAAAGAAATTTAAGGGGAGATGCATCTACTTTTGTAGGTGCATCTGAAATGTGCGGTTGTGGTTTCTTCTCATTATTCTCATTTCAATATTATTTCTCATTTGATCCTCACTCTTATATCTTTAGCATAGTGTCATATTTGCTTATTGTTACATGAGCATTTATGGAGCTCATGAGAATGATATACAATTTATAACTGGGTGAAACTAATTAGCTCATACGTATGTATATCCATGTGCACATCAAAATCGTTAGTTTAAAGTAGCAAGGTTAATAGTTAGCCATATGAGTAAAATCTATCATGATTTCTCGAATTTCATTATCTTTTAAGCCTTTTTGTACACTTATTAATGTGTATCATTTCTCTGGCCCACCCTAAAATTGGATCCTAGCTCCGTCACTGCAAATAATGGAATAAGTATGAAATCTTCTCATTGAAATAGGCCAAATTTTGTATTATTTTTTCTATTTAGACGTGCATGTTATTGTTAACGAAAATGAGGGAAGTAATACAAAAATAAGTGACTACGGTTTGGATGGAAAAACAGTTTTCTTGGCGCCAAAGCTTTAAGTCTATTTATTTCAAACGACCAATGCACAAATGGTAAGTTATAAATGCTTAGTAAAAGGAAGATGTTAGGCTACCCTGTGACTTGGGTCATCTGTGCCACATCAGCTTTCTCTCTCCGACGATTTGACGACGACCTAGTTGCCACAGTGGTGACAATTTTTTTTTTTTTTTTTTTTTTTTTAAATCCCAAACAGCACTAAATTTTGGAGTTTTGTGTGTTTGCAACTCGGTTGCCTACACGAACTAGTTCATATGATCCCCACAATGAGCTCGACCGAACATCACCTAGGTCGACTGATGCTCTCGACCCATCCACTGTCAGCAGCATTAAATGCGTTTTTTCAAACGACTTTCCCAAAAATCGGTCATGCCACATGGCAATACATTAGGCGAAGTTATTTTTTCTTAAACAAAATTGATTAGGGGTGGTGATAGATGAATTCTTATATGGCAATGAACTTTTTAGAGCGTTAATGTTTAAAATTGAAAGTTTGTTTAATAAGGAGCGTTTACCGTTTAGTTTTATTTAAAAACAATACTTTTGAAAAACCATGACAAATGTCCATAGTTATGATTTTACGTTTGGATAAAATTAACAATAAAGCCGTCCCTTATTTAATATACAGTCAAAGTTTACTCCATTAAACTGATTAGTTATATTTCTGTGTTATTAATTTGTTAATCTATTTTATTTCTTCTAATATTGTATAATTCCATTGCCGAATCAATAGTATTGGAGGGAAGTTTCGGTGCAACTATACTGGAATTATCAGTACAAAACCGTGAAATGGTTATATAATGGACAAGGGCATTTTTGCTTTTGGTAATACAAACCAAATGACTTCAAAAGGTGATTTTATATTTATCTTTTTCATCTTCATCTTCTACCCCTATGCATTCTTGAATATCATATCAAATGGTTACGTTTCTCTTTTAACATATAATCTCATCACAACCTCTTAAACCCTCAAATCGACATTCCTTACTATTAAAAGAAAAAAAAAACACTATAAGAAAATCAATATCAATATCATTATATTCTAATATAGAAATAGACAATTATGCTCTCATTAAAAAACAATATTCAAATATTAGAGTGTCTAAATTGGTAATTTTACCCACTAATTTGAATTTACAGTAATTAAGGAATTAACCAAAACTTCTTAAGGAAGCCTTACATATTTCTGCCCATACTAGCACTAGTTGTAACCCACCTCTTTTCACCCTCCTTGCTACACAACTATTACCAATTCATCAAACCCACCCCTAACTCGCCATCATCATTCACGAACCGTATTCCAATATCATTAACGAACCCTAACTCGCAATCATCATAGAAAATCACAATATTTGCAGCTACGATTCTTCCAGATTTTATTGATAGAAGCGATATTGTTTTCTCAATTCAAAAAAGTAAGTATCTTTAGCTTTTGTAACAATTTTCAATTGTGATATGGACAAAAAGGTATTTGGGTCAACCCAACCCAACCCTGGACTACTAAAAACTATACAAGTATAACCGGTATTAATATGTTATACAATCAAACCAACCCATAAATAATTGATTGTACATAGTAGTGTGCAAATCAAAACTTCATGTGCGCAAATCATCTCCCATACAATATTGGCACTGAGGTTTCAAGCATCAATACTAATTATTTAAATCTTTTGCTTATTTATCGTGCCTTTTAATGTCGATATTTATGCTTTTGAAACTAAAATTTCCAAATGACTATTTTGTCCTCTCGTCGTCTTCCAATGTAACTTCTAACACAGTTTGACAATTCTCTGTGTCTGAATTATATCGACACCCATATGAACAGAGTTATGCCAACCTCAATTCATGGCACCATCTGAAGGCCAGAATCCTAACGTCAATTCTCAACAGCTCAACCGCATTTGTAGGGGCGTTCATTGGTTCGTTATCGGGTTGCTCGGTTTATTCATTTCAATTAGTTCGGTTAAAAAAAATTGGGTCAAACCGAATCGAACTAGAATTCAACTTAACCGAACCGAAAACCGAATTTGAATTCAGTTCGGTTTTCGGGTTGACTCGAAAAACTCGAATCACAACATTATTTTTTTTAATTAATTATATAGATTTTTGACAAATAAAAATTATTTGTGCAGTTTTTTATATATACATAAATAATATAAAAAAGTGTATATATTTTTGTAAATTCGATTTTCGATCGGTTATGTTCAAATAGCTAAAAACATATCTAAACCGAAAACTAAATTTTTAATTCGATCGGCAAATTCAGTCTGGTTGATTTTTTTTGTTCAATTTTGTTTTAGTTTTGATTTATTTGGTTATTACCCAAAAAAATCACACCCCTACGCGTTTGAATCCAACACTATTCAAAAAGAGACAATAAGCTTCATCGACTCATGACATCTTTTTATAAAACTTGACTACCTATCGGGATTATTTAATTATAAAACAAAACTGCACATGCACCAAGAGGCTAAATACCTTAAAAACAAAAAACATTCATCCCAGAAAACAAATACTATCATTTACAATCTATGTTAAATATCAGTTATTTAGCAACTTAAAAGTTAAATATAAAACAAAACTACACCCAAAATCCAACACCAAAAATGTTAATTAAATCACTTCCTGGAACATTAGAAAAGTAACTGAAATAGAGGAAGAACATCAAGTTGAGCAAATTATTGGATACAAAGAACTCTGCATCATCAAAACGCTTCTTCCTCCACTAATCAAAGATCCAAACCATTTACACGGATGATGAGCCATAGACACCAACTGCAGTATTAAAACCCAACAAAATACTGGTTTATAAGTTGAGAAGGTAAAATCACATAAAAACGGTAAATTTAAAAAAGGTGTGGAGCGCAAGTACCTTACGATATTTATATGTAACTAACAGCCTTGAAGCATATCTAGTTTGAAAACTGAAGCTTCAAAAGCTTAGGAGTCACCTTCAGAGTGATATCACCATATGGTTCATCTTGCTTTACGTCAACAAGATCGCAGCTCTTCAAGACCTAAACCAAACACGGATTAAAAGTTGTTGACAATCTTCAATGTTAAAGTTTAAACTTTATGAATCTTGAAACACATCAACCTTCGGTCATTAGTTTTTAATAAGAGCGGTTCACTTTTGAACCATTACTTGACTTTTTTAAAGCAAATTTACAATTGGTCATGTGAAAAAGAACACATAATATGCTCTTATTGCAAAGAATGGCCAATTCTGAACAAGTTCTAGAAGTGCAAATGAAAAAAACCATTCTAGTCGGAACTAGTAACAAATCACTAATTCTTACTAAGTGTGTGTTTTTTAGCATTATTACAAGGCAACTTGTTATATGATTAAGATAATACATGGAATACTTGAAAAAATCAACCGCAATGAAAGGTGATGGTCCTTTTGACTTTCAAAGACAAGGCTCAGAAACTTACCAGTGTCTCGAAGAACATCCGGGAGCAAACTTTTCTACTTTTTCCATTTAAAATGCTATTCATACTAACACATCCTGCTTGTTCTGATGAGGAAGGGGTAGCTGATGACTTTTCTTTTATATATTGTGCAACAGCCCTGCAAGACATCATTATTATATACACATCAACTACAATCCAAATAAGTAAAAGACAAACAAAAAACATAGCTTCAAGATCACTACCTAGTTCTTGGTAACAATGAGCCAGTTTCTGGTAGTGGTCTTTGTTTTCCAGACGAGTAATCCGTATCAGGGGTACCCCTCAATCCTGTACATTAATGTGTGAGGCAATGCATATGTGCGCTTTTTACATTTGAAGTAAAAGATGAACTCTAGAATACAAAATCAGTAAGCTTTTTATAATATTCATGCAGCAAACAAAAGTATATCATTATACAAGTAGAAGTATCAGTTAGTGAAGAAACTATTTCTCAAACTACAAACACAACTATATCAATTTAAACTCACAAAATACCTCCTTCTGACCACTAAAGCCAAAAGTACCAACTCTATAAGAAAGCATCACATAATGATTGACAAAGACACCATTCTTAGTCCTGTCCCTAAATAAAGGACCATTCATCTTATTTCTGCACACATTTTCACCTTTTGCAATAATCGTTTCTATTCTACAATATTATTACACACAGTATAGATGAAGAACAATGTTACCAGTTAAAAAAAAAAAAACTTTCTAAATTTTCAATTAAACATAAGTCATGTAACTGACTCTCAATAGTGGAAGTTCGATAAGCTTCCTAACAAAAAAGAACTTACCCGCTGTTGTCGCCTCATTATCTTCCAAAAAGGGCAGCTCCTGATATACAAATGCCATTGTGAGCTTCAAATGTTCAACAACTTGTAATAGCTAATAAAATAAAACTGAAAACAAAAAACGTACTCCGACATCATCCACCTCAGCGATATCAGATAAACCACCACTATAATCGAGACCATGATGACTCTGAGTAAATCCAAATGGTGTTTCCTTCTCAGACACAAGAGATCCAATAGAAGATGTAGGGCCGGGTGTGGACCCCACGGCAGTCTCTACTGTAGTCTCGAACTGATGTGATTTTGAACCCACATCAGTGTTGATGCCAGGGGTACTTTCAACTGAACGAGGAGAAGGAAATGATCCATAATCCGGAAAATCTATGTCTCTCATATTGTTGTCGTCGGCAGACACAGAGTCATCACGGCGTGGAATTTCCATAGAATCAGGAGCATCTTCAGTATGACGACGTAAAACTTGCTTAGAACCAGAAAGAGCATTTTCAGTGTGGCGGCGTGGAATATCCATAGAATCAGAAGGAGGCTCTTCAGTGTTAATCAGTTGAATTTTACTAGACATGTATCCATCCTCAAACATTTGACTGATTTCATCACACAGCCCTGAGCAAATTCAAACAAAGAACCCATATTTCAATGAGTCAGTGTGAGCAATCAAAAAAAATTCAACTTCAGAAGTCACGGATTAAAATTTTAACACCAAACAATACAAAGACCTACAGCCAATTAGAAAAGTTACAAGTTCATATAAATTGACCTCAGAAAGAAAGAATGATAGAAAAACACACTAACCAGTATTTACTGGGTCAAGTACGACTCTTTCCTTTTTATGTTTATTGTTTAACTTCCAAACATCCAAAAAAGAACATGTTCCTTTTCGTTTCCGTGACAGGCCACTGGGATCATCTATAGATCTTTTTATGAACCTAGAATAACCATACAAAATCTCATCAAGAACAGCAGCCAGAAAAAATAATAACAATAACATGAATAGATAAAACCATACTCATTTGTCAAGACTGTAGCTTTATCGTATTTTATCCTTCTCCGTTTCACCCTTGGCTGATCATCTGGAGCTAGCTCAGCCGCTGGAGATGGAGCTAGCTCAATCGCTGGAGATGGTGCTAGCTCTGCATATCATTTGAGCCACAAAACCTCAGGTCATAAACACTCTTAGCTTGTATTATTATCTCTGATGGGTCAAACTAAATTTAAAAGAATAACTAAAAGAAAATGGGTCAACCAACTGTGTGCGCCCAAAGTGTAAATTTAATGCAAAAAAGCTTCCCAGTTCAATAAGAATAAAAAAAATTGAGCTTATTATAGTGAAATATCTTGATAGTTGTATTGTTTTATAACACGAACTATCAATAGATAAATAAAAATTGTGGACAAAAAGTGTTTCTAATTAGGTACTTAAATCCAACCTAATCAGGACTGTTTAAAACTGTACAGGGATTACTTGTTATAACATGTTACAGAAACCATCAATCTTTCACTTCCTAGTGTTAATACATTCATTAGAACCACACTTACCAAACGAGACATGCGGGTCTGAGTTATCTTGGGGATGCTCTGGTTCAGAATGATCTGGTTCCTCCTGTTGCGGAGTTTGCTTAGGTGAGGAAACGGGGTTATCATGCATACCGATTTCGTCAATAGGTGATAAATCTTTAGGTTTCTTGTTTGAGAGCATATCGCCCATTTCATTGTCTGGTTCCACTGTTTCTCGAAGAACTGGGGGAGTCATACTGGCATTATGTTTACGAGCACGTTCAGGTGTAGGTAAATTATCATCATTAGTGAGGCTGCCACTTGCTCCTTTTCCATGATTAGGATCAGGATCTTGAGCACCTCCTATTCCATGATTAGGATCAGGATCTTGAGCACCGTCAATTGTTATTGGTGAGGTGTGTGGAGAAGAAAACTGAGGACTGCAATAAAAACATGATGAGCTATAGATGGCACATGATAAGCGACATACATGAGTCCAAAGCAGTATAATGTTTATTTCAGATTAGCATGCAAAAGAAATCCAAGTATGGTGGTTTAAATACTTTTTCTATGCTTTTCAAGCTATGTAGCCAATTCACTAAACTCGAGATGTTAATATTAAACAGTAATCAACTTTTTGAACTATAAACTTTTTAATAGATCATAATATTGTAAATGCAAATAACACCACAATATATGGACACAGCTTTCACTCGTGCCCTCAAAGTGTCATAATATTTTCAGCAGTTCTCAAAAGAGAGAAGGTATGTTTGCAACGAATGACTTTGATAAAATTTAACGACTCAAACACTAATATATGCAAAACCTATTAAATTGGACGTTATAAGTGTACAACAGTAAAATTTGGAATGTAATATCTGTAAAAAGCATACTTTTCTTCTATAGGGGGCATTACTGGTCCTGAACCCTCTCCAGTTGCTGGGCCTGATTCATCTATAGATGGAGACGGAGTGTGGGAGGCATCCTATAAAACAGCAACCGACATTAAACTTACATTAAAAGCTAACAACTTTCTCAATTATCACCAAACAAAAATAAAACTGCCACACGTACTTACCCCACCAACAGTAATCTTGATATATCCTGCAGGAGTCTGATGGTCTCTTCGTTTTGATATACTGATAGGAGTACGATCTGAGGATACACTAAGCTTTAGAGATTAGATTTTCAAGAACATTTATAAAAATTGTGATAGTAAAACCGTACCTGCAAATGAGATTTCTTCATTGGGCCTAAGATGGCTGTCAGGGGACCTATGAATCAAAGCAAATCAGTTCTACATCTTCTTACTAACATAGATTTAAATTTAAAAAAAGGGTAAACTTGTCATACCCATTTGGATCGTAGTCATCAATATCCATCAAGTCAAGGGCAAAATTGTCAGGTAAAGTGATGGATTCAAATTTAGCTTGATTGGCATCTTGTGGAAGATTAATGTCTGCATATGCATAAGCCTTGCTTATGTCTATACTTAAGACATTATAGTCATGCTGGAGATACTCAACTTTCTTTGAATATATCCGTACAACGCCAAGAAGAAGATGACCCGACATTCTTAATGCAATTGGAACTTGTGGATTCATTATTTGCTCTACACAAGAAAAGTTAAATTATGCATCAGAAGATTGAAGAAACACAATCGCGAGAGTCTTGAAAAGAATTACAAATTGGATTCAGTCGCATACAAATTATACATAATGTTGCAAAACATGCAAATAATACACTAACACACTACTGTTTTTAAATTTTGAAAGTGCCACAACTCCTAATAGATTCAAGTTTTGAACACATAATTAGCCACACATAACAAGCACAAAAGATGTTACCCCCAAATAAAACAGATAAACAAAAAATCAGCAAACATAACCAATAAACAAAATCGAACTAAAGATCATAAATTTCTAGTTTCCACCAAGAAACTGCAAACAGAACATACCTCTACCTCAGGATTAACCCCATAAACATAACCCATATAAAAACCGACTTAAAACCACTAAAGATGACAACTTTCCAACCTAAAACTACAAAAAGATATAAAACATAAACATCAAGAATACTCACATTATTGCAACCAAATATAAAATTATTAATTCAAGAAACACCTAACAAAAAATTGAAGCAAAACTACTAAAGGCGATAAAATTTAAACCATAAAACAACAAAAAGATCACAGATTAAACAGATACTTAATCATAAATAACAATCAACAAAATTACTAAATTTGTAACTTTCCAACATAACATTATATAAATCTAACACATCAAGAAAACCAACTTATAATCACTAACTAAAGATGATATTTTCCATCATATAACTGCAAAAACAAAAAAAAACAAAAAAAAAACAGCAACAGTTATATAAAAAAATTGGTTAATACAAATCAAGAAACATAACCACTAAAGATCATAGCTTTCCACCTTAAAACAATAAAAAGATTATATAAAACTTCAAGAAAACAAATTTATCAATCAAGAATCATAACCCATTAACAAAAAGTACTAAAGATCACAACTTTAGTTATAAAAAAAGGAGAAAAAAACAAACCAACAGTATTAGGGATATTAATGGTAATGTAGTTGGATTTCTTGAGCCTGTTTTGAAGATGAGCCGCACACCAAACAGTACCCAACGGACCTTTTCTTGCCAACAAATTATGTGAGTAAAACATGATGATTCTTGATTTTTAGATGTTGTTGTTTATGAGTTGGAAGTTAGAAACTGGTTTGGTTTTTATGTTTTGCGAATAGATGTGTTGTTTGTTGGGGTAGGGTTTGGTTTTTTAATTTTTGGGAAAAGTAAAGGGGCGGGAATATAATGGCGCCATGAACCCGACCCGGATGCCCTTTGAAATTTGTGATTGGGTTTATGGGAATTGGGCCGTACAATCTTACAAGAGAAGCTTTCTTGTCAATTTGTACATGACTACACAACATCAATATTTTAATTAAATTTTCATCAGGTATATATTCGCGCGTTGCAGTGGCGGATATCCTGAAATAAAAAAATTCGATTAATAATGTATTTTAGTTTATTATGTTTTTTTTAAGAATAAATTTACGAATATCAAGAATTTCGTATAGCCCGTGCCCGTTCGGGCTCGAACCCGTTGGCTCGTGTCTGCTCGGACTCGAGCCCGTTTGGTCCGCGCCCGTTCGAGCTCAAGCCCATTTGGCTCGTTGCCCGTTCGGGGTTAAATATTTGTATAATGTGCTTTATTATTTGTAGTAGTGAAATTTAATGCATGAATTGTGTTTAATTTGGTTGTACAATATGCTTGATAATTTATATTTTTTTATGTAAGGGGTGTTTTAATAAGGGTCCTACTATTGGAACCCTCTCTATGATGTCAAATCATAGGGAATATTCCTTTTGTCCCCCCTTTTTTTCAGTACAACACAGTTTTTTGTCAGTTTCTGTTCCGTATTTCTGACAGTTTTAAGCGTTTGGCTTATTAAACTTTATATTTACAGTTCCGCATTTTCAGGTTTATAGTTTTTTGATATAAACAAAATTATAAAAATAAAAAAAAAATAAAAAAAAAAAACAAAAAAACTAAGGAGGGTCCTAATAAAAAACTAGGGGGTTCCTAATAACTCAACCCTAAATATTAGGGTGCTAATCTATGTTTGAAAACATAATGTAGTGTTTTGTACATATCATGAATTCATGATTAGACGTTTGCGTTATGAGTCATTATGGAATTTGTATATTTTAAGGTTTAGCATGCTTTAAAATAAAATGTTCGTTGCAAAATGATTTTGTGACGGAAAGATCATATTATATTAATATTACTCTCACGGTCTCAAAATAAATGTTATTTTTTTTTGTTATCTCAAAATAAATGTCGATTTTATGTATTAACTGGTTAAAAGAGATTTTAATGAGCGAAAATGATATATGATTGATCGAATATCTATATCTATACTACTTATAATGCACGAAGGCATCTCACTCTTAATTTTAAGACGTACAAGAAATTAAGCATGGTTTACAACACTTTAATGCACCCAATTTTTAGAATTACAATAAAGTAAGCATATTGTACAACAAAATAAAACATATTGTACAACAAAATAAAGCGTGGTGTCATTTTAAGACCAAAATTCAATCAAACAACATTAATTCTATTAAAAACACCCATTCACAAAAAATTACAACCATTTAAGCACAATGTACAATAGCTGCAACCAATTTTCAGATTTACAACAAAATAAGCATAATGTACAACAAAATAATCATGATGTAATTTTCAGACCTACAAAATTAATGTTATTAAAGTGGTCATTGTTATTAATTACTATAATGACTACTATTTATAAGAAAAGAAAAATAGTGTACAACACTTTAATGCACATAATTTCAGAAGTACAAGACAAGAAGAATAGTGTACAACAAAACACCACATTAATGCTATTTAGGGTGCGTTTGGTATCCCACTATGGGAATGAGACTATGACTATCAAAGTGATTAAATGTGTTTGTTTAAGATGAGAGGGCCTACAACTATGGTAATGAATGATAGATATAATTCATACTCTATATACATGAAGGGAGCTAGGTATGGATCTTTCATATGTGAAGAACTCACCACTACTATCAAACTCATACCCATTGTCATTCATGGCGCCATACCAAACACACCCTTAATGTAGTCAATTATTTAACTAGTCAATAAATACAATTAATATAATTATTAAAGGGTTGAGTTATTAGGACCCCCTACTTTTTTATTAGGACCCCCCCTACTTTTTTTGTTTTTTTTTTTTTTTTTTTTTTTTATTTTTATAATTTTGTTTATATCAAAAAGCTATAAACCTGAAAATGCGGAACTGTAAATATAAAGTTTAATAAGCCAAACGCTTAAAACTGTCAGAAATACGGAACAGAAACTGACAAAAAACTGTGTTGTACTGAAAAAAAAGTGGGACAAAAGGAATATTCCCTATGATTTGACATCGTAGGGAGGGTTCCAATAGTAGGACCCTTATCCTATATACTATGTTTCTGTATGATGGCACGATGTTCTACATGAATCCACATTGGAAGGACATCATATCAAAGTCGTACAATTAGGACCTCGATATGGGTTTATTATGTTTATCATTTCGGATGTTATGTTCCTTTTTGCTCTTTTTTGGGCTTCTTTTCATTTTTCTTTGGCACCTACGGTAGAGATCGGAGGTATTTAGGAGGTGTTTGTTTGGAGGTATTTGACCAGGGGTTAGTTGAGGTGCGATCCTCTACAAATCCACAAAATATAAAAAGTCTGCAAAGCCACTTGTTTTGTGACACGTGTCCCCCACTAATTTTATCCGTTTCCCTCTCCTTTTTTATTACTCCGTAATATTTTCAGCTAAGGGGCATTTGGGTCATTTGACTTGTTTTTTAATTCCACCACAATCTTCAAACGCAAATAACTTTCAAACGACATATTTTTATGAAAAACCGATTTCACCATAATTTTTAAAATTTAATCCTCTTTAATTTGATATGCATTTTGATATAAAAATCGGAACTTTTTTTTAAAAATTTCAAGTGGGTTATGATTTTCTTGAAATTTTCGGCATATTCGACCCTACTTTTATCTAATTTAAAGGTTGATTTACGCAAAATTTAAAACGCGAAAGTTGTAGATTTTAGTTCACTCTTTAAACAAGTTTTTGAATCACTCAAATCCGATATGAAATAAGTGAGATATCGCACGTTAAAAATGGCGTTTTAGTCATATTTGTTGCACACAATGTGTTTGATAAAATGTCTAGCTTATATTTTTAGTGTTAAAATTGCGTTAAATGCTCTAAATTTTGTACCACAATGCATCATTAATCATTTTATTAATGTAAGATTCAAAAAGTGATGTTTTTTAGTCGTTAATTTAAAATAAAAATGCACGTTTTGTTCATCAGTTAATCTTGGTTCATCAATCTGATGAACTGATGAATCAAATCAAAACTGAAGAACCAAACCAAACTGATGAACTGATGAACCAAACCAAAACTGATGAACCAAATCAAACATAGTTCATCAGTTTATTTTGGTTCATCAATCATAGTTTCAGCTTAACATGTTGGTGTTTGTTTTGTTCATCAGTTTATTTTGGTTCATCAATCACAGTTTCAGTTTTAGTTTGGTTCATCAGTTTTTGGTTTGGTTCATCAGTTCATCACTTTGGTTCATCAGTTTTAATAGTTAAGAACATTAACTATTAAAACATCACTTTTTGAATCTTACATTAATAAAATGATTAATGATGCGTTGTGGGACAAAAATTAGTGCATTAAACTCAACTTTAACACTAAAAATCTAAGCTAGACATTTCATCAAACACCTTGTATGCAACAAATATGAGTAAAACACCATCTTTAACGTGTGATATCTTACCCATATGACATCGAATTTGAGTGATTTAAATTTCTGGGTAAAGAGTGAACAAAAATCTATAACTTTCATGTTTTAAGTTTTTCAAGATTCGACATTTATGATGGTAAAAAATAGGGCTGAAAATGCCAAAAAAATCAAAAAAATCAAGAACTATTTGATATGTAAAAAAAAAGTTCAAAATATTTATCAAGATTTATACCAAATTAAAGAGAATCGAATTTTAAAAATTATGGTGAAATCGGTTTTTTGTAAAAGTTTGTCGTTTAAGAGATATTTGCGTTTAAAGTTTGAGGTGGAAAAGGAAAATACGGGTCAAATTACTAATCTACCCCTTTGGCCGAAATTAATTAAAAAAAATAAGGTGGTTGACTAGATTTCATCCAACGGTTGAGATTGCTTTTTATACTTTGCAAATTCACTTGACTTTTTAATAGATCCGGTACCTAGTAGTCAAAGTAGGAATTATTTGTTTGGTTGAATCACATGGGGTTTGAAATTGGGACTTAACCCCACATCAGAGGGCATACGTAAAAACCATGAGTGAAGTATCCTTTTCTGACACATTCAATAATCACTACCTCTTTCTTTCATTTTATTTTCTCATCTATTTTATTTGTTACTTCCTCACAGCCACAAAATAAGATACTTGTTGTGGACCCTTCCATTAATCTTTATTATTTTAATACTAAAATAAATATAAATATAAATCCCAATTAATCACAAACATAATAAACCAAACAACTTTTTACACAACTCAAATCCAAATCTAAATCTAAATCCAAATCCAAATCCTAATCTTAAACCCGACTACAAACCAAACGGGCCCTTAGCCCCCAAAAAGGATTGCGATTTTAGATCCTCGTGTGTGATTTGCCTTGTTGTTGAACGATCAAATGAAGGTACCAATGAGAACATGTATGGCTATCATATTTATTAGAGTGTTTGGTGTGGGGGAAGCGAATAACACGTTATTCGTTTACTATCTCAGCGTCACATTATCAAGATCTCAGTAACACACCAACAACTAAAATATTATCTCCAACAAAAAAAACCTATGAACACGTCATTCGTTTGCTATCTCATCGTCACATTATCAAGATCACAATAACACACCAACAACTAAAATATTATCTCCAACAAAAAAACCTAATAACACGTTATTCAAACACATTTATTTATTTTAAAACAAACACAGTTCATTTTATATATTAAACCAAAATTTAAATATTTAAAGGATTAAAAATATAAGAAAAATAACTTAAGAACTAACATTTCAAACATATTGGGATTAATGGTGTATAAAAAGTAGGGGGTGAGCATGATTCGGTTTGGGTCGGTTTTTAACTAAAACCGAAAATGAACCGAAATATTTGGTGTTCATAAAACCCAAAAGCGAAACCATTCGGTTTTTTGCGGTTAGATTTTTTCGGTTTATTATCGGTTTCGGTTTGTGATAAGGATTTAAAAGGTACACTTTTGAGGGGTCATTTAAGCCCTTAATTGATCACTTTTGTATCCGTTACTATTTAATTTCGTTCCTATTCACTTTTTAGGTCTCTTGAAGGCAAATTGTTGGAATGACACTTATTCGGACGAAAAGACGCGAATATATGAAGAAATGGCCAAAGTCAAGAATCGATACACTCAAGCTGCTGGAACTGAAGGGGACGGTGTCACAGCTTAATAGCGACGCCGTCGCGACACACCTTGAGACGACTCAGAGAGCAAATTGCTATTTTACAAGTGACGGCATCAGGTTTAAAAGAGTAGGGCGTCACAACTCAGACGACCTAGATTTGGATCCCGACGGCGTCAGAGGTTGAAGCCGACGGCGTCACAAGCATAAGGTGACGCCATCACAGAGTTGACGTGGCCAAGATGAAAACCTAATGGCGGCGACCCGACGGCGTCACAATTGAAGAGTGACGTCGTCGCATATTGTAACTCTATATATAGAATTCGAATTTTCAGTATTTTAGAGAGGTAGGTTTGTGGAGTAAAACCTAAACCGAGTATAGGCTGTCTTGGGCAGTATCTTATGGTTCCATACCCTATTTTACAACAAGATAAGTGATTTACTTCATTGATTCAATTATGTCTTCAATTGTTTGTATGTATGCTTGCATGTTTTCCATGTCCGGCTAATTTACTTGTGTGTTTGCTTAGATCTATGAAACCTATGTATTGAATATTGATTGGTTGTCTCTTATCTTAATTGTGATTGACCTAGTATTGCGATAGGTCATTCGTTGTGTTTTTAATGCTTGAGTAATCTTTGTGAACATTAGTTTATAATCACCTAGAGTTATTGTAGTCTAAACATCCAAAGATAACCTTAGAGTTAGTTTATGAATCCTAGAGATTTCATAGGCAATAACCTTAAGGTAGACTCAAAGAGTTAGGGAAAAACGCATACCTTACGATCTTAGAAGACACAACGCGTTAAGAATAAGGACTTGACAATTCAACCATCAATAGGAGATAAATAGTGAGTAATAGCATCTGAGTAAACACATATTTAATCATCATAAGAGCACACAACAATAGACATAGACTACACTCACCTTAGTTTAGATAATTAGATAAGTAGAGTAATCGGTAGAAATACCAACCCCCCCCCCACAATCCAATACCTCGAGATTCGTACATTTCAATTTTCTAAAAAACATAAAAAGATAAAAAATAATCTTCCTCAACCCCAACCTTATCGTAGTAATTTCTCACTAGCATTCCTATTCCCCTAGAGAACGATATCAATTCCCGAGGCTTACCCTAATACTACACTACAACGATTAGGTTCACTGCCTAGGGTGTTGAAAAACTTGCTCGACGAAAGGAAGTTCCTTTGACCCCGAACGCGCGTTGTACGCGTATCAAGTTTTTGGCGCCGCTGCCGGGGAATAGAATAGCTAGTTAGATTTCTATCTCGTTTAGGTTTCCTTACTTGATTCCTATCAAGTAAGTTTTTTTTCTCATTTTTAGCTTCCTTGTAGTCTATCCCCCTTCTTTGTGTTTGTGTTCGTAAAACCCTTTTCATTAGTCGCTATGGCAAGTGAAGTTGCATTTGAATCATTAACAAATGAGGAACAATTGAATTTCGCATATGGATTGCTTTCTATTGTTCTAATGAATTTGTGAGTGATCTTAGAGATATCCAAAAGGAGACGGGTGTAAGGTTGGATGGATTTGATAAATTTTGTGCTTGTGTGGCTTCTAATCAACGATCATTGTTAGAATCAACTCCTTTTAGTGAGACCCACTGGAAAAAATTTGAGAAACGCCTCCTAAGCATAAACCATCAGTTGTCACAACTTGAGGAAATGGATAAGGAGGATTTATCCAACCTTAGGCATCATGATCAAAAAGACCTAGTTTTTAAGAACATGGAACCTAAACTCGAACAAGATTATGAGATGGTTATAGTTGAACTGCCTAGTTGCATGTGTGGGGATAGATTTCACCGAAACATATGACACGCGTGAGGAATCCTTTAGGCAAATAGAACATAGTGATCAAATTTTTGAGAATGATTCTTATCAATCGGACCAAGAATTTGAAATGGCTAAAGAAGGATTTGAGATACTTAGGAGTGTATTTAGGTTAGATCATACTAAAATACATGATGAACTTTTAGGAGATCTAGATATAATGGAGAATGAGGTAGAAACTCCAAGCCCACAATCCCTACCATTACTTGAGGAACACACATCGCCTATAACTTACCCGGAAGAAGTAGAAGAGACTATAGGAACCCCGATTGATATAGAACCTTTGTACCAAATGCCACTAGAGAATGTAGGTTTAGATGCTTGTTGTCATGACCTCTCTCTTAGTCTTAGGGAAATTCCTAATTTTGATGAACCGGAGCCTCAACCAAAAACCTTACCCAATTTTCCGTCTTTAGATGTGAATCTAGGAATTGAACTAGGCCCCAATCCACCCATCAAAATAAATGGTTCGGGTAGTTGCTTGATAAAGGTAGTGGACTCTAGGACATGTAGAGTGGAAGCTAATATAGGAGTAACCCATGACCTTACACACTTACATCACCCATTCATGGTTGATAACAAACAATATTATAGGTTTAAACCGGGTTTATTAGGTCAAGATGGATCATTAACTAAGAATCTTTTGAAGTTGATAGAAGATGATCTATTTTTAGGAGATAGACTTGATTCACCCGCTACACCCATAAAATTAGGTAAGGTTATAATGAATGGAGCACACCCCTTTGAGCATATAAATCACCCATCACCCACTCGTCACATAGCAAATTTCCACCCTAAGGGTGTGTATCGCTACTATCACCCGCACTTAAGCTTAAGTGTAGAAAAAACTTCCCCTTTATCCGTTAAATAAGGGTAGAGTCAAGCTCGTGACTCGAACAAAAACAAGCGCTTATTGGGAGGCAACCCATGTGTTATTTGCTTTTCATTTTTATTTGTGTGTCATATATCTTTTCATTCTTGTATGTTCTCATGTTTGAATTTGTGAAAATGCTTTATTTTGTCTTTAACATCGTCTTAATTACATATAAAGGTATTTTACAAAAGGGATAAGTGTAGGGAAGATTACATACGTTTTTAAAAGAACGTGAACATGAGAATTATGATTATTGAAAAGATATATATATGTGTGTTTGTTAGAGTCAAATGCTTGTATCGAGTCATAATGGATGTTTTGCAGGAATTTTTTCCAGATTCTAAAGATATAAATTTTCCATAATTTTTTCCAGAAAATCGCAAACCAATTTATGTCATGATAACCTGACGGCGTCAGGAGGAGCAGAAACAACTTATAACTTTTTCTCGTTTTCTGTGCTACTTATAAATTTTTGAAAATTTTCAGGTCTTAATTTTTCAGAAAATCTGTTAACATCCATTCCACAAGCATTATATCATAGTTTAGTAGAGTCATATATATATATTGTTACCGCCGATTTTACGCGAAGGTTTCGTTTGTTTTCTTCAAGTGTGCAGGTTTTATTTATCAAGAAGAAGATACATAAGATCGGAAGGAGCTTTTCACGCATACATTCTTCTTGAAGAAAGATTTAACCACTATTTCACACGGATCCTGTCGAGCTAATCAGGGGAGTACTAGTTTCTTTCGTTTTTAATTACCTTCCATTATCATAACTTTTATACTTTCGGGGAACATTGGGGACAATGTTCAGTTTAAGTGTAGGGAGGGAAAATAAAACAGGAACTTTGAAACTATGTTTATCCTTGACTATTTGCCTTGTCCAATTTCATTTGTGTAATAAACCATGAGAAATATCGGTTAGGGTAATTTTGGCACCAAATTAAAAAGATTTCATGATATGTAGGAGTGGGCCATTAGTCTTAATAAAGCGTCTCATGGATAGAAAGTTATATGACTAGCACAAAACCCTTTATCACTTAAATTCCACCCAAAATGTGAGGATCGCCCTTAGATTTATAGGAATTAAAGCATTCCACTTTAATGCTTCGAGAGTGTACCATTAGTATAATAGATTCTAGAACTTGTTTTGTGTTGCATTCCGAGATCGCTAGTGAGACTACACTTGTGTAGTTAGGAATAACTAAATGATAAGAGACATTAGGATAACCCTTGTTTGACACCCGTAATATAATTACTTCTTACACATCGGTTACGTAATTCCCCCACACCCTTGCGTTGCACTCATCTTTAGTACACGATACCCCTAGTTAACCCCTCAGAGCCTATCCTTTTCGCGGTTCTCGTGATGTTTCGGTTTTTCGGAATATCAATGAAGAGCATTGTTTACAATCCACTCCCAAATGTACACCAAAATCGCCTTAGCCTACCATGTATGCACTCACTTTTAGTGCATTATTGTTATCATACTAAACCCTTAGTTCAATTATCTAGTTACTTGCATAAGTTGCTAAGTCGAGTCATATCCTTTGTACACAGTTTTGGGACGATTGGGACTCATGGGAAAAGTTAAATTTTATGAAATGACGGGAAGGAACGTTAAATTCAAATTCTCTTTATTTGCGTAATAATGTACTCCAAGTGGCTGTTCAAATTCTCTTTATTTGGCATGTCATATAATCGTTAGTGGCTGTTCAAGTTTGGGCTTGAGGTTAATGTGGCATCTCAATCACATTCCATTGGACTTATTATAATTTTGGGTTTAATATATTTTACCGGGGAAGTGTCCCTTTTACCCAAAAAAATGTACTCCAAGTGTTTTGATCTTTTCAATTCGGGTCAAATTAGTGTTAGAGTAATAAGAACTCAAGTGTAGGGATGTGCCTATAAATCCCTATTATTTTGATGTTATCATAGAGGATGGTAGAGTAAAAGTGTATGAAAAAAAAAATCGAAAAAAAAATATATATATATATATATACGGGCTACCATCCTACATCTATCTTTAAATTTATGTTTGTTTGTTTCAAGTTATCTAGAGTTTAGAGTGTCGAGTCTTGGCTTAGCAACGCCATTCTTCTCATGCTTGTAACATAAAGATTTTTGACTTGCCACCACTAAATCGCCTATCCCACCAAACCCTTTGTTTCCCTACCGTAAGCCTAACGTTACAACCCTTAAAAAGACCTCTTGGATAGTTTTTCCTAGGTGCTTATGCTAAAAGCGATGAAGGTTTGATCTAGTCTCAAGCCTATGGTAATCTATGTACTAGGACCGGTTAATGAGTGTTTATCTTCCATTTCCAACTTGATATATTTCATATACATCCGAGATATGAGAGTATCCAAACACCACTTGTGAGGTGTTAGTATGTAATTTTTGTGCTTGTTATGACTTTTGCGGGGCTTATACGTGTTGTGAGTTGTTCTAAACTAATGCTTCATGACCCCTAACTTATAAATTAATTGGCTAAAAGCACATTTGCTTGAGGACAAGCAAATACCAAGTGTAGGGATATTTGATAAGGATTTAAAAGGTACACTTTTCAGGGGTCATTTAAGCCATTAATTGATCACTTTTGTATCCGTTACTACTTAATTTTGTTCCTTTTCACTTTTTAGGTCTCTTGAAGGCAAATTGCCTGAATGACACTTATTCAGACGAAAATGCGCGAATATATGAAGAAAATGGCCAAAGTCAAGAATCGAGACACTCAAGTTGCTGGAACTGAAGGTGACGGCGTCACAGATTAATAGCGACGCCGTCGCGACACACCTTGAGACGACTCAGAGAGCAAATTGCTATTTTACAAGTGACGGCATCAGGTTTAAAAGAGTAGGGCTTCACAACTCAGACGACCTAGATTTGGATCCCGACGGCGTCAGAGGTTGAAGCCGACGGCGTCACAAGCATAAGGTGACGCCATCACAGAGTTGATGTGGCCAAGACGAAAACCTAATGGCAGCGACCCGACGGCGTCACAATTGAAGAGTGACGCCGTCGCATATTGTAACTATATATATAGAATTCAAATTTTCAGTATTTTAGAGAGGTAGTTTTGTGGAGTAAAACCTAAACCGAGCATAGGCTGTCTTGGGCAGTATCTTAGGGTTCCATACCCTATTTTACAATAAGATAAGTGATTTACTTCATTGATTCAATTATGTCTTCAATTGTTTGTATGTATGCTTGCATGTTTTCCATGTCCGGCTAATTTACTTGTGTGTTTGCTTAGATCTATGAAACCTATGTATTGAATATTGATTGGTTGTCTCTTATCTTAATTGTGATTGACCTAGTATTGCGATAGGTCATTCGTTGTGTTTTTAATGCTTGAGTAATCTTTGTGAACATTAGTTTATAATCACCTAGAGTTATTGTAGTCTAAACATCCAAAGATAACCTTAGAGTTAGTTTATGAATCATATAGATTTCGTAGGCAATAACCTTAAGGTAGACTCAAAGAGTTAGGGAAAAACGCATACCCTACGACCTTAGAAGACACAACGCGTTAAGAATAAGGACGTGACAATTCAACCATCAATAGGAGATAACTAGGGAGTAATAGCATCTGAGTAAACACATATTTAATCATCATAAGAGCACACAACAATAGACATAGACTACACTCACCTTAGTTTAGATAATTAGATAAGTAGAGTAATCGGTAGAAATACCAACCCCCCCCCCCCCAATCCAATACCCCGAGATTCGTACCTTTTAATTTTCTAAAAAACATAAAAAGATAAAAAATAATCTTCCTCAACCCCAACCTTAGCGTAGTAATTTCTCACTAGCATTCCTATTCCCCTATAGAACGATATCAATTTCCGAGGCTTACCCTAATACTACACTACAACGATTAGGTTCACTGCCTAGGGTGTTGAAAAACTTGCTCGACGAAAAGGAAGTTCATTTGACCCCGAACGCGCGTTGTACGCGTATCAGTTTGATTTTTCGGTTATTTTTTTAACCGTTTATATATGGGTGGCCGATATATACCAACAAACTTGTTTTACACATAAAATTTGTTATTCTTCTTTACTTTTTGTCAATATATGTCTAGTAATGTTTATCCCATATTTCTACAATTACACACATATAGATAAAACACACACAAATACAAGTAAACATACAAATAATATAGTCATTATCACATATGTATGGATAAAATCATTGTCACAAATACAAGTAAATATATGTATTGTCAAGTAAACACACGTACACTACAAACACGTATATAAGCGTTAAGATAAATATATTATAAATCCATTCACAAAATGAAATATGAATTTATAAATTTGATTTATTTAGTTATTAATTTATGTTAATTTAATTAAACCGGCTCGGTTCGGTTTTCACAATTCGGTTTTGGGACGAAAACCAAAACCAAACCGAATTTTTCAATTTCTGAAAAAAGTATAAACTGAACCATTGGTTTTTAGTTTCGGTCAATTATTTCGGTTTGATTTTTTTTGGTTTTTGGCTTTTTCGGGTTTTCTGCTCACCCTAAAAAAAAGAGTGTCAAATAGACTTAAAATGTAAACAATACAAAACAAAAGGGTGTAAAATGAAAAAGTAAAAAAAAATACTGCATCTTCTTCTTCTCCATCGTGTTTACCTAAAAAAATATTTTCAGATGCTAAATGCCCAACAACACGCGAACAACAAGACGAACGGTGCAGTATAAAGCGCCGTTATTTCGTTTTTGAAACCGATGGCGAGCCAACGGTGGCCCACACCGAGCTCTCTTAGTGAGCTTGTTCAACGGGGTGCTCATAGGCATTAGTTAAATGTAATTAACAAAATTCGAATTTTCTTTTAAGTTATTAATGCATTTATCACATATAATCAAACATAAAAATTATGCTTTATATAATAAAAGAACTCTTGTTTTAGCAAAACGGATGTTTTTATTAAATAATAGAAAGACTCGGTTATAAAATCAAGCCTTCCTATTAGTCAATTAAAAAGTCAAGATTGTGAAGAAAAAAAAAACATATGTGTCAAAAGTGTGGAAAAAAAACTTTAAAAAACACGGAGGGACCATGTTGCAAAAAACCATCAGCTCGACATACCTAAATAGGAACGTGATAACTTCTGGATTTTCATGGTATCTAAATTTGAATGTGACATGAAAAACCTTGATTCCGTCTTATAAATACCCCTCATTCGACATCTACACGAGCTTGCAAAACATCCTCGTTATATGATCTATTTAAATAAAAGGTCGGTCTTCAAGACATTGTTTTCTTTTCGTTATCGGATTAAAAAAATAAAAAATAAAATAAATAAATAAATAAATAAAAATAAAAATAAATCTTATTTGTGCTTTTATGCTTACCCTAATGTATGTGACGTGATTAATTGTCCTAAATTGAACTACAATTTATTTACATTACATTAGGTCTTAGTAAATTGATTTTTTAGCATGAATTAAAAATAAGAAACTTTTGAGTTAGTTTAGGGTAAAGTAGTAGTCATTATAATTTGCCAAAGTTCGGGTTATTATTATGAACCCTTAAAATTTCAAGGTAGTAAATAGTACAGTTTCTCAAGTTCAAGGTACTAATATGTTTTTTGGCCTTTATTATATGAAAAATAAACTATTGTTTTTTGGGTAGATGTTATTGGTCGATTGGTTCAAAACAATAATATCGCGATTATGAAATCAAAGGCCAAATCTAAGCATTTTTTAGAGTTCAAACTACAATATTTGAGATAAGCTATTAACAATATAAAATTTTTAATGGTAAAGCCATTAACAATATAGTATTTTTAATGTTGATGATATTAATTTTGTTTCATTAATTTGTATAATTGTGTAATAATCTCATGCACACTTTGAAATGAGCCAAGTCTTAAGCTACATTCTTTTATCAAGGAACATGCAAAAAATCTTCCATGTCGTTACTTATGATTACAGAAACAATCACTAAGTTGAATCTAGGGACTTTTGTGTTACGAGAAATACATAAATATTTTTTGTAATTACCTATTGATTATAGAAATGATCCCTGTCCGCAACGAAGTATGAGTAAAATAATCATGTTTTTTTTATGAGAGGCTGATGAATAGTAAAAAAAACTATCTAAGTAGAACATTAACTATAAGACATTATATATTTCATTATGAGATATCTTTCCTACAATTAAAATAGCCAATTGGCTACAATTTTTCATCAAAATTACACAAGAAAAAATTTAAGAATCCATAAAAATGACTCAAAAACCCACAAAAGAACCCATGAACCCACAATAGCACAAAATTGTAAGAAGTTGATTACACAAATTTGTAGCTAATATATCCCTTTTCATTAACATGCCAACTTTGAACCGGTTACATTTACCTTCTTCCAAATCTTTATTGAATTGAGTCTTTCTCGCGATATTTACTACGTCGAATGTGGTGCAGTGTGCATCGTGAGTTTTGTGTATTAGTTTAGAGCCGGCAATCTGTCACTCAAAATCATAAAAATCAGATTTCATGCGTTTTTTAAAGAAAAGTAGAAAACGTTGGTTCATTTGGGCCTTTTGTTTTTAAGATGGGCTTCAGTAAACCTTACATACAAAGTACTCCCATCTTAAATAATTTGTTTTTAAGATAGTTTTTTGTTTTTAACGTGGTATCAAAATAATATTGTAACTTTTTAAAATTTACATATTTTGATACCACGTAACGTTTATAACTTCAACTATATGGAACTATTGAGGTAATATAGGTAATGTGTGTTACATTAAACGATGAAGTTATCAATTTTAAGAGCGCAACTCAGTTTATCATTCATACAATTGTGCAAGAACGATCAACCTTAGAAATATACCGGGAACCACCTTGGTAATTGAAAGATTGTGGCTCCTTTAGTTTGCTTGTTGTTTTTAGATTTGTTAAAGTGGTTTACCATGAATTTTGTTTGCCAGAAAAGTTAGGGGATGATCGGAGAAGAAAGAGTAGTACTTTTTAATAATTTTCTTTTGCATTCTTTAACTCTTGTATTGCCTATGTGTTTGACTTTTGATATTCTTTTACCTTTCTTTTTTCTTAATTTTCTTTTATTTTTTCTTAGAGGATTTAAAACCTTAAAAATATTTTAACTACCTTTTAATTTACACAAACATTAACAAGATAATAACATGTATCATTAAACTACTTAAAAAATGTTACCTACTTCTAAATATATGGACTTGTCTGTAGCTTCTTTTAAGTACTATAGAGTATTTGTTAATTTAATTGTATTTCTGTATATTTGTCACTATGTATTGTAATATTTTTCTAATTGTTTCATGCCGTACATTGTAAATGAAACATTAAAATACTCGGTTTTGATCTAGGGGTTACTAACATAATGGTAATTACATGACTTCAAATATCTTTCAGTTAAATAGCTACAAGTCAAACTCCGTTTAAAAAAAATGTGTACGTGTGTTAGTTTCTCTTAAAAAAAAACTACTCTAACTCTTAACATTTCAACTATTTCATATGGAGATTTCGTATATTTTATTGTGTCATATTATTTTCTCGTTTAAATTGGAACCGACCCGACACCTTTATCGGTTGCAATCGCCGATTATTTTTTTACTTTCACTTAATAAAGGAACCACCTTAGATTTTGCGTTAGATCCGCCACTGCACCCAAACAATCCATAAAATTTTAGAACTTTTAAAACATAGGGTTCTAAAAGCATACATGAATTATTCTAGCAACCTTGATATTTTGAAGTCGACAAGACGACAACAATAACACATACGCATATGGCTTTACACAATTATAGCTTCGACTTTATCCTTGTTATTTTATGACAATTGCTCAGACAGCGATTTCATCGATGATTTCTACGTATATAATTTTGGACCCTAAATTAATTTGCAAAAAACAAGAATTATAAATTTATGAGAAGCAACAAATGTACAACCTTATTTTAGAAAGAAAATTTATGACGGTCAAAACAGTTGCTATTAGAGCATGTTCAATGGTAACGGGATAACGCTGTTATCGGCGTTACACCCTTGGAGGCCGGGTTCTTTCACGCCGTTGGTCCCTCCCCGTCAACCATATAACGCGCGTTATATGCGAAGTAAAAGAAAAAAAAAAAAATTCAAAAAATTTTCAAAACACCCCCTTGTAACGGCTACTAGCCTTTATGTTAAATTTTTTTTTTTCAAAAAAGACCCTAAACGGTTACTTTTTATATTAAAAAAAAAAAAAAAAAAAAATCAAAAACATTTTTTTACCACTATAAATACCCAATTAAAACACCATTTTTTTCACACTTCCACTACTAAATCCTCTCAATACTCTCAATCTTTCAACTTCAATTAACTGCAAAAAAAACAATGTCGGGAGGCAACGATGATACTTTTTTCAATCTTCTCGGTGGTGGGTGGAATCCCTCAAACCCGGTTTCATCATCTAACCCGAACGCGGGTTCATCTTCAAACCCCAACGCATTAGGCTTCTCGAGCCAAGAAATGTATCAACAACATCAAACATTTCTGCATTGGCAAAAAAAAACCAACAAAGCACCTTAAACTCCAACTTTCAAAATCTACAATTCACACAACAGTCACAACAATCACAAACTGAAACACATGATGTTGTTGACACACCCACGTCTCCTCCAAAAAAAGAAAAAGGTCGTATTAAGCGAAAATCAAAAAAATCCAAAGACCCCGAGCCCGAACCAATTGATTCTGATGAAGAGGAGGTTGTCGTTACTGCGCGTTGGACTTCAGCATAGGAAGCATTACTTGCAAGGTGTTACATAGCTGTTTCGGAGGATCCGAAAGTTGGAAAGTGCCAACCCAGAGATACGTTTTGGTATCGGGTCATAAATGAGTTCAATAGAAACAACTTTCAACGGCGCACCAAGGACATGATGTCAAGCAAATGGAAAACGTTGAACGGCATATGCACAAAGTTCAACGCTTGTTACATACGTGCGCAACGGGATCAACGAAGCGGGGAAAGCGAGTTGGATGTGATGAAACGGGCAAAACAATGGTATCGTGAGGAAACCAAATGAGCACCGTTTGGTCTCGATGACGCTTGGGGGGTTTTGCGTCATTATAAGAAATGGGACACGCCGGAACCGGTTGATTTAACCGGCGATGTGCCAAGCCAAACAAACGAGACTTTGTTTGGTAATGATGAACAACCACGCCCCATGGGAAAGAAACGTGCTACCAAGAAAGCAAGATCCGAGAGCACAACAAGTACTGGGGGAGCAAGCACTGGAGGAACGAGCTCGTCAGCTTATTTCACCGAAACTATGGCAAACGAGTATCGTTTGAAACGTGAAACCGCCGAAGCGGCGTATCGGACCCAACAGGAAAAAGATCTCACAATAACAAGGTTGGAAGAGATAAAGTTTTTGATGACGCCTACTGAAGGGCAAGATCCAATGGTCGTGGATTGGATCAATGACGAAAAAGATCGAATCATCAAAAAATATAACTTGAAACCTCGTCAGTAGATCGTATTCTCGTCATTTCCTTTAATTTGTTGTAACGTTTTATTTGCAGTGTGTTTTTTTATTTCGTTTTTTTTTTTTTTTTTTTTAATCTCGTATTGTAATATGTTTTCAATTTTAATGATATGCTTAATAAATGAAGTGTTTGTTTTAGTTTAGGGGTTGAAATTGAAAATATGAAATGTTATTGATGTTATTGGGATGTTATTTGTGGACGTATGGTCCGGACTGGGCCAGGAATGGGTCAGGCCCGGCAGATGCGACCCACTCTACGCCTAAACCCTAATCCATCCCCTATAAATACATGACAGGTTATCTCTAACCCTAACTTTGATATATGCTACATCGCATACTAACTTGACCGTCGGAGGTGGACCCCGGGGCTACGGCCTCGGGTCCACTCCTAACGGATTCTCTTTGTTGACAGGTCTACTAGGGCTCGAGAAGACGACTAACGGCCAAAGGAGACTCTTTGAATCTAGTCCGCGCCAGATTATGCTTCAACAAGTTGGCGCCATCCGTGGGACCCGAATAAACTATGTTTCGTGTTCTCATATTACCGAAAGCAGAAATCAATTTCTAAAGTCGGTAACTCTAAAACCAAAGACTCTATGCAACGTGGACGTGTTATTGTTTCAACATTATTGTTATGCTTCAACATTATTGTTGTGGGTGTTTTTTGGGGATGTTAAGGTGAAATGTTAAAACTGATGTGGCGCTGACGTGGACGTGTTATTGGTGTTATGGTGTTATTGTTGTGCATATTTACCGTATTCATTCACGTACGTTATATTAACCTTGTCTCTATTAAGTCAATAATTACCAGGTCTTTCGAATCATAAATGTAAAAAGAACTTAATCCGTTTATATCGATATCAAATTATACTGAGCCAAAAACTGAATATCAAACCTAGAATAATTAATCAAGAACCAAAATAATATAATAATATCAAACATTTGGTAATGCATTAAATCAACAATCGTAATTGTTAAATTTATACAAAGTGATGATCTAATACAAACAATATGTTCAAAACTAAAAGTTATGAGTATCAACCCAACCAACCTCCCCTTATGGTTGATACTTCATATAGCGTTTTACAATACAAAGAGTTTAAAGATTCTGAATACAAAGACTAACTAACAACTACAAACCAACTGTGTGAGAATTACACACACAGAAAACTGAAAGACTGAAGAATAATGAGGAGAAAACTCAGCATATATAGCCTTGACCAATCCATTGACTTCAATTTATGACTTCCTGCTATCATGCCCTTTATCTTCCAAACTTGACACATTAGCCCCTCGAACTATTCTCCACTTGCTATCAACAATCTGCACACATATAAAACACAAAAACCAAGAATACATAGTTGACATAACAAGCCCTTAGCTTATTATTCAACATTCCCCCTTAAGCTAAGGCTTATAGAAATCCTGAAGCTTCAACAAATCACAGAACTTTCTGTGCTCAATCACACTTAATCCTTTTGTAAAAACATCAGCAATATTATTCTCAGATCTAACTTTGATAGTTTTAATAATGCCTTCAGCAATTTTTTCCCTTATAAAAAACAAGTCAATTTCAAAATGTTTTGACCTTTCATGAAGAACAGGATTTGCTGCAATTTGCATTGCACTGCTATTATCACAATACATTTCCACAGGAACATTAACCTCCCACTTAAGATCTTTACAAATCTTTAAGATCCACATAATCTCACAAGTCACATTACACATAGCCCTGAACTCTGCCTCAGCAGAAGATCTAGCCAACACAGACTGCTTCTTGCTTTTCCAAGAAACAAGGTTATTTCCCAGAAAAACAGCAAACCCAGTTACTGACTTTCTAGTAATTTTGCATTTTGCCCAGTCAGAATCAACAAAAACTTTCATATCACAATTACCATTCTTCCCAAATGAAATCCCTTTACCTGGTGACTCTTTAAGATATCTTAAGACCCTAAAAGCAAGTTTTAAGTGAGACTGCATTGGACTATGCATCACTTGACTTAAGCAATGTACAACATAAGACAAGTCAGGCCTAGTCAATGTTAGGTAAATAAGTTTTCCAACAAGCTTTTGATAATTGTTCACACCAGATAAAGGCTCATCTTTAGCTTTATTTTTCTGCTTATTTTTATCAGAAACATTTACTGACTCAATTGGTGTCTTACTTGGCTTGCAAGCAAGCATACCAAACTCAGCAAGAACTTCTAAACAATATTTCCTTTGAGTAAGACATAACCCAGTATTATCTTCCAAAACTTCTATACCCAGAAAATATTTTAATTTTCCCAAATCTTTGATAAGAAACTTTGTTCTTAAAAAATCTTTAACCTTATTAATCTCATCCACATTATTCCCAGTAATGACTATGTCATCCACATATACTAGTAAAACAAGAAACACACCTTTATCAGTTTTAGTGAACAAAGAAAAATCACTTTTACTTTGATAAAAACCATTTTCTTTTAACACAGAAACAAGTTTCTCATTCCACTTTCTTGGTGCCTGTTTTAAACCATATAAAGACTTTTTTAGTTTGCACACCCTTTTATCATCCTTATCAAAATACCCTTCAGGCAATTGCATATAAACATCTTCTTCAAGCTCACCATACAAAAAAGCATTATTAATGTCTAACTGATATAAAGGCCAGCTATTTTGTACAGCCATGCTTATTATGATTCTAATAGTAACAATTTTGATAACAGGAGAAAATGTTTCCTCATAATCAATTCCTTCTTTTTGACTATAGCCTTTAGCAACTAGTCTAGCTTTATATCTTTCAACAGTCCCATCAGACTTATACTTAATTTTCCTAACCCACTTACACCCAATTGCTCTTCTTCCAGCAGGAAGTTCAACAATTACCCAAGTATCATTTCTGTTAAGAGCTTCTATTTCAAGATTCATGGCATCAATCCATCTGTTATCTTTTATAGCTTCATAATATGATTTAGGTTCAAACACTTTATTGAGACTAGTAGAAAATACATAATTTTCTTTATTGAGTTTACTATAGTTAACAGATTTATCAATACCATATTTAACTTTTCCATCTAAGACATAATCACTCAACTTAACAGGTATACTTGGCTTTCTGTTAGATTTTCTTGTGTAAGTTTTAATATTAGCTTGTCTGTCTGGAGTAAAACTTGGTGTAACAACAGTATCATGAAACAAATCATTAAATTCTTGATAATAATCATCATCACCCTCAGACATATTTTCATTATCTTCAAGTGTAACATTCTCCAAACCTTCTTTAGCTGCATCATCTGTGACATCAGGATGCTCCTCCTCATCCTTATTGACATCAACAGAAGTACCTCCTAAAGAAGATTGGTCTATGTCCTCACTTATTTCAGCCTTTTTATTATACATCTCTCTCTTATCATCATAGGGATCATCTGAGTTCCCTAGGCCAGAGTTAAAGAAATTTTGATTATTTATATTTTGAAAAAGAAATTCAAAACCTTTGTTTTCAGATGTGTGTTTAAAAGGAAAAACAGTTTCATAAAATTTCACATCTCTTGAGTAAAAAATCCTTTTTGTTTCTAAACTGAACAACTTATACCCTTTCTTATCAAAAGAATATCCTATAAAAACACATTTCTCTGACCTAGAAGACAACTTATCAGAATTATTTAAAACAGTTGAAAAACATAGACATCCAAACACTTTTAAAAGAGAGAGATTTGGTTCACAATTATAGATTAACTCATATGGTGTTTTTCCAGACAGCACTGAGCTAGGTGTCCTGTTAATTAAGTAAACTGCAGTTAGAACACACTCAGACCACATGTTCAAAGGAATCCCCCCCTGAAACATGAGGGCTCTAGCAACATTTAACAAGTGTCTGTGTTTTCTCTCAGCTAAACCATTTTGCTGAGGGGTATAAGAACAAGAAGTTTGTTGATGAATCCCATGATCTTTGCAAAATTTTTCCATATTTTGATTAACAAACTCTGTTCCATTGTCACTTCTAAAAACTTTAACAGTTTTATCAAACTGATTTTTAACTAAATTATAAAATGTAACAATATGTAAAAACACTTCAGTTTTCCCCCTTAACAAGAACACCCAAACAGCTCTTGAAAAATCATCAACAATAGTTAAAAAATACTTATACCCTTCTTTACTTTGAACTTTATATGGTCCCCAAACATCCAAGTGAACAATCTGCCCAACTGCAGTAGTCTTATGTTCACTTAGAGGAAAAGGTTCCCTAGTTTGCTTAGCCTTGTGACACACATCACAAGGATCATTCTTAGAATCATTATCAATATTAAGTTTGTGTTTTAGAATGTTCAGAACTTGGTCAGAAGGATGACCAAGCCTGTTATGCCATATACACTTAGATAAACAACAAGCTTGAATATTATGATTTATAAGTTTTTTACATGTATTAAGAAAATACAGTCCATTATTTTGATTACCAGTCCCCATCTGGGTCCTTAGAACAGAATCCTGAAGAATACAAACATCTTCATCAAAAATTACTCTACATTTATTATCCTTGTTCAACTTATGAACTGATAACAAACTGACTTGATATCCAGGTACAACCAAGACATCAGTAATAATCAATTTATCAGTCAACTTTAAACTACCAATATGAGTAACTTGAGCTTTAGTACCATTAGGATGACCAACTGTCATATTAAGTTTTGACACATCAACTATATTAAACATGTTTAACACAGTGTAAGTCATATGTTGACTTGCACCAGAATCAATAATCCAACCAATATACAGATTATATGTGCTTATATTAGTATTATGATTAAAAAATCTTGAGTGACTAAAACTGATAACACAGTTTATACCTGCAATGTTTGCAGGCATACTGGTGCATCCAGATTTATCACTAATCAAAGCCATAAGTTTCTTAAACTGTTCATCTGTAAATGAATTAGATGAACCAGCAGGCCTATCCTTTTGTCCTGAAACAACATTGTTACTAGCATTGTTTTGATTAGCATTATGTTTCTTTTGAAATCCAGAAGGATACCCAACCAACTCAAAACATCTATCAGCAGTATGACCATTCATTTTACAGTGAGTACAAACCAAATTAGGTCTATTAAGTGATTGGTGCAAAACCGTCAAGTTTAATTACACAAGCTAACCACTTGTGAATGGTCAACCGTAACAAACTTAAAACAGATCACACACCAAATGCAATGAAGATCAGAGGAATATAGTGAATTCCTGGGTCGTTAAGTCCCACGGAGGATGAATTGGTGTATAAACACTTGATCAGATGATAGAATGATCACTAAGGATAGTGATCAGTAAGGTTTTTTTGATGAATAATTACCTAAAGAAAAGATTTACAAATTACAGCGACTTAAATGCAAATTAAGAAAATTAAAAAGTTAAAATATATTAAATAAACGCTATCACTATTTTTACAGATCGATGAACGTTTATTTTATAAAACAAAATAACTTAAATAAACTATTTTAATTAAAGCGTAAACCTAAATAAACTTAAAACGTAACCTAAAAAGAAAACGAGCGTTACGTGTAAAAATAACGCTGGAGCGCAAGCAAAAACGTAAAATTATTGAAATAAAAGGTCTACGAGTGTAAAACTAATTTTATTACGTACTATATGATAAAAGAAAATTTTAGAAAAAAGATTTATATTTTTTTGACTTTTATATTTTTTATTATGAATTAATTAAGATTTTACACTAATTAAATGTTTAAAAATACTAAAACTAATGAGAAAAATCTGAAACTTTTTTGTAAAATACTTAATACTAATACAATTTTATAAAAAATACAAAAACTGAAAAAGCTAGTAAGAATAAGCTAGAAATAAGCTAAATAAGGCGTATAAGCTAAAATGGACAAAGTGTGGTTATATATTTGATTTTGCAAAATAAAACCAAGACAAGTCCCAAGGGCAATTGGTATCCAGGTACCCTTCTAACGCGCTCCAAAGGGGGAGGTCTTAGGTTCGAGCCTGCCTACCCCCTTTTTGCTAAACATTTTTTTTTTCAATTTTCTTTTTACAGAATTATTAAGCTAATGATGATAAGCATATTTTACAACTACAACTTTTTACAAAAATCACTAATAAGCTCTTAATAAGCTGAGATTTCTCAACAGTTTTGACTTCTAGCTTATTTTGATAATTTTAAACTCAAACAAGCTTCAAATAAGCTAATTAGTGGGAAACAAAGATGAGATAAGATGTAAATAAGCTAAAACTACTGAAATGAAGCTAAAAAGATACAAATAAGCATACTGATAAGCTATATTAAGCAAATAAGCATTATGATTAAACTATTCAACTAAACAGTCCTGTGGACTTTTTCAAGGCTAAAATAAGCTAAACAAATAAGCTCACAAGCTCAGAACAAGCATTGAGTCAACAAGCTGGCTAGGTGGGGTATCCAAAAAGCCCAAGCTCACACTGTGGGGACCACTGTAGAGCTTGTGGTGAGCTTATGAACATGGTGTCAGATCACTGCTTATGCAGTTTACTCAGACATGGGGCAAACTAAAAGCTATATGCAGCCCTAGCTAACAAGCTACAAAATGAAAAGCTAAAACTGGAACCTCAAGATGGCTTGGTCAGCTATCCAAAGAATCCAGTTTGACAAGCTAAGGTGCACTGGAGAGCTTTTGACAAGCTCTTGAAATTGATATCAAAACTGTGCACAGGACACAATTTTAACTTTTTTATTAAACTAAAAGTTTGACTTCTATGAACTTTAAATCAATTCTTTGGACTGAATAAGTTGTAATAAGCTATAATGAGATTGATTTAAGCTAGTGTACTAAATTATAAGCAACTTTTATGCAATATGTGTTCCTAAGTCTTAACAGTTAACAACTGAGGTAATTTTAAAACTTATTTTGACTTTTTTACTAATAAGCACTATGTTTTACTAATTGACTAAGCTAATTAAGACTAAAGTACCATGTATTAAACAAGAACTATGGTAGTAACAACCTTAAACACAGTTTAACAAGCAAAACCAAACACCCCTTTTAGAAACTGTTTTGAAGCAGTTAAGCATTAAAACAGCTTTTAAACCAAAAGACCTAGTAATTAGCTTATGTTTACTGTAATGAAACAATATTAAGACAAAGTTAACAAGTTTTAACTACTTGAACTAAGAAATGTAATTTTTAAAGAATATGCTTACAAATTGAGTCCAAGCAACAAACAGAGAACTGAGGTTCAAAGATCACACCTATTGCTTCCCATGAAGCACTAAACCAATAATAATCCAAGCATTACCCTTCTTCAACCTCTGATCACCATCTCCATTGTTTTTTATTTTTAACTAATTTATTAGTATTTTTAGTGATTTTCTGGTTTTTGGTACTAGACTAAGTTTTACTGTTTCTAAAAGCTTGCATAAGCTTTTTAGGAGCTTACATGGGCTATTCAGTCTTTTATATCAGTTAACAAACAACATTAAAACATTTCGAGATTTTTGAAAATAGAAAATATGCATAAACTTGAAAAGTAGCTTAAACTTGAAATTGATGGTTACAAAAGCTTTGTTACACACTAAGATTGATTAAAACAGTATTTAAAAGATTGAAATTACACTGGAAATTAAATTTTAACTAAAACGACTTAAACTAAACTAAACTACTCTACTTGCTCTTCTCCTCTGCTTTTCCTACTCTCTTTATAGACTTTTTAGATTTCCCACATGCTTCTGAGTTGATCCCACCACCATTGGATCTCTGAAACAGATCCTAGCCTTTGATTTTTCTTTTGGCGCCAAAAACGTCTTGGGCAGTTTCTTTGCATTAATTGGGTTTGGTTGTATGTAGAGGTGGAGGGGGAGTGGGTAACAGGTGTAAAGGGTGAGGTGGAAAGGTGAAGAAGTGGAGAAAAAGTGGTAAATACCACTGGTTTTGGATATGCAGGGGTGAGGGAGAGGGAGGAACAGTGCGCGGTTTTCTTTAAATTTAAAAATTGGGCCGGTTTATGGATTTGGGCCTGGGTTTGGATTAAATATTGGATCCGGCTTGGTTTAAGTTAACAACAAGGACCATTTGTGTAATTTGCCAATTCTTCAAGGACTGATCTTGACAAGTTTCCAAAACTCTCACAAGGACCATTCCTGCCATATGTGAATAGTACAAGGACCAATATTGATTATTTTTCATTTTTGTAAATCCAGGGACCAAAACTGTCAAGTTTTCAAACTCCAGGGACCAATCTTGTAATTTCTCCAAAGTTTATCATAAGGACCATTATTGTCATTTATAAATAGTACAAGGTTTATATTTGATAGTTTTTACTTTTTAATTTAACCAAGGACTATTATTTGACATTTTCCAAACTTGAGGGACTAAAGTTGTCATTTTGTGATTTTTAAACTTTAAAGGGTTTGTTTTGACAACTTTTGAATCTCATGGACCTTAAATGACTTTTTACAAGTTTTTGAATTACCAGGGACTAATTTTGACAACTTTTGTAACTTGGGGGACTAAAACTGCCAATTATGCAAACTTGATACGTTTTTCATCTGATTTTGATGTTTTTGCATTTAAAACACATAAAACACTTGTTTGTGATATTTTCATCATTTTGATGCCTTTCTGAGTGTTTTCAGATGTTTTTGCAGTCTAGATAGTACAAAAATGATGAGTATTTAGACACTCATCAATCCCCCACACTAAGATATTGCTAGTCCCTAGCAATTTTTAAAGAAAACTTAATGGATTTTATCTCTTTACCAAAAGCCATTACTTCTGGAGTAGCCAATTGTTTTAGTTCAAGTAAGAACCTTGGTACAATGATAACCAAATGATTTTGAGCAAATCATAAGCTGTAAACGGATTTGATTTGTCTTTACCAGAAGCCGTTTGCTTCTGGACTAGCCAACTCTTAGAAAAATTATCAATATTGTCTTTGGTGAGCTGAATACCAATTATGGATTTTCCACTGCCTTTACCACAAGCCATAATCTTGCGGGCTAGCCAACTCTTCACTTTTTAGGATATGGTGAGCTGAATACCATACAATTTTGGGCAAATTGCAAGCCATATAAACGGATTTGAGAAATCTTTACCAAGAGCCGTTTGCTCCTGGATTAGCCAATCCTTTTGTCTTACAGACATGGCGGACTGATAACCAAGCTGAGTAAGTGAAAAACACTTACTCCAAAAAAAAATTTTGGCCAAAAACGGGGGAATTGGTATAATTATATGATAAAATTCGTGAGAATTCCCCCCCACACTTAGAAATGAATATTGCCCTCAATATTCAAAGTACCGGCGGTTATGCCGAAACAAAGAACGTGAGAGGGAAATACTACGGCCATTATTTAGAAAGGATTTTTTTTTTTTTTTTAAAGATATATATATATATATATATATATATATATATATATATATATATATATATATATATATATATATATATATATATATAAAACATGTGGGGCATCACCCCCACACTTAGGTGGTAGAAAGGGGTAAGAAGACAGAAATATGGGTGAAAACCCATATAGTGTATGCTACTGTTTTTGATTTCCGAGTCGCTAGCTTGACTCGACCCCGAATTCATTGGTTCATGGGGAAGCAAAGTGGAAGAAACAATCTCCATCGGACTTTCATTCAAGATGTTTGGACAAACATTTGAAGCACGTGAAAGTTCCACATCGACGAGATATAGAGAGAAAGACCCGACTCACAAATGATAAATGAAAATGCCGGGGTCAAAGATAGTGTCCTCACTCCCGAAGGAGTGAAGAAGAGAGGAAGTCACATCATATGTGAGGAATGGAAGAAAGATGTTTATGACAATTAGGATCCATTCTTCATCCTCAAATGTAGACATATCGGGAGGAAGGGTGAAGGTAGTATCATCAATAAGCAAACTCTTATGATAGAGTACACCTTCCTCCGAGCCAATATCATCCTCAAGATCAAAATAGAAATGATCATATTCCGGAGGAGATATGTCATGAGAGAGTTCACCGGAGAATTCTTCATGAAGAGAATCATTGGAAAAAGCCTCAAGTTCAGGAGATGTTTCGGGCTTGTCCAATGTAGAGTCACTATCCACAACGGGGATAGGAGATGAAGCTGACTTAGCACAGAATGATTCGATCTTAGAAATGAGGAGATTTACATTGAACAATTTTTCACGAAGTATCTCATCCTCAATTTCCAGATTATCAGAATCTCTCACTTCCTCTAAGCTAACTAGCTCAGAAGGTAGCTCCTCGACATAATCGATGTCTCCATAGGATAAAGAATCGTCAAACGAAGTACAATCGTTATCAGAATCGGAGAACATCTCGACATGATCATATGGAATGTCAAGAGGAGGAGAAGAATCATCATTAAGAGGCTCATCACACATATTACCGGAGATAACCTCGGACTCACTTGGGGTTGGGACAAGGCTCTCAACACTAGACGATTCCATTTCTGGAATAGTGCTAAGAGGCTCGTCCCCCATTATGAGAGAGTCAATGGGAGCTTCGGGAGTGATTTCAGTTGACAAGCTCTCAGAATATTCCTTCATTTGAATAGAATCCTCATCATCATCGTCATCATATCTGATTCTTATATTCATCTGCTGAAGCTTACACACCATTCTTTTCATTTGTAGTTTCTTTCGAATGCGTATTTCTTCAGAACTTTGTGGAAGATTACACTCCTCGTAATCATTGAAATACTGTGAAGGCTCGGAAGTCTGATGACTGATGGAATACTGTGGGGGTTGGAAATTGTCAAAACCGGGAGAATTGGAATTGTGAGAATTTTGATTCATCGGTTGACATTCAAAAGTCGCATGAGGACCCCCGCAATTCTCACAACAGAGATAATTGGGAAAATAACTTTCACCAAAGTTCTGATTGTAACATGGTTCCGGCTCATAGACAAGCGGAACCCGTGGTGGACAATCAAAACCGTAATGAGAATCATTCCCACAAAACTCGCATGAGTAGGATTCGTATTGGGGCTGTGGAGGTAGGTAGGAAAAATCGGGTGTTTCATTATTTGAAATGGGATCGGGATTACCGACAAACTTGTCTCCGAAACCCACATTGGTACATCGCCGACAATTTCCACCGTTAAATGGACCTCCACACCAGGAACATGTCGAAAACCATGACATGAAGAATTAAACGGATAAGAGGGATAAGAAATGAAGAATTAAACGGTTATAGAGGATAAGGAATGGAGAATTAAACAGGTTTGAGGATAAAGAAATGTAGAATTAAACAGATTGGAGGATAAAGGATGGATATTTTGAATTTTTGAAAAATATGCTGTAAAAACAAAGAATGAAAATATTTTTGGTGTTGCTAACACTTCAGGAAAAGTGTTAATAAACTTTTTGGATTTTCTGATAACTTTACAAAAAACTTTTTACAAATGGTGGGGTATGTGCAAGAATGGGTCTGAAAAAGGTTTTAACACACGCTAAAGCTTCCCCGGCAGCGGCGCCAAAATTTGATTGGTGCAAAACCGTCAAGTTTAATTACACAAGCTAACCACTTGTGAATGGTCAACCGTAACAAACTTAAAACAGATCACACACCAAATGCAATGAAGATCAGAGGAATATAGTGAATTCCTGGGTCGTTAAGTCCCACGGAGGATGAATTGGTGTATAAACACTTGATCAGATGATAGAATGATCACTAAGGATAGTGATCAGTAAGGTTTTTTGATGAATAATTACCTAAAGAAAAGATTTACAAATTACAGCGACTTAAATGCAAATTAAGAAAATTAAAAAGTTAAAATATATTAAATAAACGCTATCACTATTTTTACAGATCGATGAACGTTTATTTTATAAAACAAAATAACTTAAATAAACTATTTTAATTAAAACGTAAACCTAAATAAACTTAAAACGTAACCTAAAATGAAAACGAGCGTTACGTGTAAAAATAACGCTGGAGCGCAAGCAAAAACGTAAAATTATTGAAATAAAAGGCCTACGAGTGTAAAACTAATTTTATTACGTACTATATAATAAAAGAAAATTTTAGAAAAAAGATTTATATTTTTTTGACTTTTATATTTTTTATTATGAATTAATTAAGATTTTACACTAATTAAATGTTTAAAAATACTAAAACTAATGAGAAAAATCTGAAACTTTTTTGTAAAATACTTAATACTAATACAATTTTATAAAAAATACAAAAACTGAAAAAGCTAGTAAGAATAAGCTAGAAATAAGCTAAATAAGGCGTATAAGCTAAAATGGACAAAGTGTGGTTATATATTTGATTTTGCAAAATAAAACCAAGACAAGTCCCAAGGGCAATTGGTATCCAGGTACCCTTCTAACGCGCTCCAAAGGGGGAGGTCTCAGGTTCGAGCCTGCCTACCCCCTTTTTGCTAAACATTTTTTTTTCAATTTTCTTTTTACAGAATTATTAAGCTAATGATGATAAGCATATTTTACAACTACAACTTTTTACAAAAATCACTAATAAGCTCTGAATAAGCTGAGATTTCTCAACAGTTTTGACTTCTAGCTTATTTTGATAATTTTAAACTCAAACAAGCTTCAAATAAGCTAATTAGTGGGAAACAAAGATGAGATAAGATGTAAATAAGCTAAAACTACTGAAATGAAGCTAAAAAGATACAAATAAGCATACTGATAAGCTATATTAAGCAAATAAGCATTATGATTAAACTATTCAACTAAACAGTCCTGTAGACTTTTTCAAGGCTAAAATAAGCTAAACAAATAAGCTCACAAGCTCAGAACAAGCATTGAGTCAACAAGCTGGCTAGGTGGGGTATCCAAAAAGCCCAAGCTCACACTGTGGGGACCACTGTAGAGCTTGTGGTGAGCTTATGAACATGGTGTCAGATCACTGCTTATGCAGTTTACTCAGACATGGGGCAAACTAAAAGCTATATGCAGCCCTAGCTAACAAGCTACAAAATGAAAAGCTAAAACTGGAACCTCAAGATGGCTTGGTCAGCTATCCAAAGAATCCAGTTTGACAAGCTAAGGTGCACTGGAGAGCTTTTGACAAGCTCTTGAAATTGATATCAAAACTGTGCACATGACACAATTTTGACTTTTTTATTAAACTAAAAGTTTGACTTCTATGAACTTTAAATCAATTCTTTGGACTGAATAAGTTGTAATAAGCTATAATGAGATTGATTTAAGCTAGTGTACTAAATTATAAGCAACTTTTATGCAATATGTGTTCCTAAGTCTTAACAGTTAACAACTGAGGTAATTTTAAAACTTATTTTGACTTTTTTACTAATAAGCACTATGTTTTACTAATTGACTAAGCTAATTAAGACTAAAGTACCATGTATTAAACAAGAACTATGGTAGTAACAACCTTAACCACAGTTTAACAAGCAAAACCAAACACCCCTTTTAGAAACTGTTTTGAAGCAGTTAAGCATTAAAACAGCTTTTAAAACCAAAAGACCTAGTAATTAGCTTATGTTTACTGTAATGAAACAATATTAAGACAAAGTTAACAAGTTTTAACTACTTGAACTAAGAAATGTAATTTTTAAAGAATATGCTTACAAATTGAGTCCAAGCAACAAACAGAGAACTGAGGTTCAAAGATCACACCTATTGCTTCCCATGAAGCACTAAACCAATAATAATCCAAGCATTACCCTTCTTCAACCTCTGATCACCATCTCCATTGTTTTTTATTTTTAACTAATTTATTAGTATTTTTAGTGATTTTCTGGTTTTTGGTACTAGACTAAGTTTTACTGTTTCTAAAAGCTTGCATAAGCTTTTTAGGAGCTTACATGGGCTATTCAGTCTTTTATATCAGTTAACAAACAACATTAAAACATTTCGAGATTTTTGAAAATAGAAAATATGCATAAACTTGAAAAGTAGCTTAAACTTGAAATTGATGGTTACAAAAGCTTTGTTACACACTAAGATTGATTAAAACAGTATTTAAAAGATTGAAATTACACTGGAAATTAAATTTTAACTAAAACGACTTAAACTAAACTACTCTACTTGCTCTTCTCCTCTGCTTTTCCTTCTCTCTTTATAGACTTTTTAGATTTCCCACATGCTTCTGAGTTGATCCCACCACCATTGGATCTCTGAAACAGATCCTAGCCTTTGATTTTGCTTTTGGCGCCAAAAAAGTCTTGGGCAGTTTCTTTGCATTAATTGGGTTTGGTTGTATGTAGAGGTGGAGGGGGAGTGGGTAACATGTGTAAAGGGTGAGGTGGAAAGGTGAAGAAGTGGAGAAAAAGTGGTAAATACCACTGGTTTTGGATATGCAGGGGTGAGGGAGAGGGAGGAACAGTGCGCGGTTTTCTTTAAATTTAAAAATTGGGCCGGTTTATGGATTTGGGCCTGGGTTTGGATTAAATATTGGATCCGGCTTGGTTTAAGTTAACAACAAGGACCATTTGTGTAATTTGCCAATTCTTCAAGGACTGATCTTGACAAGTTTCCAAAACTCTCACAAGGACCATTCCTGCCATATGTGAATAGTACAAGGACCAATATTGATTATTTTCCATTTTTGTAAATCCAGGGACCAAAACTGTCAAGTTTTCAAACTCCAGGGACCAATCTTGTAATTTCTCCAAAGTTTATCATAAGGACCATTATTGTCATTTATAAATAGTACAAGGTTTATATTTGATAGTTTTTACTTTTTAATTTAACCAAGGACTATTATTTGACATTTTCCAAACTTGAGGGACTAAAGTTGTCATTTTGTGATTTTTAAACTTTAAAGGGTTTGTTTTGACAAATTTTGAATCTCATGGACCTTAAATGACTTTTTACAAGTTTTTGAATTACCAGGGACTAATTTTGACAACTTTTGTAACTTGGGGGACTAAAACTGCCAATTATGCAAACTTGATACGTTTTTCATCTGATTTTGATGTTTTTGCATTTAAAACACATAAAACACTTGTTTGTGATATTTTCATCATTTTGATGCCTTTCTGAGTGTTTTCAGATGTTTTTGCAGTCTAGATAGTACAAAATGATGAGTATTTAGACACTCATCATTAAGCCTTCTGAATTGATTATTATTATTGAAACTAGCATTCTTATTGGCAGACCAATTAGAGTTTCTAGGATTAGCCCTAGAAACAAAAGCAGTATTTTCAGATTTAGAAGTACTATGATTAGAAGTACTTCTGTGAGACTCATCCCTTGATAAAGTGGCAAAGGCCCCTTTCACATCAGGAATAGGGTCAGTGGTGAGGATAATACTCCTGATAGGAGCATAAACCTCATCTAACCCCATGAGAAATTGCATCAGTTTAATGAGATTATTATGATCTTTAAGTTCAGCAGAGCCTTCACAAGTACACTCTGGAAGGCAAACCAGGGAGTCATATTGCCTCCACAGAGCATTAAACTTGTGATAGTATTCAGAGAGAGTTATTCCAGATTGTGTGAAAGAATGTATTTTATAATGCATATTAAAGATTATAGATGCATCCTGTTTATCATATGTTTCTTTTAATTCATCCCAAACATCCTTAGCATTTTTAGAAAAAATCTGTCCCATAAACACATCTTGAGAAACACAACCAAGAATCCAAGATAAAACCACAGAATTGCACCTATCCCATTGTTCTTGCAAAAAACCACCTTCTTCAGGTCTAGTAATTTTTCCATTTATAAAACCAAGTTTATTCTTAGTATGGATAGCCATAGAAATAGCAGCAGACCATACTTTATAGTTCTCAGGTCCTTCTAGTTTAAAACCAATTAGTGGAATACCATTAGTATCATTACTGTGCAAAAACAATGGATCAAATTGATCAAGATGATCAGCATCATTAGAACCAGATGCCTTATCCTTATTCTTGTCATCAATAGCCATACTGATTACTCAAAGGATAAAAAAAAAACAAAGAACAGATACACCTTATACCACCTTCAACCACAAGCAAACCACCAATAATCACCAACTCCAACACAAACAAATCCCTTAACCTACACTTCGTCTCATGCAAGTCTAAAAAACCTAATAAAAGAACCTAAAAGAGGGCGTGAGTGGTGTTACAGTGCACGCAAAAACACAACAATCAATCGATCAAGAAGATCAATAACCAATCAACCAAGCAGCGGAAACCAGAATCAAAGTACCTGAAACAAAGAAAAAACCACAAGAATTAGATACTTCAACTAATATATCAATATCAAAAAAACAAGAATCAAGAAACCTATAGATCTAATCTGAAAAACAACTCAAATCCTGAATTAGGGTTTGATACAGAAAACCCTAATTTGTGAAGACACACAAACACAATCAAGATTAACAAATCTTGATTATACAAGACAGATTAACACACGTTAATCACAACACGAACACCAGATCAAGAAACCCCCAATTTTAGAAAAACCCTAAAAATTGGTAACGTTCAATTGACCTTCAATTGAAACCCAAAACGCTTAATCCAATAACCAATTAGTCAATTAACACTTAGATCTAGTAAGATCTGACCAAGAATCAATAAACCCCCAAATTTTATCAAAACCCTAGTTTTTTTAAAAAACCAATTTAGATCAAAACCACTTCGTATCAAAGCCAACCTGGCTCTGATACCATGTTAAATTTATACAAAGTGATGATCTAATACAAACAATATGTTCAAAACTAAAAGTTATGAGTATCAACCCAACCAACCTCCCCTTATGGTTGATACTTCATATAGCGTTTTACAATACAAAGAGTTTAAAGATTCTGAATACAAGGACTAACTAACAACTACAAACCAACTGTGTGAGAATTACACACACAGAAAACTGAAAGACTGAAGAATAATGAGGAGAAAACTCAGCATATATAGCCTTGACCAATCCATTGACTTCAATTTATGACTTCCTGCTATCATGCCCTTTATCTTCCAAACTTGACACATTAGCCCCTCGAACTATTCTCCACTTGCTATCAACAATCTGCACACATATAAAACACAAAAACCAAGAATACATAGTTGACATAACAAGCCCTTAGCTTATTATTCAACAGTAATGCTATAAAAGAAAGAACCAAACAAACAACGCCATTAATTTAAAGTTATCGCTACTAATAAAAAGAGGTAAAAAAGAATTTATTAATCACACAGAAACCATTAGGCTAGCTACAATGGGTCTGAATTGATCGGTCGAGAGAATGGGTCGACCGACTTTAAAGTCGGTCGATTCAACTGGTGGATCTTGGGTTGACCCATTCTCTCGACCGATCCGTTAGGCAAGAGCCAATTCAACTGGTGGATCTTGGGTCGAGAGAACCATTAGGCAAGAGCCAATTCCGTACCGATTGTTCATACAATTTTGCATGTTCATTTTAGCTTTATGTTCATCTTAATGGGAGCAACTACGAGAGTGGTTTCATTCATAATTTTTTTGTATTTGTAACTTATGCTCACTGCTCACTGCTCACATGTTCAAGAGATATATCTTCAAGGCATCAACTAAAATATCAACACACATATACATATTTACACAATTATATCATTTGACTTGGTCCTTTTAAAGGTATAAATCAAATATAATCTCAATTGTTTAAAAACATTCGTTCAAACACCATTGAAGAAATCTAGATACCTATGGCATGACTACCATTCTATCAACTTTAATTTATTGTGCACCCTAGGGGCACAAGTTAAGCATATCATAAGTACACAAGATCTACAAAAAAATACACAGAAATCCTCATAAAAATACAGACAAGTGTACTCTTATGTAGACCCTTGTATATTTTTAGTTTATTTTTTATGTGCTTAACTTGTACCCTTAAAGCACAAGTTAAAAAAACCATTATAAAAAGGTGAAAGAAACATAAAATTAAAGGCAAAGATATATATACCAATATTAGAATGAAAACAAACGACGGTCTATATGTCCCTATCATTTTCATATTTTTTGGATGCATCATTGACGTATTTAATGCTCCATATACAATTTTATCATTCATGTTTAAATCAACTACAACCTTCATCACATATCAATAATTAAAAACATACAATCATGGGCGGAGCCAGAAATTTTTGCTCGAAATGACTCATTTTGATAATTTTTAAAAACTACATTACAAAATGATTATTAAAAGGGGCAAATTATAAAAAAAAAAAAAAAAAATCTAAATATTTTAAAAAATTTACACTCCAACCCTTTTTGCTAGGAGGGCACGTGACCTCCGGGATCCTCTCCTATCTCCGCCCATGCATACAATAGATGTGTTAAAACTTAAAATGTTAAATCATCAATTAAAGTTTAAAAAACCGAATTCAAGTTTTTGTGCGTGAACTCGATTATTTGGCCAGTTTCATTTTATTTCAAGGCGTTCCATGTTGGAATCCAAATTGTAGGCCTAGAAAATAATCGAAATTTTTTAGAGACAAGCACGTTTATTTAAACTAACAATTCACAAAAGATTTTTATCATCGTTAAGTGTTGTTGTTAACAACTCATTTTCAAAAGATAAGCTTAGACAATATAGAATGCCCAAACAAAATTATGAATAATCACTAACAGTTTTCTTGATTTCCTCAAAACAAAAATACAATGCACTATCTTTATTGATCATCTTAACGAAAAAAAGTTAGTTGATATATTTAATATTTGCAATTTAAAAAAAAGTAGATTGTTACCCTAATATGCATGTTAGCATTTCCCTTCATGTCATAAGAACATAAAAAGTACTAACATTATAACCAAAACTTATATAGTAAACACTCATAAATTATCTTTAGTCATACAATAAGAGCTGACTAAAAATATAAAACATCCACATCACATAAAAAGAAAAAAACATTTGCTTAAAACTTTAAAACTTACGAAATGAGTTATGTTGTTAGTCTAAAATACTCTTAAAATTTTCTCCATTTGTGAGGTGTGAAATGTTATCTCTGTTAAAAAAAAATAAAAAAAATCAATCTATTAAATATTAAAATACTCTTGAAATACTTAATTACAATTTAAACCACTAACTTTCTTCACTCTCACATATTTCACACCTATCTATAATAAAAAAGTTTGCACACACAAACTAATATTACTATACACGATCGCCACTATACCGGGTAATTGTCTAGCGAAGATAAATCACAATCACAAAAACATTAAATCATTATAGGCAAAGAAGTCTACATCCTTTGTTGGAAAGTAAATTATGACTGTCAAAATTGTCGCTACCACTTTTATATTTTATGCGTGGTAACATGGGTAATATGGATGGAAAATTATTGGGAGATCTAAAACTAATGATTAATTTTATATCTAACTTATGTGTCATTAGCTTATTAAGTTGTAAATAAGTAGATTCAGTTGTTTGCCACACAGATTTAGACATAAACTTAGGCATGAATTTTAACTCTCCAAATCATTTCTCAATATGAAATTATACATCATTGACATATATTTATATATACACTTATGCCAAATCCTAGTAAACTCAACTACATCTTTATCCTGCCGGAGATGGAGGGGGCTTGGAAGGTGCTCGACCCTCTCCAACAGACTTAATCGCTTTGCTTTATGTTTATAGCCCAATTATAGGTAAATGAACTCTTGATATTTAGATGTTAATAAAATTAAGAAAAGTTTGACACCATTGCATGCATAAGGTTTTCATTTAGTCATTTTTTTATTAGTTGTCATATGTTTTTTTTTAATCAAAGTTTTAAGTTTATAATCCGAATTTGTTGACGCGTGTCATCACCAAAATATGTCATTTAATGTTTAAGTTATATGACTTTGTTAGTTTTGGAAGAAAAAAAATCAACCCCCTTTATCGGGCTCCATCCTTGCTTATTCATATTGTATTAATAAAAAACATATAACTGAGGTCTTCAATCATCAAGTTAATTAAGTTCGAAAAACTAAATACGAAGTTTTTTATAAGTGAGCTCGATTATTGCTTTTGGATTTAAGTTGATCAGTTTTATTTAGTTTCATGCGCTATCGCACGGAAGATAGAAACATCTAATAAAGTTTACGATCTCAAGGACTTTTCGATAATTCATTGCATTAACCATCACGAGATCATAAGATTGTAGACTAATGGACGTAAAATTTTAACCAACCAAATAAAAAAGTAAATACTTACAAATCATCTTTTTTACTATATGAAAAGAGAATTGAATGACACATTTTTTATTTTTTATTTGCACACTCAAATGTATAAACTGTTAAATTAACATATAATAAATGCACAATTGATGAATATATAAATTAAAATGTGCAAATAAGAAATTAGAATGTGCAAAACTGCAAATCATTAGCCATACAAAAAAGTTAAATCAAAATATTAAACGTGACGAAAAAGTCATTACACTTTGCGATCCTTCACGTCCTCTGCATTTCTGACATTTCATGGGTGGAAACAACAACAATATACATGATCCCCCATATTTCCACTAATTACAAAAATCAATCCTCTCCACATTACAAAACTCTAAGAGGGGAAGGTGTCGCCTCGCCATCACTCGTCGTCGTCCAACGTGGACGCTCGCCGTCCTTCGCCGTGACACGTCACACCGGCGTCCTTCGCCGTGGAGAGGAGCGTCGTTCTGACGACGAAGATAGCTTCTGACAAAAGTGAGGGCAACGTATATATATATATCCGTTATTAAACGGATATATTAAAAGTTTTATTTTTTTATTTATAAAAACCCACCACCCCTATAAAATAACATTCATCTCCACCATTTTTATCATCTTCATCTCCTACATCTTCCATTCTTACTTAACTAAAAAAAAAAAAAATCTCACAATGTCTCAAAACCCAAATGACGGAGGGTACTTCACAAACTTACTTAACTCAAACCCGTCTACCCCCTCCTCGACAAATTCCAACCTGTCTCCACAAGAAATATTTCTTAACCAACAATATCAATTTCAACAAGGATTCGCAAGTTACCCCGCCCGATTTCAATCACCACAGTTTTTTAACCCGTCACAACCTCCACAATTTTTAACCCGTCACAGCCTCCACAGTTGCCCCAAATGAAATCACAACCGTCCGGTTCACAATTCAAAATTCCAAAAGCACGTGAACCGACAAAAGGCAGGGGAAAAAGACGAAGGCAAAAAAACATGCTGTGGATTTGGACGCAGGCGATGACGAAGATGTGAAAGTCATAACACAGGCAGACAAGAGGAAGTGGAGCAAGGCTGAAGAAAGGTTACTTGCGCAGTGTTGGATAGAAATTTCCCAAGATAGAGATATGGGAAATGACCGTCCTGAAGAGTTCTTTTGGAACGACATTCTCGACATGTTCAATACTCAGACCACCGATAACCAGCGTGGCAGGAATATGATAACTGGTAAATGGTCGAGGATTAACGGTGATTGCCAGAAGTTCAACGCTATTTACAAACATCTTCAGCGTCGAAGTGGTGAAAAGGACCACGATCATGTCCAGAATGCCAAAGATAACTTTGCGCAGCGTTATGGTGGGAAGGAGTTTGCGTATGAAAAATGTTGGGATGTTTTAAAAAATTATCCCAAGTGGGATGCCGAAGATCCCATTGACATTACATGTCTCGAAGATATATTCGGGCCGGACAGACGACCTCGTCCTGAAAGAGATGGAGGCAAACGAGCCGCAAAGATACAGAAGTCGACTTCAACGTCGAGCGCTGCGAGCTCCGGTGGAAGTCAATCGAGTACTTTTTCGGGACATATATCCGAAATATATGCTCAAAAAGCCGACGCTCAAAGGGCTTGTTACGAGGCTAGGCGGGAGAAGAAAAAGCTCTCCAAGAGAAGATCGAGATGGATTTTCTGATGATAGATCCGAATTTGAATCCTGACCCGGTAAAAGCAGAAATCATCCGCAAGAGGCAGGAACGTCTAATCAAGAAATATCACCAAAGAGATGACTAGGTTTCGTATTATTAGTATGTGTTGTATTTTTTTTTACCCGTGTCGTTTTTTTTTTCTTTTCGTATCGTTTTTATTAGTAAGTGTTATTTTTTTTCTTCTTATTATTAAGTTATGTATTGTATTTTTATTTTGAATGAAATGAGTTTAGTTTACTTGGAAAATTGAATAAAAAAAATAAATTGGTAGTGGCGGGCCCCAAATGAAGAGGTTGAGGTTTGTTATGAGTGACGGAGAGTTTGTTGTGGTTAGTTGTGGAGAAGTGGGATGCTTATGTAGCGCTGATGTGACACTGATGAAGATGGTATGCCTTGTTATGACACCTTCCCCTCTAATAGGCTTATCAATACTAACTTGGAGAATGAGTTGCTAAGAGACTCTAATAGGCTTATCAAATTATACTCCCGACCGTCTTTGAGGATGTGAAAGATGAGCGATCGCTTAAAGCTTTAAAATTTTTAAAGGTCTCAAAATTTGTCCCGTTAATAATTATATGCATGTGTACATATATTTTTCATAAAAAACGTATTTAGATGGGAAAATATCTTAAATGAGTAATATATTAGAACGTTTAGATAACTAATTGCATTATATCTTATAAACGGTGACACTTTATATATAACATTTCTTATTGAAAAGACTTAATATTTAATTTCATTCAAAGCCCTCAAAAATTTCATAAATTCATGAAACGGCCATGTTATACTAGTTGCTAACAGACTCTAAAGGCTTATCAAAATATTTTTTCAGGTCTCACGAATCATATCAATATCAAACCACATAATTTGTGTCGTCATTAAGTGGATGCGAATTCGAAATCTGTCAGGTAGTATAAATATTTTTTATAAATGATAAAATGTATACATTAATGTTAAACTTAAAGAGAATAAGTCTTCGAGCTATCTAAAAAGATAGTCGTCCATAAATTAGTCGACTAGCAACGTCGAGTTAGAAACTCATGTGACAAAAAAAAAACAAAATGGCCATCACACTTTTGCGTAGTCAGAATTTTTTCGAATGAGTTTGTAACTAAAAGTAGGGTCATTTGTATACACTAGACGAGTACCCGTACATAACAACGGGATTTTATAGCGACAAATCGTTTTGTGTTAAACATAACGTTTTGAAACCCGGTTCGACTCGGGTGGTTCAACCGGTTGAACCGTTCCGATCGAAAAACGGGTCGATTTAAACCGAGGCAACCCGACGGGTCCAATTAAATCGGCGGGTCACACGGTTTTCGACATGTATTAATAGTTCCCTTTTGAAATATATGTTTTCAACATTTCCTTTTTTAGTTTCAGCATTTCATTTTTTACTTTTTGATTTTTCCTTTATATATAGTATAGCAGGGTACCCGCGCGTTGCGACGGCGGGTACCCTATGACGATTAACCGGAGAAACAGATCTCGATGAGACCTGATTCACCAGTTTGTATCGGTTTCAACAGGTCCTCTCTAGTTCGTTTTCGGATGACTTTTTATTAGTTATCCGAACCGGTGGCGACACCGGTTCCCTGTTAAACCCGTTGGTCCGGTCCGATTTTCAAAACTATATGTACCATCAACTTGTTAGCTTGTATAAAGCTTTGTGCGTTTTATTAATTTGTATAATGTGTATAATAACATATACTTTTTATTTTAAGGTGTTTTAAAAATAACATTAATTAGTGTGTTTAATTATTACTACGTATATATTTTGGATTATGTTGTAGCTAGTTTAAATTGTACATTGTGAAAATTTATTGTATTTTTTAGTAAGGAGTGTTTTAATTAGTTGTTTTTAATTTGGTAGATATGTTTTTAATTGGTTGTACAATGTGAATAAGTTATTGTATTTTTAAGTAATGAGGTGTTTTAACAAGACTATTTTAATTACACCGTATATTTCTCTCACCTTTAACTTTAAACATTTTCACTTTTCAAGATGTGACCGTTTTTCTTTTATATGTAGTATAGATTATCCACGGTTTTGAAGCTAATATCGTACATATATGTCTACACCATCTGTATCTTTACTATTTATAAAGAGTATATCTTTGTTTAAAAAATAAAAAACTTGAATATTGAAATATTGAAATCTTGAAAGTTAAACTAATATAGTTTGCTTAAATTAATTCCACGTACTTTTTAAATTTGCTAACTTTTCAAAAACTTAGTAATTTAAATTATGTTTGATGAGTGCTTATTCACTCATCGTTTTTACCCATCTAAGACCACAAAAACGACCAAAAACACCCAAATATGCTCAAAATGTGCTACAAATGTCCTCGGAGTGTGTTTTTCGTCTTGTAGGTACAAAGGATTGAAAACAGGGCAAAAACGGACAAAAATGAGCTCGGACTGGAAAAAGTGCAGTGAATACGTAGCCGGGAGTGATTTTCTGAGATCTTTGGTCAAACCAAGATCTGGGACACGTTTTGGGAGTGAGCTTGGGAAAACAAACTCCAACATTTTACCCTTCACAGAAATCAAAGATTACCATTTACCCCTTTAAACCAAATTTTTAATTAAAACCAATTATTTTTCATAAAAACCAAATGTTTGCAAAATTCAATTTTTACCTTTCAAAAAAAAAAAAAAAAAAAAAAAAAAAAAAAAAATACAAAACACTTTTAAAACTCTTTTAATAAAACACTTGAAACACTTTAAACCTTTTATCAAATTAACCCCATCACCCTTTTAACCCCTCTTTTGAACCATCCATCCAATTGAACCCCTCTCTTTAGTTGACCATTCTTCTCCTTCTTTAATCCCAACTCAGATACAAACACAAAACCCAGAAACCAAAAAATTAAGCCCGCCAAAATCCCACTAACTCCCTGTCACTCTCATCCTTGTAAACAGCACAAGAATAAGCCAAGGACCCTTCACATGAGGTCTTCCACCTTGGCAATCCTCTTGCTTGCCATTTGTTGAAGAAAAGAGGGCATCATGGATGGCTGTGATCATGGGGTTAATTCTCCAAAGTTATTTGATGGTTGAGATGATCACAAAAGAAGCACACAAGGCATTCCAGCTCCCTTTGTCTCACATAAGAAACACACAAAAAAGATTGAAGACCCAAGATCCCTTAGTATAAAAGGAATATGTAGTCAAAGATTATAGGACACCGAGGATTTAGTTAAAAATTAGTTTTCCTGTCTTTCAATTCAATTGTAATGCTTTTTACTTAATGAAAAAAAGAGTTTTCCTTGTTTACTTTATTTCATTTTTCAGCTTATTTGCAAATAAGCACATTAGTGCTTATTTGACTTTTACTAATCCTAAGTGTGTTCTAAAAAGTTAATTTAAGTTGTTATATGGTTTCCATCTAAAAAATCAAGTCTTAGTTTTCTGAAAACCTGTTTTAAGTATTTAACACCCATAAAAGGGGTGTTTGGTCTAAGCTTATTAATTGGTTAAGAAGAGTTTTTAGCCGTTTGACTTTTGAAGTCAAATTTCTTTTGAGTTTATTAGTCAAGTTTACAAGTTTATAGTTGATTTGACAAGGTTTTGTAAGAATTTGGTTTGAAAAATAAGTTTATTGTCACCACTCAGAACAGCAGCATAGCTACTATTCTCACCATGTTTCACAACTTATTTCCACCCAAAAGTTTCAAGAAAATGTTTTTCTTAGGTCTCAACATACCCAACTTGATTTGTCTTTGCTTTGTATGCCTTTAGATTAACTATAGTTAGATTAGATTTGCCCTTGAAAACCCTCTTGCACCCTTATATTTGGTTCTGTCTCAGTAGCCTCAACAGCCAAGTGACCCTAGTCACAACTTATTTTTAAGCTGTTAAAGGGTCCAATTTACCCCCCATTTAGTTTTTTTTGGTTGTTGGTATTGCTAAATTCCCTTGTTCAGCTTGCTTCTGTCTTTGGATTGCAGTTCACAGCTTATAAGTTAAGCTCAAATCAGCCCCCTTGGGCTGTTTGGCCTGCAGTACCACATCATCAGTGTTCTCCCCTTTTAAAGTGCTTACCAGGTTTTCTCGTTAGCTTATTTATGATTTTTATTGCTCTTTAGTATACTTAGGTTAGGATAGATTCATCTTTAGTGATGAGCGTATAACGCGTTCGGGGTCAAAGGAACTTCCTTTTCGTTGAGCAAGTTTTTCAACACCCTAGGCAGTGAACCTAATCGTTGTAGTGTAGTATTGGGTAAGCCTCGGGTATTGATATCGTTCGCTAGGGGAATAGGAATGCTAGTGAGAAGTGTACAACGCTAAGGTTGAGGTTGAGGAAGATTTTTTTTTGATCTTTTTTATATTTTTTTTAGAAAGCTAAGGATAAAATCTCGGGGTTTGGATTTGGGGGTTTGGTACTTCTACCGATTACTCTACTATCTAATTATCTAAACTAATGTGTAGTCTTATGTCTATTGATGTGTGCTTGTATGATGATTAAAAATGTGTCTACCTAGATACTATTACTCACTAGTTATCTTTTATTGGTGGTTGAATTGTCACGTCCTTATTCTTAACGCGTTGTGTTTTCTAAGGTCATAGGGTATGCTTTTCTCCCTAACTCTTTGAGACTACCTTAAGTTTATTTCCTACGAAATCTCTAGGTTTCATAAACTAACTCTAAGGTTATATTTGGATTTTTAGCCTACAATTCCGCTACATGATTTATAAGCTAAGGTTCGGAAAGATTACTCAAGCATTCAAACACAATGATGGCCTAATGCACTCCTAAGCTAATTACAATTAAGATAAGAGACAACCAATAAATAATTAATAACTAGGTTTCATAGGTCTAAGCAAACACACAAGAAATTTAGCCGGACATGTTAAACACGCAAGCATACACACATACAATCGAAGACATAATGAATGAATGAAGTAAAACACTTATCTTGATGTAAAATAGGGTATGAGAACCCTAAGATACTGGCCAAACCGGACTAAAGTCTTTTTAGGTTTTTACTCCACAAGTCTACCTCCTAAAATTCTGAAAATTTGATTTCTATATATAATTTTACATTTTCGACGGCGTCGCCTTATAGGTGGGACGCCGTCAGATCGCCTTCATTAGGGTTTCGTCTTGGCCAAGTAATAGTTGGGACGGCGTCACGTTTTGGTTGTGACGCCGTCGGGCTTCAGTATTGACGTCGTCTGATTCTGGATCTAGGTCGTCTGAGAAGAAAAGTCTTCGTGACGCCCTTACTCTTCAAAGCCTGACGCCTTCAGGTGTATTTTAACAAAAAGTCTACTGAGTTGTCACAAATTTAATTACGTATAGAGGGACGACGTCGCCCTTGGATTGTGACGCCGTCAGCTTCAATTCCAGCAGCTTGAGTGTCTTCGATCTTGACTTAGCTATTTTCTTCATATATTTACTCATTTTCATCCAAATATGCATCATTCCAGTATTTTGCTTCCAAGAGACCTAAAAAGTGAAAAGGAACGAAATTAAGTAGTAACGGATATAAAAGTGGGCAATTAAGGGCTTAAATGACCCCTTAAAAGTGTACGTTTTAAATCCTTATCAAATATTCCTACACTTGGCATTCGCTTGTCCTCAAGCAAATGTGCTTTTGGCTAATCAATTTATAAGTTAGGGGGTATGAAGCATTGGTTTAACATAGTTCATAACAAGTAAAAGCACCGCAATAGTCATAACAAGCACGGAAATTATATACTAGCACCTCACAAGGGGTGTTTGGATTCTCTCATCTCTTCTCATCTCTCGGGGTGTATATGAAATATAGTAAATGGAAATGGAAGATAAACACTCATTAACCGGTCATAGTGCATAGATTACCATAGGCTTGAGACTAGATCAAACCTCCATCGCCTTGGCGTAAGCATCTAGGAACAACTATCTAAGAGGTCTTTTAAAGGGTTGTAACGTTAGGCTTACGGTAGGGAAACAATGGGTTTGGTTGGATAGGCGATTTAGTGGTGGCAAGTCAAAAATCTTATGTTACAAGCATGAAAAGAATGACGTTGCTAAGCCAAGACTCGACTCACTCAACTCTAGATAATTTGAAACAAACAAACATAAATATAAAGATAGATGAAGTATGGTAGCCCTTTTTTTTAATTTATTCAACACTCTTTTTTCGATTATTATTATTATTTTTTAAAATTTTTTTGCATACACTTTTACTCTACTATCCTCTACGATAACATCAAAATATAAGTGATTTATAGGAGCATCCCTACACTTGAGTTTTTATTACTCTAACACTAATTTGACCCAAATTGAAAAGATTAAAACACTTGGAGTACCTTATTACGTAAATAAAGGGAATTTGAATTTAACGTTCTTTCCCGTCACTCCATAAAATTTTACTTTACCCATGAGTCCCAATCGTCCCAAAACTGTGTACAAAAGATATGACTCGACTTAGCAACCATGCAAGTAACTAGATAATTGAACTAAGGGTTTAGTATGATAACAATAATACACTAAAGGTGAGTGCATACAAGGTAGGCTAAGGCGATTTGGGTGTACATTTGGGGGTGGATTGTAAACAATGCTCTTTATTGATATTCCGGAAAACCGAAACATCACGAGAACCGCTAAAATGATAGGCTCTGAGGGGTTAACTAGGGGTATCGTGTACTAAATATTAGTACATCGCAAGGATGTGGGGGGAATTATTCAACTGATGTGGAAGAAGTAATTATAATACGGGTATCAAACAAGGGTTATCCTAATGCCTCTTATCATTTAGTTATTCCTAACTACACAAGTGTAGTCTCACTAGCGATCTCGGAATGCATCACCAAACAAGTTCTAGAATCTATTATACTACCGGTACACTCTCGAAGCATTAAAAGCGAATGCTTTAATTCCAATAGATCTAGGGGCGAACCTCACATTTTTGGTGTGGAATTTGAGTGGTAAAAGGTTTTTGTGCTAGTCATATAACTCATATCCATGAGACGCTTTATTAAGACTAAAGTCCCACCCATACATGTCATGAAAAAATTTAAATTTGGTGCTAAAATTGCCCTAACAAATATTTTTTTATGGCTTATTACACAAATGAAATAGGACAATACAAATGATCAAGGATAAGCATAGTTTCAAAGTTCCCGTTTTATTCTCCCTCCCTACACTTAAACTGAACATTGTCCCCAATGTTCCCCGAAAGTATCAAAGTTATGATAATGGAAGGTAATTAAAAGAAAAAGAAACTAGTACTCCCCTGATTAGCTCGGTAGTACTCCCCAACAACGGCGCCAAAAACTTGATGCGCGTATAACGCGTTCGGGGTCAAAGGAACTTCCTTTTCGTCGAGCAAGTTTTTCAACACCCTAGGCAGTGAACCTAATCGTTATAGTGTAGTATTGGGCAAGCCTCGGGTATTGATATCGTTCTCTAGAGGAATAGGAATGCTAGTGAGAAGTGTACAACGCTAAGGTTGAGGTTGAGGAAGATTATTTTTTTTTTATCTTTTTTATATTTTTTTAAAAAGATATGGATAAAATCTCGGGGTTTAGATTTGGTGGTTTGGTACTTCTACCGATTACTCTACTATCTAATTATCTAAACTAATGGGTGGTCTTATGTCTATTGTTGTGTGCTCGTATGATGATTAAAAATGTGTCTACCTAGATACTATTACTCCCTAGTTATCTTTTATTGGTAGTTGAATTGTCACAGCCTTATTCTTAACGCGTTGTGTTTTCTAAGGTCGTAGGGTATGCTTTTCTCCCTAACTCTTTGAGACTACCTTAAGGTTATTGCCTACGAAATCTCTAGGTTTCGTAAACTAACTCTAAGGTTATCTTTGGATTTTTAGCCTACAATTCCGCTACGTGATTTATAAGCTAAGGTTCGCAAAGATTACTCAAGCATTCAAACACAATGATGGCCTAATGCACTCCTAAGCCAATTACAATTAAGATAAGAGACAACCAATCAATAATTAATAATTAGGTTTCATAGATCTAAGCAAACACACAAGAAATTTAGCCGGACATGTTAAACACGCAAGCATACACACATACAATCGAAGACATAATGAATCAATGAAGTAGAACACTTATCTTGATGTAAAATAGGGTATGAGAACCCTAAGATACTGTCCAAACCGGACTAAAGTCGTTTTAGGTTTTTACTCCACAAGTCTACCTCCTAAAATTCTGAAAATTCGATTTCTATATATAATTTTACATTCGCGACGGCGTCGCCTTATTGGTGGGACGCCGTCAGATCGCCGTCGTTAGGGTTTCGTCTTGGCCAAGTAATAGTTGGGACGACGTCACGTTGTGGTTGTGACGCCGTAGGGCTTCAGTAGTGACGTCGTCTGATTCTGGATCTAGGCCGTCCGAGAAGAAAAGTCTTCGTGACGCCCTTACTCTTCAAAGCCTGACACCGTCAGGTGTATTTTAGCAAAAAGTCTACTGAGTTGTCATAAATTTAATTACGTATAGAGGGACGGCGTCGCCCTTGGATTGTGACGCCGTCAGCTTCAATTCCAGCAGCTTGAGTGTCTTCGATCTTGACTCAGCCATTTTCTTCATATATTCACTCCTTTTCATCCAAATATGCATCATTCCAGCATTTTGCTTCGAAGAGACCTAAAAAGTGAAAAGGAACGAAATTAAGCAGTAACGAATATAAAAGTGGGCAATTAAGGGCTTAAATGACCCCTTAAAAGTGTACGTTTTGAATCCTTATCATTTAGCTTAGTATTGCTTATTCATAGTTCTTTGATTGCTTATTTGTCCAATTTCCTAGCTTAAGGTTCCTATTTAGCATAGCTTTCTCCAAACTGCTTATTTTCCTTGTAAGATTAGTGTATTTACTGTTGTTGTAACTTATCTTAAGCTTAGAATTCAGTATGTTAGTTTATTCCCATTGAAATTGCTTATTCATGAGCTTAAATGTGCTAGAAATTCTGTCAAGGGGTTTTTGGTCTAAATCTGTCCAAACTGTGGAAATTAAGCTGTTCAAACAGCTTAATGGAAGCTTTTTACAAAGTTTGGTTTTACAGAAAAGCCTTATTTTCATCTCAGATTTAAGTCCCAAAAAGAAAAAAAAAAAAAAAAAAAAATTACAAAAACTGGCATGGCTGGGACTTGAACCCACGCTACCCAGCTCACAACCAACACTCCTACCAATTGCTCTAGTACCTGTCCCGCGTCTAATTTTCCCTTGTTAATTACTTAAACACAATTTCAGTTTTAAGTCTATTAGCTTATTAAGCTTTTTAACTCCTGATTTCAAAAAGCATTTTTTTTAGACAAGCATAGCTTAAAGTATTTTTTGTAATTTTTGCAGATTTTAATAAATTAGTTTAGTATTTTTAATTAATTAATTAGTTTAAATTAGTTTTTAATTCGTAATAAATAACTTAAAAGTCGAAAAAATACCCGGCTTTTTCCTAAAATTATTTTTAGTCGTTTAGAACGTAAGAAAATTGTTCTTTCACCCGTAGGTCTTAAATTGCAAATTTTTCACTTTTAAAGCTTGGTGCGTTACCGGTTTTTCACGTTTTTGAGGTTTAGCACCTTAGGACTTAATTTAGCTTCGTTTTATTGTTCCTTATGCTTAGTAGTTGATAAATTAGTAGTTTTTTTAGTTTACATGCTTTATTTACATTTCCGTACTTTAATTTGTAGAAAATGTAACCAAAAATCCCAAATTCTTAAAAACCAATTCAAGTTCAAATCACAAAGCTCAACAAATCCTTCTATTCACACCTCGTTGGGACATGACCCGGGTAATCACTTGCCCGATATCACTTATATCACATTCGTGGGTTTTGGCACGTAAACCCTTTTCCTAAAAGGTTGATTTGTCGAATCTCGCGTTTCACTCGATATTTTGATAATTGTGTTATATACATTTCACAACGAATCAAATTTTGGCGCCGTTGCCGGGGAGGTGTGTTGCGATGATATAGTTACGGTTTGACGATTAGTGACTTGAAGATCCTTCCTCGTGAAGTTATTGCTTTCCAAAAAACCTTAAAACACAAAAATATTTTCCTTTTATTTTTGTATAAAAACATTTTGTTTTTATTGTTTAATAAAGATAAAAAACATCAATCATATAACATTCTCAACTTGAGTGTTATCATAATAAGTTCCCAAACAAAAGATTCAAAACTTGCCTTTGTGTCGCTTGCGAAAAATTGGCTCACCTCTAATTGATAAACAAACTATAAGAGGGGGTATAAGGACGGCTTCACATTAAATTGCGGTTGAAAAGAGACGGGTTTTTTATAAGCTTCGCGCTGACCTCTGTTTCTCCGCTCCTTTGTGCGCTTATCTTTTGGAGAGCACCATATCGCTTATGATTATTGGTTTAAGTTCCATGTGTTTTTGCTTCGGTATCGTTTTGATTGATTGATTTGGTTTTTGTGCATGTGCACTTGTTTTCATCAAAAAACCCCAAAAATACTCTTCGTTACCCTCATAACCATTTAATTCTCTTCTCAACCCTGTATATGTTTAATTCTTATGACGACGATCATCGTCGGTGTTCCCATTGTAAAATCCGTATGGAAGAGGATCAACATCATTGTCACAAGTGTGTATGTGTGAGCGGTGTGGAAGGCCTAGTTCAAGCAAATTTTGCTATTTGTGCGAATTATCCATCAAAAAGTCTTTTCAAAATTATTTCGACCACCCGCCACAACCCGAGATATGTTCTAATGTTGACGAACCCGTTCAAACGTCGAAGTTTCCCCAAGCACCCACCGAGGGTTACAGGACGATCTTTTTGAACTTCGTGCTTTTAATCACAAAATTGAAAAACTTCAAGCCATGGAGAAAAGGTCGAGAATTAGAGTTGATCATGTAGAACCCTTGATTCCTACTCCCTATCCGGCGAGGGAAATGGAACGAGAGTCTGAGGCGACAAAGGCGACGATATCTTTTTCTCTTAAGGAAAGTACCGAAAACGTCCAACCTACGGTTATCCATGTTTCTGAGCCCAAAGTGACTCCCGGTTATGCTCTAAATTCCAATCATAAACCGTCTAGAATTCATCAAAATCTTTCACGGTTTACGGTTAAGAGTTTGTCGCAAGAACAAGAACCGGAGATCATAACGGAAGTGGTGGAAATTGCTAGCTCTAAGAGCACACCACTTGTCCCATCTTCGGAATCTTCAAGACATTTTACCGACGATTTCTTTAGGGCCAGAAAGGACATGATTCAAAACTTCTTAAATGAACTTCGTCAAGATTTAACTTCGGGAATTACCAAATGTGATGTTGTTGAACCCTCGATTCCTATTCCCGAACCCGATATATCTTCGTCAATCAAGATTATTGCTACGGTTGTGGAGACTTGTTACCGAAAGGTTTTCGTTGTTACAAATGTATGTGCGAGTGGTGTGGAAATTATCTTATTGATGGATGTTGTTCGATTTGCGCCGAGAATTCGTTCGCTTATGATTCTAACCCAAACACTTTCAATTATCCTCAAAACAATTTCAACTACCCTCCACAGAACTCATACGAACCACAACTGTACTATCAAGATTTCAATGATTCATCGTTTCAAAATTTATCTCCGCAATATCCTCATTGTGCTAAGTGTGGGGGTCCTCATGATGATTATCAATGTCAATCGTGGAATCAAAGTTACTATGAGCCTGATCCTTGTTTTGACAACATCCAACCCCCACAATTTCCCGTCATCGATCAGTTTCCTCGTATAAAAAGTATTATTGAAGAACTTGCCGAAGAACAAGCAGCTCGCAACGAAATATTACTAGTTGAAGAATGAGCATCTAAAAGGCGTTCCCTATTCAACGAGGTTTGCTTTCTCGATGATGAGGATGAGGAAGATTGGGAGATGATAAAGGGAAAGGTGCATATTTCTAGCCCACAAAGTACCGCACATGTCAACTCTCCGCCCTTATCTTGCTTATTGATTCGATCGTTTGTTGTGAGTGGTGATTAAACACAATATCAATATATCAAATTAACCGAAAAACCCGACAAATCAACCTTTTAGGAAAAGGGTTAACGTGCCAAATCTTACGGGTGTGATAAAAGTGATACCGGAAAAGTGATTTCCCGGGTCGTGTCCCAATGAGGTGTGAATGGAAGGATTCGTTGAGTTTTGTGATTTATAACTTGAATTGGTTAAACGAATTTGGATTTTGATTACGTTATTCTACTAAATAAAGAACGGGAATGAAAATAAAACAAGTAAAACAATGTAAACTCGAAATAAACTACTACTATGCATAACAATCAATAAAACAAAGCTAAATTACATCCTAGGGTGCTAAAATGCAAAAACGCGAAAAACCGGGAACACACTAAGCCTCGAAAGTGAAAAATATGCAATTTAAGTCCTACCAGTGCAAAACTAATTTTCCTACATTCTACATGACTAAAAATGATTTTAGGAAAAAGCGGAATATTTTTTTGAGTTTTTATTTATTTATTATGATTTAAAAACTAAAAACTAAGAAATTAATTATTAAAAATATCAAAACATTTTAAAAAAATATGAAATATTTTTAAAAAATACCTTGAACTAATCTAAGCCTAAGAAAAATGTAAAATCTGAAAAAGCTGTTTAGAATAAGTAGTTAATAAGCACAACACCTAAATTAGCTTTAAAGACAAAATTGTATATAAGAAATTAAATCGTGCAAGAACAAACAGTCAAAGACCCAAGGGCAAGATGGTTTGTGTGTGCTGTTGTGAAGCGTGGGACTGTGGTCTGGCAGACCTGGGTTCGAATCCCAGTCTGGTCAGTTTTGCTTTTTATTTATTTTTCAACTTTTTGCTTTAAACTAACTTGAAAATAAGCAAAACTAACTATTTTTAACAACTCCTATTATTGAAAATACTACTAAACAGATGTAACAGCAGATGACAGATTAGGATCATGATTTCAAGAACAATCAAAGCTAATTAATCCTTAATGAGACTAAAAGCAACAAAAGCTAAAGGAATTCTACATTAAGCTAACGCAAATCAAGTAAACTAAATTACCTAAACTATATCTATTCTAAAATAAGCAAATAAGCTCAATCAAAAGGGAATAAGTACCAAATAGAAGCTGTGTAGCAGCAGCTAAGGGACAGAACATTTTTTTCAAGGCTAATTAAGCTATTCTAATAAGCACTAAAGAGCTATCTAAGCAAAAGCATATGAAAACTATACTATTGACTACCTAAACAAACAAAAATCATACATTATAAGTACCTTTTAAAGCTAATAATCAGCTTAGAACATGCTGATTTGGGACAGATCACACAAACAGTGCAAACCAAACCACCCACTTCTACGCCACCGCAGCCTAGGAAATGAATTTTCTGAATTTTTTCCTTTTGGGAAAAGTTAAACCAACTACTCAACTTGCTATTTCTAATTTTTAATAATTTTTATTGCAACTAAAACTGACTTAAAATACTTGCTAAAACTGACAGAAAACCATTTTGGGACAGAAAAAAAATGACTAACAGATTTTTGTTTCTTTTACTCTAAAAACTGTTTTGAAAATAAAGGCTACTGAGAATCATGAATAAAACACTTATCTAAACTAATGGGAGACCCCAAACTGGGTCAAAACTAGCAAGTGACCCAGAAAACTTGTTAAACCAAACACCCCTTTAGGGGCAGAAATCCACTTTTGAAACTGAAAAGATTGGAGGCTTTGAAAAAAAACAAATTTAAGAACTTAAACACAAGCTCATATGAGTTTAAAAACAACTTGCAACTTACTTTTGAACAAGACTTAAATTAGATGGAATTTGAAGAACATAAAAAAAAATATTGCATAAACTTTAAAAACTGAAATTAAAACCTGAACTTGAATTAAACTGAAATCAAAAGTTACATTAAATTAAGGGTGGGGTTATTCATACGGTGACTATAAATTCTATGACACCCATAGGGTACTTTTGTCCCCTTGTCCCCTTTTTTTTTTTTTTTTTTTTTTTTTTTTTTTTTTTTTAATAGAAATAAGTGTGTGTATAATAATTTATATAATAAGTGTGTGTTTTTAATTGTGTAGTGTTTTTATATGGTATTTATTTTACGTTACGTTTTATAATTTTTTTTATAAATTTTTTATAAACTTTTTTTATAAATATTTTATAAAATTTTTTTAAAAATATTTTATAAAAAAAGTTTATAAAAAAAGTTTATAAAAAAAAAATTATAAAAAAAGTTTATAAAAAAAGTTTATAAAAAGTTTATAAAAAAAGGTTATAAAAAAAGTTTATAAAAAATTTATAAAAAAAGTTTATAAAAAAAGTTTATAAAAAAAAGTTTATAAAAAGTAACGTAATATAAATACCATATAAAAACACTACACAATTAAAAACACTATACATATAAAAACACTACACAAATAAATACACTATACATATACCTAAACACTACACAATTAAATTAAAAAAAAAAAAAAAAAAAAAAAATGTATGTGAGGTACCCACAGCCGCTGTACCACGTGGTGAAGGAGGACAAAGGTGACAAAAGTACCTTGGGGAGGGGCCCATGCCTGGGTCTAAGGGGGGTAGACCCCGTATTAATAGTGTGACCCTAAATTAAATGACAACAAAAGTAAAATGGTACTAGAGCATGAAATTCTAGACAACTTTTACACCAATCCTAAATGCCTATTTATATGAAACTCAAAAGTGTCTACATATTTTTCTTTGTCTGCTTCTGCTATGTTTGTTTTGTGAGACAAAACAGCCAAATAGCTTCTTTGTGCTTTCTTCAATTGATCTCCACCATCCAACAATTAGGTACAAATGAGTTTCAATCTGAGTCGTCCATGGGGTCCTTTTTAGCCAAGGATTGTCAACTTGGCAGCCTTGGGAAAGAGGGAAAGAGTGGGTGAGCAGGTTTGGGATGGACAGGGTAATGGGGTTGAGTGTCTGGGTATTAGAGAGACAGAGAAAAAGGAGGGAAAGGAGGAAAAGGGGTCGTCGGTTATGTCTGTTTTTTTTTTTGAAAACTAAAAATTGTTTTTAAATAAAAATGAGTTTTAACAAAAAATGGTTATTAAGGATGAAATGGGGATTTTTTGGATTTTTGGTTTTGACGGGCAAAATGGTCATTTTGGGTATCTGAGAAAGGTAATTAGGTAATTTTGGGTTCTTGGTTAGGTTTTAAGGCTGTTTTCCCAAACCCACTCCAAAAACGTGTCCGGGTCTTCAATTGATCAATGATCGTAGAAAATCACATCCCGGCACCGGCTTCTCAGCACTATTCTGATTTTGGCTTGATTTTGCTCGTTTTCGCTCTGTTTTCAATCCTTTTGTACCTGCAAGACATAAAACACATTCCGAGGACATTTTTGACATGTTTTGATTATATTTGGGTGTTTTTAGTCATTTTTGTGGTCTTAGGTGGGTAAAAACGATGAGTGAATAAGCACTCATCACTTATCTACCATGGAACCTTCAGATAACCTTTCAATGAGGGACTAACATCTTAGCACTATTCCGGAAACGGAATCGTCTTGTGCTGAGAACCTCGTTCCAACCCCAAGTGAGTCTGAGGGTATCTCTGGTAATATGTGCGATGAGCTTCATGATGATTCTTCCCCTCTTACCCCAAAAGATTCTGTTGAGATGATCTCCGAGTCTGAAAATGATTATACGTCATTTGACGAATCCTTATCGTGTGGAGACATCGATTATGTGGAGGAAGTTCCTTCTGAGCTCGTCAGCTTGGAAGAAGTGAGAGATTTTGAACCCGAAGATCTAGGAATGGACATTTATTTTGAAACGGATGATGAAGATATTCTTGTTGTGTCCGAGAAACCTTTCACTACGGCATTCACTAATCCTCTGTTTGATTTTGATTTTGAATGTACTCAAATTTCAGATAATCCAATCTTTGACATTCAGAATGAGGATAGTGACTTTTAAATGGAAAACCCCGACCCCAAGGATCTTGCATCTGAAGAAAAGAGTAGTGGCAATCCTACTTCGACATTAGACCTTCTCGAGGAGTTCGCCGATGAACTCGCTCTTATTGATCATTCTCCACCAGGAGATGATGATGCTCACTTCGACTTTGAAGCCGATCTTAATGAACTAGAAAATCTTCTCTACAATTGGTCTTCTGATAATTCGTCAAGTGACAATCTTATAGAAGAGGTCGGCACATTTCGTTCTCCGGATGACGCGATACCTTCGGGTATTGAGAGTGGCGAGTATGGCTTAGGTCCATCATCCACTCGTCCGCCTGCGAAACCACCGGATGATGGAATCTGCTCTAAGCCCGATACGAATGCTTTTACCGCTGAAGTGGTGGATAAGATTTCTGAACATTCGCTCAATGTTCCTCAATCTTATCTTTTGCCCACCCATCCCACCCGTTGTCATGATATTGACACTTTGCTTTCTCATCCCGTTACTTCTCCATATCCTCACTCCAACGGGAGTGAAGATACCATTTTCGACCCCGACATCTTCATTTCTCATTCTTTTGAGCCGGTTGCATCTCATCGGAGTGGAACTTTCAGCACATTCAATGTTTATCCAAACCATTTGAATGAAAGTCCGATGGAGATTTTCTCTTCCACTTGCTCCCCCATGGACCAATGAATTCGGGGTCGAGTCAAGCTAGTGACTCGGTTAACAAAAACATTAGCACTTCAGGGTTGACAACCCATGTTTATGACTTCTTTCTACTTTCTAACAACTAAGTGTGGGGGGAAACCTCTACAGCGTATGTTTCTTGTGTGTTTTCTCATGTTTTCAGGAATCCTTTTGATCGTGATGATTGATGCGCCTGTTTTCATCCAGCCGCCCAATATCCGATCATTTTACTAACGTTTATCTTGGGATATGTTTCAAAATCCTTTGTGTGTAAAAATGAAAGATTTCGTCCACACACTTGGTTAGTGGTGTTAGCCTTTTTTCGTTCGATAGTATCGGCTTCAGCCGGGACTTAGAATACTGAGGGTAATATTCAGTTCTAAGTGTGGGGGAGAATTTTGTCACATTTGTACCCTTTAGCCCCTAGTACCCCCATTTTTTTGCCCAAAATTAAAAAAAAAATCGCTTAAAAATAAAGAAATTGCATAAAAAATAAGTGCTTTGCACATGAAAACACATTAATACTTATGTATTAGTGGATGCTTTAGTCTTGATTAGGTTAGAACAAAGGGAATCCCGACTCTGTCGGAGTGTTGATCTGGCTGCTTCCTTAACCTTTTAGACTAAATTTTTACGAGTTGTGCAAATGAAAATGCTAATCGTAGAGTAGTTGGTTCTCTTTAGAGCTTATACAAGTAATCTATGGCTTTTTCTCCCAGTAGCTCTTAATTGAACTTAATATAGTGCTGTTTTCAAATCATTGAACATAAAAATCGTTTTGTTATGCAATAATTAAATTTTTAAGTAATTTTGATAAAGAGTTAAAGTTCAACGTTTTATTTAAATTTTTGAGAAAGTATACTTTCCTTAAATCAGAAATAAAGTCAAGTTGCAAGTTGAAAAATGAAATGACAAAAAAAAAAGTGAAAAATTGGTGATGGAAAAATGAAAAACAAAAAATAGTGGTGAAATAAAAACGTTATTGTGGAAAACTAGAAGGGGGGGGGGTTGAATAGTTTTACCGATTAAAACTTTGTTTTAAAATATTTGGATCGACTTATGTCAATCTATTTAAATGTGTATGTTGGATGTTGATAGATAAGTATGTAAATATGTAATGCAAAGGTTGATGACGTATAGTATGTATAACAGGGCCACTGATTCGCTCCCAGACGGTCAAGTTTTATCACGCAAGCTAGCCGCTTATGAATGGCTAACCGTAACAAACTTAAAACAGTCTGGAAACAAATGCAATGAAGTCCAGGAGAGTATAGTGTTTCCCCAGGTCGTTAAGTCCCAACGAGCTGTGCGAGAATAATCAAACGTGTAGTGATCGAGAAGATTTGAACGGGAAAGGATTGTGATTGATCTATACCTAAAGAGAAAGTCTATAAATTACAGGGGCTTAAATGCAAATTAAAGAAAATTAAAAAGATAAATTATATTAAATAAACGCTATCACTATTTTTAAACTGATGTTTTTGATTTTTTTCTGTTTTAAAACTTAAATTAAAACTACGTGACGTACAAAGTAAAATGTGAAACTGAAGCAGTATTAATCCTAAAAATATGAAAATGATATTTTTACAAACCTAATGATATGAGAAAATTTTTAGAAAAGGAAAATTATTTTTATAACTATTAAATTAATTATTATTAATTAAAAACTAATTTTAACTATTTAATAATAACCTAAATTACAAGAAAATAGGAAATAAAGCTAGAAAAATAAAATTATGATTTGGAAAAATCTAAAATAGCAAAATAGAATTTTCAAAACTATTTTTATATTTTTCTGATTATTTTTCTATTTTTTATGGATTTTAAACTATTAAAACTAATTAAATTACTTAAAAATACAAATTAAACTATGAAAAATCTGGAAAATTACTTTTTTTACTTTTTATATTTATCTTAACCTAAGAAAAATGAAAAATTATTTTTTTGAACTTTTTCTGATTTAATTGTATTAAAAGCTAATTAAATAATTCTAAAAACTGTTTTAAATTAAGAAAAATAGCAAACAGTGTTGGAAAATTATGAAAATTTCAGGAAAAGTCTAATTTACTCTACTGAATCTAAGAAAAATAGAAAAACATGTGCTTGTTTGGTGGAAATTGAAACTGCAACACAAGTGCTTATGTAATAAGCACTTTAAATAAGCACAAGGTTCAAACTGAGCACCATACTTTCACAGAAGCTATTTTATGCTAAAAGTGATCTAAAACAACTAAAAACAACCAGTCTTAACCTCTGAATTGCAACTGCTTGTGATTTGATTTATTTGAGATAAGATGCTAAAACAGATTTGAGTGCTACTTTGTAGCTGGAAGATAAGCACTTAAATAAGCTGGAAATTGGAAAACAGCTATTGGGGACTAAAGAAGACCTGGCTAGGTACCTTCAAACCAAAAACCAGCCCTAGAGAAGCTCTGTGGAGCTCTGGATAAGCTCTGCAAAAGCTTGAGAAAAACTCAGCTCTGACTGAGTTTATGAACAGGGCACTTAAGCCTTGTTTGACAAGCTCAAATGGAGCTTAAGAAAAATTGATAAAATCTTATAAAAATGCTAATAAGAAATGATACCAGCTGAAGTTTATGAAACCACAAATTTCACTTAATTTGTCCCAGAAATGAACTCAAGATAATTTTCCCTAGTTGAGCCCAAAATGTCTTTTTGCAATTTTGACTTTTTGAAGACAGTTATGAACTTTGACCAAAATGAAATTTGAAACCAATTTTTGGCCTGATATTGATGTAATATGATGTAATGAACTCACTGCAAGCAATGTCTAACAATTCTAAACACAAATCAAGAGTTTGCTAATCCAAAATCACAACAGTTAAGTGAATGAGACAGATTTAATGAGATTTGACTTTAAAGGTTAGCAGGCACCAGTTTAAGACAGATATGAGTGTATATGGTCTTAACAAGCATGAACCAACAGAAATCCACTTTTAAACAAACCTCAAGCACAGCTTAATCACTTGATCCAAACACCTTTTTAGGAACTGTTTTGCAAATTAAAAGAACTGGCTACTGATTTAGTACAAACCAACTATCACTATGACTACAGTTACACTAGTTACTACTATTTAAACTGGTTCACACCATTAATTACCACAGACATAAACACAAACACAATATGAAGACTGCAAAAAAAATGAAAATGAGATTAAAAGCTCACAAGTGTTTCAGCTTGTTTTGCAGCTTAAACCAATCCCAATACTACTATTCTAATCCATTTCCAACCCAAATCATTTTCTGCAACAACCATAATCATTTCCAAGCTTATTTGAACCAAAATTCCTTCACAGTTGACTTTTGTTGACCATGACCAATATTGATTGAAATTGAGTTCCAAGCTTACAAAGATCTATGATAAGCTTAAATAAACTGGATTGCACTTAAAAATAAGCTAGTGGAAGCTTGGATTCAAGAATTTGAAACTTAACTTTTGCAACAGGAAGCTGAAAACTTGAAATGTAAATGAAACTTGAATTAACACTTAAAAGCTTAGTACAATGATTTTTTTAACTTAAGATTGATGCATTTAAACTGGAAATTACAAATTTGAAGCTAAGTTAAAACATTGGTATTAAAAACGAAATACATGAAAATTAAAAATTAACTACTACTTTCTTCTCTGCACCTCCTCTCTCTTTTATGCTCCAATTGAGTTCCACGTGTCCTTCTGAGAGTATCCCACCTCTTTGCTTGGCCAATGGATGATTTTTGAGCAATTTGGCAATTTTTATCATTTTGGCGGGAAAAGGGATTTGACTAGTAGCTCTGTGTTTTATCAATGATGAGTGTGTAAATACTCATCATTTTTGGGTCAATCTGAACTGCAAAACGTTTAAAAATGCTCAGAAATGCATCAAAATACTGAAAATATTCAAAAATTGCATTTTATATGTTTCAGATGCAAAATGTTCAAAATCAGATGAAAAATGAGCTAAGTTTGCATAATTGGCAGTTTCAGTCCCCCAAGTTTCTAAAATTGTCAAAAATAGTCCATGAGTCAAAATTTCAAAAGAAAAATCAACAAAGGTCCTTTTAATATCATAACTTGTCAAAATTAGTCCTTTGGTGAAAAATATCAAAAGTTTGAGAAAATTACAAAATTGGTCCTTCAAGTTTGAAAATTGGCAAAAATGGCCCCTGGAAATTTGAAAATGGCAAGTTTGGTCCTTACACTTTTTGAGATTGTCACTTTTAGCCCTTGAAGCAACTTCTCATAATTGGCAGAAATGGCCCTTGTATTTTCAGAAAATAGCAAAAGAAGCCCTTGTCATTTAACCAATTGTGACCCTTGTCACAAGCCTTTTGACCCTGCCTTCCTTTTGGACCCCCTGTCAAATTGCATTTTGACCCCCCTTCTATTATTAATAGCCAGTCAACACTGGTCAAATAAACACCCCAGTTGGCGCCTAAAGTCCTCCCTTTCAGCTGCTAACCTGCAACAAGCAACCTTCCCATCCCCCCTCCTCACCTATCCACTCTTCATGTCCCCCCACCTCCACACAACTCCAAACGTCATTTAATGCACCTCCCCCCTCCTCACTCAACCCCAATTGGCAGATAAGAGTTTTGGCGCCAAAAATCAATTGAATGGCCATGATCACTTTTAGCCATCCAATGGCTATCATTTCAAGTGGGATTTAATCAGAGATGAAAGAGAAAGCATTTGGGGTATAAAAGAAGGAAGAAAGAAGCAAGCAAAGAAGTAGTTAGTTTTGTAATTTTTTTCTTAATGTCGTTTTTAAATTAATGTTTTAGATTTAAGTCCAAATGTTGTAATCTCAGTTTCTTTGTATCAAATTATCTTGTTTAAGTGTATTGCAACCATTATCAAGTGTCAATTTAAGTTTTTGTGTACCTTTCATATTTTCTGTCAACTGTTGAAATTTTCAATCTTAAAAACTTATGTTAAAGTTTCAAAAAGTCTATCTATAAGCTTAAACAAGCTTCCACAAGCTCATGATAGCTTTTTATAAACTTTTAAATCAGTTTCAAACAACTTTGTTAAATAGTCAACAAAAGTCAACTGTTTGGTGAAATTGTGGTTCAAGCAGTTTGGTTATGCTAGGGATGATGCAGTGAGTGGAATTGGGTTGAAATAGGTTAGGGTAGTGTAGGATTTGGTCTGGTTTTGGCCTGCATAAGCTGGACACAGTGGTTAGTAAGATTTCTCAGTTTCAATTTTTAAGTCCATTTTGCATTTTATGCCTGTCTATGAATCTGTGATCATGAGTAGTTCTAATCTGTTTCATTAAGTTGTTTTTAGGTCTTATAACTCAGTTTGATCATTAGCTTTAGCTAGTTAAGAAGTTGGTTCACTTTAAGTTGTATATCAGTATCAAAAATGGGTGTTTGGATTTGTTGATTCACCTGTCTATTTGGTTTGTTCAGTGCTTAACTCTTGTTGCTTTAAGCTTTGGTAGCTCATATGTACTAAGATCTGTCAATTCTTTGGTGCCTGCTACTGTCAAAGTCAAAATTGCTTATTATCTGTCTTAATCATTTATCTGTTGAGATTTTACAAAATCAAATTCTTGTTTTGAGTTCCAAATACCTAGATTTAGCTTGCATTAGTTTCCTTTTATCATATAACATCAAGCTCAGTCCATAAATTAGGATCAAAGTTCATTTTAGTCAAAGTGTCAAAAATCTGTCAAAAGTCAAAATTTTGAAAAATCTGTTTTGAGCCCATCTAGTAGGAATTTTCATGAGCTCATCTCTTGGCCAATTTCAGTGTAACTTGTTGTATTTAGAACTTCTACTGGTCTATTTTATGAATATCAATTTTGTCAAATTTTGTGAATTTTTCTTAAGCCTCATAATCACTGTTCAAAATGGGCATGACTGCCCTGTGCATAGACTCAGTCAACACTGAGTCTGCACAGGGGTTTTGCTAAGCTTGCACAAAGCTCATTGGAGCTTATCAGGGTCTCCTTTTTGGTTTACAAACTCTCAACCAGGTCTATTGTAAGTTCCAACTTTTGTTTTCCATTTTCTGCTTATCTAGCAGCTTGTGCTTAAGCCCAAAGTTTGTCCCAAAATCTGTTTTAGCTTATTATCTCTTAAAACATCAAATCTTTGTAACTTGTAATCCAGTGGTTAAAAACAGTTAGGATTTGTTTCATTTTAGTTATTTTAGCAGTTTAGAACTTCTGTAATCAGTTGGTGGCTTATTTTGTTCATTTGGCTTATTTGGAGTGCTTAATAATAAGCACTTGCTCATCAGTTCCATAATCTTACACATAACCATCTGTTTTTCCAATTTTCCTAGATTCCTAATAATATTTTAGACTTTTCCTGAAATTTTCAGATTTTTCCAAGCTTGTTTGCTATTTTTCTTGATTTTAATTAGTTTTTAAGCATTTTTAATTAGCTTTAAATACAAAAAATTAAGAAAAGTTTCAAAAAAATAACTTTTCATTTTTCTTAAGTTTAGATAAATATAAAAAGACAAAAAAATATTTTTCTAGATTTTTCTTAGTTAAATTTGTATTTTTAAGTAATTTAATTAGTTTTAAATAGTTTTAAATTAATAATAAATACATAAAAAGTCAAAAAAATATATTTTCAGTTTTAAAATAAGTTTTATCATATTTTAGATTTTTCTAAGTTATAATTTTATTTTTATAGGTTAATTTTGTATTTTCTTATATTTTAGTGCATTTTAAATATTTAAAAAATAGTTTTTATTTAATAATAATTAGATATATAGTTTTAAAAAATAATTTTATTTTTCCAATAATTTTCTAATATCATTAGGATTGTAAAAATGTATTTTTCATATCCGTAGGTATTTTCCTTCTTTATTTTCACGTTTTATTTTGTACGTTTACGTAATTTTTATTTAAACGTAAGTTTTAAGTTTTAAACGTTCATCATTTTAAATATAGTGATAGCGTTTATTTAATATATTTTATCTTTTTAATTTTCTTAATTTGCATTTAAGTCGCTTTAATGTATAATCTTTTTCAGTAGTGTAATTTCCAATCAAAATCCTTTACTGATCACTATCCTTAGTGATCATTCTATCGTCTGAATTAGTGTTTGCACACCATTGAGTCTCCGTGGGACTTAACGACCTGGGAATCCACTGTATTCCTCTGATCTTCATTGCATTTGTGCTTAAGCTGTTTTAAGTCTGTTACGGTTGGCCATTCACAAGTGGCCAGCTTGTGTGATTAGACTTGACGGTTCAGCACAGATCAATCAACTAGGGGGGGGGGGTGGCATTTATTGTGGGGGGTTTGTGATGATGAGGGAGGTGGTGGAAAGGTGAGGTGATGGGAGGTGAGACTGTGTTGCAGGCAAGTGGTGTGAAGAAGACAGGTGTACAGTGGGGCGGGTAAAGGAGAAGGGTTTGACTTAGTTTGACTTGGCAGTCCAAAATGGGGAGGTCAAGGGGTCACAATGGGTTAAGTGGCAGGGGTCTAAAGGGTTTTGACAAGGCTTGCTTTAATATTAATGATAAGGACCAAATTGTAATTATGCCAAACTAGAGGGACCAATCCTGCCATTTCTCCAAAGTTAACACAAGGGACCAATATTGACAAACTTTAATAGTGCAAGTACCATTTTTGACATTTTCAAATTCTCAAAGGACCATTTTTGACATTTTTGAAAGTTTTAGGACCTAAGTTGTAATTTTGTAAATTTAAATCTCAAGGACCAATTTTGACAACTTAGGAATCCCTAGGGACTTGAAATGATATTTTTCTTTATTTAGATTTACCAGGGACTGTTTTTGACAACTTTTGAAACTTGGGGGACTAAAACTGCCAATTATGCAAACTTTATACGTTTTTCACCAGATTTTGATATTTTTGCATTTAAAACACACAAAACACTTATTTGTGATATTTTTATTATTTTGATGCATTTCTGAGTGTTTTCAGATGTTTTTGCAGTTTAATTGGTACAAAAATGATGAGTATTTAGACACTCATCAATCCCCCACACTAAGATATTGCTAGTCCCTAGCAATGTTTTGAGAAAAATTAATGGATTTCAATCTCTTTACCAAAAGCCATTACTTCTGGAGTAGCCAAATGTTTCAGTTCAAGTAAGAACCTTGGTACACCGATAACCAAATGATTTTGAGCAAATCACCAGCTTTCAACGGATTTGATTTGTCTTTACCAGAAGCCGTTTGCTTCTGGACTAGCCAACTCTTAGATAAATTATCAATATTATCTTTGGTGAGCTGATTACCAATTATGGTTTTCCACTGCCTTTACCACAAGCCATAAACTTGCGGGCTAGCCAACTCTTTACTAATTAAAGATATGGTGAGCTGAACACCATACAATTTTAGGCAAATTGCAAGCCGTCAACGGATTTGAGATATCTTTACCAAGAGCCGTTTGCTCCTGGATTAGCCAATCCTTTTGTTTATTAGACATGGTGGACTGATAACCGTAATCTGAGTAAGTGCAAGACACTTACTCCAAAAAAAAATTTTGGCCAAAAATGGGGGAATTTTGTGGTATAATTACATGATAAAATTCGTGAGAATTCCCCCCCACACTAGAAATGAATATTGCCCTCAATATTCAAAGTACCGACGGTTATGCTGAAACATAGAACGTAAAAGGGAAATACTACGGCCATTATTTAGCAAGATTTTATTTATTTATTTATTTTTATTTATTTATTATTTTTTTTTGAAACTTATATATATACACAACATGTGGGGCAACTCCCCCACACTAGGGTGGTACACACGGGTGAAAACCCATGTAGCATGCTACTGTTTTTGATTCCCGAGTCGCTAGCTTGACTCGACCCCGAATTCATTTGTTCATGGGGAAGTAAGTGGAAGAGATAATCTCCATCGGACTTTCATTCAAGATGTTTGGATAAACATTGAAGTACGTGAAAGTTCCACACCGATGAGATATACATAGAACCGGCTCACAAATGATAAATGAAAATGCCGGGGTCAAAGATAATGTCTTCATTCCCGAAGGAGTGAAGAACAGGAGAAGCCACATAATATATGAAGAAAAGAAAGAAAATCATGATAAAAATCATGACTAACTCTTCATCCTCAATAGGAGAATTCATAGTTTCATGAATCTCATTAGTTAAGCTCGCTTGATCAAGACATATTATGGGTGTGTCTAGATCAAAGTAGAAATTATCATACTCCGGCGGTGATATGATATGAGTGAGTTCACCGGCGAACTCCTCGTGAAGAGAATCAATCACAAGATGTAAATCTGTGAATTCTTGTTCCACTGTAGACTCATCACTATCCTCAATCTGAGTATCAAAGAGTGGATTCTCAGAAATTAAAGTGAATTCAGAGTCGAATTCAAATAGAGGATTGGTGAAAGTAGTTTTGAATGTTTCAGGAACAAAGTGATTAATATTCTCTATTGGACTGTTGGGATAAGAAGTGAGTGAACGATCATTATCAAGGAGACTTTCAGTCTCTCCCAGATCGCCTTTGAAATCAAAGAGACTATCATTACTTTCCGATGAAAGTGGATTGATGTGAGTGAGTTCATCGGTGAACTCCTCAAGATGATGATCAGCATCAGACTGTGGGAGTGATGCCTCAACATACTCGATGTTTCCATGAGAAGTACAATCGTCGCTAACATCGGAGAAAGTTTCAAAATGATCTTTTGAACACTCAAGAGGGGAAATAGAATCACACATATGATCAGAAGTTCCCTGTGACTCTCTCGGGATTGGGACAAGGTTCTCAACACTAGACTTTATGAATTCGTCCGATTCCTTTTCAGGAACAATGTCAAGATGCTCATCCCCCATATTTAGAGAGTGAGTGAGAATATCGGGTGTGATAACAACAGACTGAGGGAGTTGAGAAGGACTAGCATACATATGTTTTATACTTTCCATTTGTTCTTCTGCTAGTAATTCCATCATAGTCTTTTCTCCCTGATTTTTCATGGAAGAAATTTCAACTGATGAACTTGATGAACCTGTACAAAATTGACGAATATCAAGGGTAACTTCATCATCATCGTCATCAGGAATGAAACGGAATCGAGAGCTAGATTTGGCTGCTTTTTCTTTTGCAATAGATTCCCTAATAGATTTTTCAAAGGCAATTTGAGAATTTAATTTAGCAGCCCGCTCTTCAGCTAACAAAACTTCCATGGATTTTTGATTTGGATTATCTTGGGAGTGTTTACATTCTTTCAAATCTTTCACTAAATCCAAAAGATCAAGGAGAAGATTTTGAGGAAGTGGCTCAGGCTGAGGTGGTGCCTGATTCACTTGGTACTGTAGAGGTTGGTCATGATACGAAGAGTCGTAATTGTTACAAGGAAATGGATTCCTTGTTTGACAATCAGAGCTAAAGTGAGGACCTCCACAATACTCACAACAGTAAAACTGATGTGGCTGTGAGTCATATGTGTTGTAGTCATAATTGTTATCAGGAACCTGCTCATAGACAAGCGTGTTTCCCGATTGACAATCAGAACTGTAGTGTGAACCACCACAGTACTCACAACAGTAAAACTGCTGAGTCTCACAGTCTGGTAGCTGATGGAATAAATCAGTTGTGTGATGGTAGGAATAGGGATCCTGGTTATAGACAGACCCGTTTCCTGATTCCACCATGCTACAACTGGGGCAATTGCCACCATTATAAGGACCACCACACCATTGACAACCAAGAGGGTGAGGATGAGACATAGAAAGAATCAAATGGATAGAGGGTAAAGGGATAAAGAATCAAAAAGGGTAAGAGGGTTAAGGTGAATATTTTTGGGTTTTTGGATAAACATTTTGTAAAAAGAAGATGTTTTTGGATTTTTGGATTTTTATAAGAAAATATAAACATATAGATGGTATAAACAAGGAGTGAATATTTAAATCACTAATCTGCTAAACGTAAGATAATTAGCACAGCTCCCCGGCAGCGGCGCCAAAATTTGATTCGCTCCCAGACGGTCAAGTTTTATCACGCAAGCTAGCCGCTTGTGAATGGCTAACCGTAACAAACTTAAAACAGTCTGGAAACAAATGCAATGAAGTCCAGGAGAGTATAGTGTTTCCCCAGGTCGTTAAGTCCCAACGAGCTGTGCGAGAATAATCAAACGTGTAGTGATCGAGAAGATTTGAACGGGAAAGGATTGTGATTGATCTATACCTAAAGAGAAAGTCTATAAATTACAGGGGCTTAAATGCAAATTAAAGAAAATTAAAAAGATAAATTATATTAAATAAACGCTATCACTATTTTTAAACTGATGTTTTTGATTTTTTTAGTTTTAAAACTTAAATTAAAACTACGTGACGTACAAAGTAAAATGTGAAACTGAAGCAGTATTAATCCTAAAAATATGAAAATGATATTTTTACAAACCTAATGATATGAGAAACTTTTTAGAAAAGGAAAATTATTTTTATAACTATTAAATTAATTATTATTAATTAAAAACTAATTTTAACTATTTAATAATAACCTAAATTACAAGAAAATAGGAAATAAAGCTAGAAAAATAAAATTATGATTTGGAAAAATCTAAAATAACAAAAGAGAGTTTTCAAAACTATTTTTATATTTTTCTGATTATTTTTCTATTTTTTATGGATTTTAAACTATTAAAACTAATTAAATTACTTAAAAATACAAATTAAACTATGAAAAATCTAGAAAATTACTTTTTTTACTTTTTATATTTATCTTAACCTAAGAAAAATGAAAAATTATTTTTTTGAACTTTTTCTGATTTAATTGTATTAAAAGCTAATTAAATAATCCTAAAAACTGTTTTAAATTAAGAAAAATAGCAAACAGTGTTGGAAAATTATGAAAATTTCAGGAAAAGTCTAATTTACTCTACTGAATCTAATAAAAATAGAAAAACATGTGCTTGTTTGGTGGAAATTGAAACTGCAACACAAGTGCTTATGTAATAAGCACTTTAAATAAGCACAAGGTTCAAACTGAGCACCATACTTTCACAGAAGCTATTTTATGCTAAAAGTGATCTAAAACAACTAAAAACAACCAGTCTTAACCTCTGAATTGCAACTGCTTGTGATTTGATTTATTTGAGATAAGATGCTAAAACAGATTTGAGTGCTACTTTGTAGCTGGAAGATAAGCACTTAAATAAGCTGGAAATTGGAAAACAGCTATTGGGGATTAAAGAAGACCTGGCTAGGTACCTTCAAACCAAAAACCAGCCCTAGAGAAGCTCTGTGGAGCTCTGGATAAGCTCTGCAAAAGCTTGAGAAAAACTCAGCTCTGACTGAGTTTATGAACAGGGCACTTAAGCCTTGTTTGACAAGCTCAAATGGAGCTTAAGAAAAATTGATAAAATCTTATAAAAATGCTAATAAGAAATGATACCAGCTGAAGTTTATGAAACCACAAATTTCACTTAATTTGTCCCAGAAATGAACTCAAGATAATTTTCCCTAGTTGAGCCCAAAATGTCTTTTTGCAATTTTGACTTTTTGAAGACAGTTATGAACTTTGACCAAAATGAAATTTGAAACCAATTTTGGCCTGATATTGATGTAATATGATGTAATGAACTCACTGCAAGCAATGTCTAACAATTCTAAACACAAATCAAGAGTTTGCTAATCCAAAATCACAACAGTTAAGTGAATGAGACAGATTTAATGAGATTTGACTTTAAAGGTTAGCAGGCACCAGTTTAAGACAGATATGAGTGTATATGGTCTTAACAAGCATGAACCAACAGAAATCCACTTTTAAACAAACCTCAAGCACAGCTTAATCACTTGATCCAAACACCTTTTTAGGAACTGTTTTGCAAATTAAAAGAACTGGCTACTGATTTAGTACAAACCAACTATCACTATGACTACAGTTACACTAGTTACTACTATTTAAACTGGTTCACACCATTAATTACCACAGACATAAACACAAACACAATATGAAGACTGCAAAAAAAATGAAAATGAGATTAAAAGCTCACAAGTGTTTCAGCTTGTTTTGCAGCTTAAACCAATCCCAATACTACTATTCTAATCCATTTCCAACCCAAATCATTCTCTGCAACAACCATAATCATTTCCAAGCTTATTTGAACCAAAATTCCTTCACAGTTGACTTTTGTTGACCATGACCAATATTGATTGAAATTGAGTTCCAAGCTTATAAAGAGCTATGATAAGCTTAAATAAACTGGATTGCACTTAAAAATAAGCTAGTGGAAGCTTGGATTCAAGAATTTGAAACTTAACTTTTGCAACAGGAAGCTGAAAACTTGAAATGTAAATGAAACTTGAATTAACACTTAAAAGCTTAGTACAATGATTTTTTAAACTTAAGATTGATGCATTTAAACTGGAAATTACAAATTTGAAGCTAAGTTAAAACATTGGTATTAAAAACGAAATACATGAAAATTAAAAATTAACTACTACTTTCTTCTCTGCACCTCCTCTCTCTTTTATGCTCCAATTGAGTTCCACGTGTCCTTCTGAGAGTATCCCACCTCTTTGCTTGGCCAATGGATGATTTTTGAGCAATTTGGCCATTTTTATCATTTTGGCGGGAAAAGGGATTTGACTAGTAGCTCTGTGTTTTATCAACTAGGGGGGGGGGTGGCATTTATTGTGGGGGGTTTGTGATGATGAGGGAGGTGGTGGAAAGGTGAGGTGATGGGAGGTGAGACTGTGTTGCAGGCAAGTGGTGTGAAGAAGACAGGTGTACAGTGGGGCGGGTAAAGGAGAAGGGTTTGACTTAGTTTGACTTGGCAGTCCAAAATGGGGAGGTCAAGGGGTCACAATGGGTTAAGTGGCAGGGGTCTAAAGGGTTTTGACAAGGCTTGCTTTAATATTAATGATAAGGACCAAATTGTAATTATGCCAAACTAGAGGGACCAATCCTGCCATTTCTCCAAAGTTAACACAAGGGACCAATATTGACAAACTTTAATAGTGCAAGTACCATTTTTGACATTTTCAAATTCTCAAAGGACCATTTTTGACATTTTTGAAAGTTTAAGGACCTAAGTTGTAATTTTGTAAATTTAAATCTCAAGGACCAATTTTGACAACTTAGGAATCCCTAGGGACTTGAAATGATATTTTTCTTTATTTAGATTTACCAGGGACTGTTTTTGACAACTTTTGAAACTTGGGGGACTAAAACTGCCAATTATGCAAACTTTATACGTTTTTCACCAGATTTTGATATTTTTGCATTTAAAACACATAAAACACTTATTTGTGATATTTTTATCATTTTGATGCATTTCTGAGTGTTTTCAGATGTTTTTGCAGTTTAATTGGTACAAAAATGATGAGTATTTAGACACTCATCAGCCACTAAGCCCAAAACATACTCTACGTCCACTCTAGGCTCAGGTCTAATGACTGCAAATCCTGGACTCAGGTCCAATAACCACAGACCCTGGGCCAACAGTAAGCCCAACGACTAAGTTTGCTATGGCCTAGGCCTTGGAATGTGCACAAGATGCCTAACGGGCTGAACCTCCAACCGTTAGGCCTCTCGCATCCGCATCCGTGAATAACACGGAACCCTTGTCCGCCAAGGGTCCGACTCCGGCAACTAACCACTATATGCGATAATCCAAGGAGCCCCAGCGGCAAACCTCGCCTATAAAAAGGGGATCTAATCCCCATACAAGGTAGAACAACTTTCTCTCTCATAATTACACACATACTACTTTCCCTCTCAAGAATGCATACTTACTCTCACGCCGAAGTCTAATCGTGGGGTCCGTCCCCACGGTAAGACTAACGGTTTACCTTTCTTATGCAGGGATCTCATCCAAATTACTTGAATTAGTACAAGACCAATCCACCAAAGGCTTGGCGGCCCAGTCCAGCTAGCTACGCCCAGACTTACCGTAACCCATCGCACAAATTGTACTAACAAGTTGGCGCCATCCGTGGGACCTAGTATACAACTGCGTTCCAGAAAATACTCACCATGAGCACCAGATTCGGACCAACTCCTGCTTTCGTGTCCATGTTGCGGAGTACGGTAGAAAGAGGAGATCAAACGGCCTCAACGGACCCGGAGGGACCTGTGTCCGACGCAACCCTCCGGAGATATTGTGATAAGCATTTCGACAAGATCTGGCCTATTGTGACGGAGAAAGCTCAAAAGCGTGAAGAAAGAGCCAGGATAGCAGAAATCCGGAAGGATCATCATGAAACCCAGCGTTGCCGCAAAGCGAAAACGTCAAGTGATGACCTGCGGAAACAACTCGAAAAAGCAAAACAGAGGAACACGTAAAATGACGGCAGCCAAGGTCATACCCAATCCAGGTCACCCAGAAGAAAGGAAGACGTGAGGGAGACGGTGTTCAAAAGATTGCGCCAAAGTGTGTTCCGCCGACTCAGAGATAGGAAGGGAAGTGTTTCCATTTGTCCCGAAGACCGCAGGCAACAAATACTCGACGATACCGGAAAGAAAGAGAGGAGAAACCGTAAGGGTTCTCAACCGTGACCGACGGGATCAAGAATGAGAAGTCAGGAAACTGAAGAAACTCGGTCGCGAAAGGCGAATAACCATTTAGACGATGAATCTCACGGAAGTAAAGGCCGAGGATCCAAAGTTAAAAAGCGGAAGCCAAATGATTATGGCTGTGACCTGGCCAGCCCCTAGGTCTGCCAGGAAACTGATCCGTTCACTCCGCGTATCTGCTACTTCAAAATGCATGTGAAAACGCGGATGCCAACCAACGTGAAAGCATATGATGGAAGCGGAGACCCTGAGAATCATCTAAAAATCTTCCAAGCGGCATCAAAGGTGGAACGATGGGCCATGACAACATGGTGCCACATGTTCAACTCCACACTCACCGGATCCGCTAGGGTCTGGTTTGATGACCTTCTGCCGGAATCAATAGACAGCTACGACAAGTTAAAAGAGACTTTCTTGACTAACTTCCTGCAACAAAAGAAATGCATCAAAGACCCTGTGGAGATTCACCACATCAAGCAAAAGGATGGGGAACTAACAGAAGATTTCGTACAACGATTCAAGGAAGAAACAAGGAACGTAAAAGGAGCCCCAAAAATCATGAAAATCTCTAGATTCATGCACGCGATTACTGACTCAGAGCTGATTAAGCGGCTACACGACACAGTCCCAAAGTCAATGGTAGAGGTAATGAATGTGACTACTTCCTTTCTTAGAAGGGAAGCAGCGGTGGGAAGGCGTCATAGGAAAAAGTCGTGGATACAAAAACCAAAAGAACAAGCAACAATCAAGCATCGACAATATTTCCGGAAAGAGCATAAAAATAAATCAAGAGCCGAGGAAAGGCAACAAGGTTTCCGCAGACTGATAAGGTCGTACGAGGGAATACCAGCAACAAGAACAGCTAGGTCCCCAGGACCGCCTCCAAATACGATGGTCAAAGAGAAAGCCGATGGAAAGTTCTGCGAATTCCATGGGAAAGCAAGACATACCACGGAAGAATGTTTGCATTTGAAGAAACAAAGAGAAGCAAAAAGGAAAGAGCCGATGGTAGAAGCTGACGAATAGCAGGGATAAACGGCACGACACGCAAAAAAAAAAAAAAAAAAAAAAAAACGTAGCAAGGAGTAATAACAAGCACGGAAAGATATTAGGAAGACGAAGGAAAATACTGCGCGAAAACAGCCCCCAGAGAATAGAAAAACACAGGAACCCGTAACATGTAAAAAATTAACTCTGGAAGGGATAACACACCAGAGAAGAGCGCAGAAAGTCGTGGCGGACATGATAACAAAAAAGGCAAGTACAAAAATAAAAGGATAAACCTTATCCAGATAACTAGTAAAGGACGAAATCTGCAAGTACAGATACACGTTCCTTTCCGAGGAATTTCACATCAAATTAAGCAGAAAAATATACCCAGGCTATGAGCCTAGGCATATAATAACCTACAAACTGGTAGAAAAAGACTAACGCCAGCGCGTGGAAAACAGTAAAATCTTCGCTATAAATACGCGAAGTAAGAAAAAAGAGGAAGGCACCAGAAAAGCAAAAGCAATAATCGCAGCCCTCCAAGGTCAAACATTCCTAAAAAGAAAAGTCTGAATAAGTTTGTTCCCATGGCAATATATCGGCCAGATAGCGACAGTGAAAACATAAATAACCTAAACCTTCATCACTATCACAAAGGAAAAACGAAGGAGAGTACAGAAACATGTTCTTAAATGACTGCTAATAACACTTAGCCGTTCTAAAATAACGGCTAATCACCCACCACCACAAAATACCATGACGCCCCGTCATTCAAACCTCCTCCTGTGGCGTTTCCAAGTTCCTTGCCAATTAGAGTTGTGGCACTCGTGACCGGAGCACTACTGTCGATTAGACTCCCAGCAGCTGTTGGGAAATAAGATCGAACATGTGCTTACGGGTCAACTGCGGAGACAACCGGGTCAAGGAGGCATGCGAAAACTGAAATGGTAGGGGCGGGAATGGTGGTGTGTGAAAAGGGATGGGTCCTCAGGGAAGGATAAGAAGGAACGCTAGGGGCAATGAGCTATATCAAGAAGCCCCTAGCCATTAGGAAGCTTCCCTTACAACTGCAAGCAACAAAGGATGCAGACTACGCACACATCCTATTGTTGTTGCACCCCGGCTCTCAGGCAAGCACACGTCTACCGACCAAAGCAAATCTGGTCGGACAGACCGAGCGCAAGGTAAAGATGACCAACTTGCAAGGGCCGGGATATATATATAAAAGCTACTTTCACAGGCTACACTTTCAAAAACACGAAACTTTCCGAAGAACGAAAGGTAATAGCCTGGTAATTCCCCCGGGATCATCGTCAGAAGAGAGTGACACGAGGTCTCAGAGGAGAAAGTAGCATACAAGGAGAGGATTCTAGCCCATGATGAAAGTACGGGTACTCGCAAAGACGTTACCCACATCAACAAAGCCAGAAGAATAGCATGCAGATGACAATCAAAACAAGCTCCCGTAACTCTCCCAAAGAAAACATTGGCCATTAGCATAACTCCGAAGAGAAGCACGGCTTACATAGCTATGGAAATAAAAAGAATACAACCGATAGCAGGGAAGTATAAAATGTATTTGGATTTACCTATTTCTGTAATGTATTTAAAAAATATGATCAATTAATAAAAGAATGATGAAGACTAGCTACCTTCATTATTTTATTCTTTAAAATGTTTTTTATTTTTATAAAGTGCATAAGACGCGCAAGCACATGAATTGGGTACGGCCCAAGAATATGTTATTTCCGAATAGCATAAAGTTATCACGAATAACACAACTGGTGAACAAATGAATCACCAAAGTACGTAAGAGGTATTGCAAACCCAGTACTGGGATGATAGCCCAAAATTATCCAAAGACTATTACAAACGTGCATATCCGTATAACGTTAAAAATAGCACCGCACAAACAAAAAGAGTGCGAAAAGACTATTACAAACGTGCATATCCGTATAACGTTAAAAATAGCACCGCAAAAACAAAAAACGTGCGCAAAAGACTACGAAACGTGCATATCCGTATAACGTTGAAATAGTAAACGAAAAATGGAAGATAACATGCAACGAAGGCATCAAGAACTCGAACATAAAGAAAATTTGCAGCATAAGATACAAAACAAAAAGAAAAAGGCTGGAAACAATCATCGCAAGTATCATAAAGTAAACACAAGCATTGTTCAAATGATTACAAAGAAAAACACACCAAACATCCGCATTAAGGCGGTAGTATTTGCTTAAGGCCCGGACAACACAGTGGAAACCTCACTTACTCCAGAAGACGGGTCATTGGCAACTTCAGCAAGGGTGTTAGACACACCAATATCATAATCTTCAACAGAAAGAGGTATCGTGAAAACATCAGAAGTACTAGCAGGAAGGGGCGCAACCGGTGAAGGAGCAGTGCAAACAGAGGCTGGCTCACCAGCCGAAAATGTTCCCACACCCATTACATTACGAGCGGACAAAGGGTCAATAGAGGAATTGTAAACATCGGCAAGAGACAACCGATAACCATCAAGGCGTTTTCTAACCTGATCAACCCTCTTTTGAACAACCTCCAAAGAGCAAGACAAAGCGCTATTTCCAACAATGACATTACTACCCTTATCGTAAACAGGGATAATAAGTTGCTCAAGATCCGGCTGTAACCCCGCAATCATGGGAGCATTAGCGGAAGGATCATCAACACGGAGAATATCCATAACTTCAGCAATACCAGCATTCTTGCTGGACTTGAGCACAACAAGCAACGAAAACTCCACATTTTCAAGGGCTCTCACAGCGAAAACATAGTGATCTTCTGCGGAAGGATTATATGCAGCAAGCTCCTCAAGCTCTCTCTTCTCCTTACCATGAATAATACCCGCAGCTAAGCCTTCCTGCATACCCTTATCAACAGCACGCTCAATAACCTTGGCCATTGCCGCAGTATACTATGGAGAGTTTAAGCACTTAAACATGGCGAGACTCATACCATTCGTCAATAACCAACGATGGCTAGACAATAGTGTAAGGAATCGAGGATAAAACTCCTTATCAAGATGACTAGCCAGGGCATACAAGTCAGCAACGATCGAATCCACCTTCCGCATAAGCCCGACCACCTTAGCATCCTGAATCTTACAAAATTCCTCCTCTAAAGTGTTAGGAACATGTCTTATTATAAAGTGTAGGTCATTTAATTTGTAATAGGTTGTTAATAATTATGGTTTATAAATGTTTGTAATTGGATTCACAGCTCATGTAGTAAGCCCATGAGCTGTGATAAAAGGTTCTTCTAGAACCAAAGGGTAACACCCCTACTTATGTAAACACTATAAATACCCCCTCCCTTGAAGGGAGAGGGTGTTGGTTCTAATTGCAATTATCATTTCCATAATCATTCATTAGTTCCTTCCACTTTCTCTCACTAAAACTTTCTCTCTCTAAAAATACATATTGATGTGATAGAATGGTGACCTAACAAGTGGTATCAAGAGCCAAGGGATAGTTTAGGTTAATATTGATGAGATTTAATAGAAATCTGTACTTAAAAACGTGTTTTAGATTGAAATTTATGGACTTATTGGACTGAAATACGTGTTTCTGCGAGTTTGGCGAGTTTGGCGTGTTTCTGCGAGCTTGGTGTTGACGTTTGTTGACAAGCAAGGTTTTCTTTAGGATTGCTTGTTCTTCTTTGTGAGTGCGAGGAGATTGAAGTAGTTGAGTTTGAACACTGATGGTTTTAGCCGTCTGTCCTGCAGCTTTTTCTTGTTTCATCTGAATAATACTATGAGTTTCTGTGGTTTTAGCCGTGTGTCACCTAAAGTTAAATTTTCTATTAAATTTTCTAAACATAGTTCATTTAAACCGTCAAAAAGGCTAGATTTTGGGTATTCCACCACATGAGATGACTACGGAGTTTATTCACTATTATTTATTTGAGGTTGAAGTGTAATTTCACGGGTGCGTGTACTTAGTATCTCAAGATATCAGGGTTGGTTGGATGCATGATTCTTCGAGATCCTTGTTCGAGCTTTTAACTATTACGAATGACAAAGACTTGAGTTTTCTAGTTATACCTGATGTAAGGAGTTACGTTGTTGTGCACACAGCGTATAGCTATCACTTTGAAGGAGTTACGTTGTAGTGCTCAAGTGTCACAAAAAGCTGTGGATAATTCGAGAGAAGTTCATATACAATTAAGGATGGATGGATGGGTATATGCTTCTACCTTTATTGAAATTCTCAGTATTGGTTCTTCGTCAGACATTAGTGCAAGCTTAAGTCACAAGTTCGGGTTATTTTACTTCAGTCTCAAGTTCGTCATATTGGGTTTTCGCCATCAGTAGTCACTACAAAGAGCCGTCAGAATGATAATGGGGTCGGTAAAGAGTTAGTTGACAGGAGTATAAAATAGTAGAGAAGTTATATTAGCAATTGATTCTCACGGGATATTTCATTCTTAACAGAGATTTATGGTACTTCATACTTATTTGATTACTTGGAAATACGAGGTTACGCTGCCTCCGTTTCCATCGTAAACATAGTGTGTATGCTTCTGATTCCGCGAAGACATCGTGGGGGAAGACAGTGGATGTGCTTTGTATTTTCTTTTGACATCTTTGCAAAAACACTCTTTTTCCATAAGTATCTGCAATCAGGGGGAAGAAATGTGCACATTGGGGGCGCACAACATGTTCTCGTGATCGAGCTTTAAATGTTATGACTGCCGGAGATACGTCCGCAGAGATGATCAGTAGTATTTTTTTGTGACTTTAGTGTTATCGTTTCAACTTTCCCGGGTTGTTTTGTGTGAAGTAGCCTACTTATGTGAGAAAATCTTGCTGATTTCTTGCATGTTACCCCCGAACGGAGTTTCCGAATTGAGCACAATTGTGATTAAGTGACTAGTCAGATTTGCTTGGTGTGGTTTACGGTGTTATCTACAAATTCCGCTGCGTACTTAAAACTTCAAAAGTTAGAAGACAGTGTAACTACATCAAAGTTTTGAATCTGCTGAAGACGGTTATCAGTTTGGGGGGAAGCTGATTCAGAAACTTTGCCAAAAAGAAGTGTATGGAGAAGCTGCTAAAGACATGTAGTATGAATTGGGGGGAAGTTAATCCAATTCATACATATTACATCATTTGCCTACAAGTGAAGAAAATGTTCTTAAGCAGAGGTACAAGATGAAGACAAAGAGCGTCAACTGCAGACATCCTCAGCATTTGAAGAGCATATGAAGACCTTTCTTTATTTGTATTTGTACTTGTAGGAAATGTTGTAAGTAATCCCATATGTTGCCACATTGGGGGAAGATTGTTAGGAATCATCCTAACACGAAAATGTGACAACATATTCGGTATTACTATATTGTAAGGCACAAACACATGGACTGAAACTATCATTTATGTAACGTCATGTGTTTGGTGCACTATATAAGCCCTCCTAGACTTCACTAGGAGGGTGATGCTTAGTGTGTAAAACTTTATCATTTTGATTATTCAATAATACACCTAGTTATCCCTTTGGCGGGAAAATTTGAGTAAAATTTAATTTCTAGGGGAGACTAAACGTTTAATTTTTACGCGAAATTCAAAATTTGGTTTAACTGTGAAATTTTTGGGCCTAAATTCGAATTTTTCGGGTCAAATTTGGCGTCAAAATTGTCAAACCTAAAATTTTTCTTACAACCTTAACATTGCATTTTATAGAGAATTTCAAATTTTGGGGGAGAAAATTTTTTCATAATTATTTTTGGAGGGAAAATTAAAATTTACTATATCAATATCTCTAATGCTTTCACAAATCTCCTCACCTTTCATCTACTGCTTAAAACCTTCTTCACCAAACCTTGCTACTGATGATTTTGAAGATCCATTTGTGGAATTAAACAAAGGAATGATGTTACTGACTAAGATGTTCTCACAATTTAAGAATTCAAAGAGTCAGACTTCATCTGATCCCCGAAATCAAGCAGTCGTGCAAGGTGAAAGAGTTGATGTACAAGGAAGGAATGCTCAAAGGCTTGTCAAGAATGATGAGAATATTGCAAATGCCAGTAATACGGACAATGAGGTTGTAGCATTGGAAAAGCAGGATGACAGCAACAGAACTGGGGAAGATATCATACCCAACTATGACACCGAGCCCAACTTTGATGAAGAACAAATGGTTGAGGAAGATATCATTCCCACCTATGACACAGAGCCGACCTTTGACAAAGAACAGATGGTTGAGGTACAATCTACTGTTGTTAATATTCTTCCTACAAATGTGAAACAAACTAAGCAACCTGAATTCAGAAATGAAGAAGAGGTTGACCAGTGTGTTGCACAATGTCGAGACAACTGTCTCATGTCTGAGCCCTTACTTGCAAACAATACAGCTGAATCATCAAACCAAATTCTTGAATCTGAAAACATTCTTCTCAAAAAGACCATTGCTCAATTTCAAAAAGATTTTTCAAAACTAGAGGCACATTGCAAATCTCTTGAACTTAAAATGCAAAGTAATCGTGTGGATACATTAGTAAAAGAAAATGAGCATTTAAAGGCTCAAATTCAAGCAAACAGGCTTGCGCATGTTGCTTTACAAAACAAATTGAGAAGATTAATTGGCAAGAGTGTGGATACTAAGTTTACAAAACCAACAATCTTGGGGAAATCGTTACTACAACCAATCAGAAACCAATCAGTAGTTAGACAACTAACTGCTTTTAAATCTGAACGATCAAAATCTTCAAAACTACGGTTTTCCTCCCAAGTTGTTGAGAATAATCATTTGTCAAATCCAGTCACTCCACATTCCTGGCTTGAGAAAAATGCTTCTGTTTCTGTTAAACCTGTTTCTGTTACACCTCAACAAGTAGCTGCAACTGGCCCGTCTAGGATTAGTTCGAACACTGTGTCTAAACCGAGCATTAAAATTAAAAATTCATATGATTCAAATGGCGCGTACAAGAACTATGATCTAGAAAAGGCTAGGAAAAGGGCACTACTCCAAAAGGATGGAATCTTAGGTTCACGACCTCGTGTGATGCCTTCTAGGGTATTTCAGAACAATTCTAGTAGTGGCAAACCAAAACCTAAGTGTACTCAAAAAACAGTTAGACATAAACCCGTTGAAAAATTTCAGAAACCTAATAGGTTGATCAATATAGGACAACGACTCTTCCCAAAAGAAGTTTCAACATCCCTTAGATCTAACCTTGGATGGATACCCACGGGTAGAGTTTTCAAAACTGTTGGTCTTAGGTGGATTCCTACGGGCAAGATATTAAGTAGTTGCACCAAAACATCTATCCCTGAGGAGGGAAAATAAATCATCAAAATAATATGTTCCAGTGTCAAGAAGATAATTGATACTAAAACTTTATGCTTCTAACATCTGGAACCCAGTTATACTTGGGGATCCATGTTTCTTCTATCTTGCTCCCTCCTACTTTCTATACAGGTACAACAGCTATGGCTTCTAAGTACAACAACTTAGGACCCGTTTCTCACAGTCTAAAACATAATGATCCATCAGCTGCATCGCCATTGTACTCAATCATCAAGAATTTGAAATTTTGTTTGCTCCACTGTTTGGAGATTCTTTAGAAATCCATGCTTCAGATGTATCTAATGTTTCCGCTGCACAACCTGATCATATTCTAATTCTAGATACACCCTGAATCTACAACAACAACCGTTGCTGGAGATGCACCTTCAATCGAATCTATGAAAACAGTAGATCAAATTGTTTCCAACAATAATGACACAACTGATGATCAACATAATGAACAAGTTGAGAAGTTTTATCAGCAATTGATTCTCACGAGATATTTATGGTACTTCATACCTCTTCGATTAATTGAATCTACACGGTTACGCTGTCTCCAATTTCATCATCAACATACGTGGTGTATGTTTCGATTCATCGAAAACATCGGGGGGAAGAGAGAGTATATGTCATGTGCTTTCTTTGCCTTCTTTGTGAAAACTCTTTTCCTTCACGAGTTTCTGCAATCAGGGGGAATAAATGAGACGATATGTGGTTCACACGTCTTACTTTGGTGTTATCGTTTCAACTTTCACTGGGTTATTTTGTGTGAAGTTACCTACATATGATGCTTTAACTGTATTATGATGCCTTGCACATGATCATTTTATCGAGTATTCGCATATACACAGTCGATTATTATTCCGATATACCGCAACAATCAGGGGAAAGTAGTATTATTTCATCTCTCAAGGTTTGTTTGGTGTGAAGTGTCTGCATACGTGAGAAGATCTTGTTGATTTCTTGCATGTTACCCCCAAACAAATTTTCCGCATCATGTACAACTGTGATTACGTGACAATTCAGATTTGCTTGATGTGGTTTATTGTTCATCTACAAATTTTGATGTGCACCTAAAACTGTAACAAGTTAGAAGACATGTTAACTACATCAAATTTTTGAATCTGATGAAGACGATTGTCAGTTTGGGGGGAAGCTGATTCAAAAACTTCATCAAAAGGAAGTGTATGGAAAAGTTTCTAAAGACATGCAGTTCGGATTGGGAAGATTGTTGAGAATTGCAGTTAATCTCTTACGGTTTCTTAAGATGAATCAGTTTAAAAGTCTTGATGTCAGGGAATTTGTTGAGAAACTTGATTGGGTCTATGTTATCAAGCTGAAATGAATTTGAAAAACAAAATAGACGCTAAAGGCACTGTGATTCGCAACAAATCTCGATTTTCAAAAGAAAGGACCCTGTTGTCCACCTCAGTGCAATATTCCTAAACAAGGAGCGAAAGCTTCTTAACTGTTTGCAACACAAAATCTTTGTTCAAAATCAAATGTTATTGAAATCCGTTTCTTCCCAAAGGAATTTCAAACACCTCAAAAAGCATATTTTAATCAACATGTTTTCAAAAACAACATTCATATGCTATTTTTGAGGGGGAGAAATATGATTAAAATTGTTGATTAGGAAGTTATGGAATCTCATAACGTGCTCGACTCAGATATCACCAATGAATTGACGATCTTTGAATGTCAGTAATCGAAAAGATAAGTCTTCCAAGACTTATCTTAGTAGAATGTACCAATCCGAGACACTCTTGATTGACATGAACTTTGACGGGTCTAACCTCTTTTTCAAGGAGAGTTTACATCTTCAAGGTAGTTATTCGAGCTAGTTGTCACCTAAAAGCTGATAATGGAACTCATTAACTACACAACGTAATCGTGTCTCGAGGGGAATTGTCTATCAAGAGTCGATCAATTCAAAAGTGCGAGCTCTACCCTCTCTGTGCAGATTTTAGTCAAAACTCATAAGCACATGTGGAGGGGGAGTATTTCTGAAAAACCAAAAACTCTCAAGGTGTTAGCAAAACATGTTTTTCATCATAAACATCTTGAGAGATTTTCAAGAAAAGGTTTTGTGGCAACATAAGATAGTCATGGAGTTAAAAGGTAACTAAGTTTAGGAATAAATGTCCTATGATCCGCCAGAGCCGGAGGGATCTACCCAAGGACAGCACAAATAGTTAGTATTTAGAAGTTCTTAGGTATGATTGAAAAAGGAGAAAATGAGAATCGGAGAAAGAATGAGTTGAAGAATTAAAAAGAAAAGTTAAAGAAAAGGGTGAAAAGAAATAGCCCTCCAAATTATTCAACTTAGGGCAGACACCGGGTTCAATTCATATGCTACTGGTTGTCACAAGATGACATCGGTATTGAAGACAAAGTCGTCATGGACCCAGTGACGCAATGCACTAAACCTTCTAAGCCACTCAAGTTCTCTCAAAAGAGTTTGTTTCAATCTCACAGGGAACCCTACGCAATCTATCGACTCTCTCATAGAGATTGTTGGTATTGAAGAAGGAGACCCTCTCCCTAGTCTCCGCTTAGGAAAATCAAAGCGCACTAATTGAGTCTAGAGCCATGAGATTCATCAAAAGATCTCTTAGGAACACCTAATATCTCATCACTTGATTGTTCAAACAATAAGGACACAAGTGACATATTCCAGAGTCCTACGCAGATCTTAGCAATCTGCCAGAACATTTATGAGGGGATTCACAATTGTGATCCTCAGTGATTGAATGGAAACTCCTGCCAGGGTCAACATCAAACAGCCCTGACAGCAGGTCACTTCGGTAACTCCTTGTGGGTTACGCTTAGTGTGTCTCAAACGGTCTACAGTCGTGGGGTGATGCTTTGGTGTACCTCAGCGACTCATCTGAATTGTAGGTGTACTTCGGTACATCGCGTTATCTCACTTTTGGGACTCCAGTTCAGGAACAGCCTTTGTAAGAATTAGAGTTGTGTTTTCACACTATGCTGTTAACACTCTCGAAGTTCAAACTTGTAAGCGCTGGATTATTTCTAACCCATGTTTTATGTTTTCTTCTTATGGATGCTCGCGGGTGGAAAAGATCGTGCTGATTCTCCACATGCTCATAACAACATCAACACTAATTGAAGTTCTCTCAAAAGGCAACACAAAGTCAGAATGATTCTTCGTCAAAGCTAAAGAATCTGCAAAGTTTAAAGACTTGAGAGCTACACAAAATTGGAGATTCAAAGTTAAAAAGTATGAGTATGGTGGAGAAAGACAGAGAGACACATTTACTTATGATATTGATAAAAGGCAGAATTCACAACTGATCACAACAACAAGGACAAAGAACAAAGTTGCAAAGAATCAAAGACGTCACAAGCTATGAACGCCAAAGAAGTTAAAGACGTCAAACAACCTAAGCAAGACAACAAATGATGACCAACACTTAGGGGGAGATTGTTAGGAACATGTCTTATTATAAAGTGTAGGTCATTTAATTTGTAATAGGTTGTTAATAATTATGGTTTATAAATGTTTGTAATTGGATTCACAGCTCATGTAGTAAGCCCATGAGCTGTGATAAAAGGTTCTTCTAGAACCAAGGGGTAACACCCCTACTTATGTAAACACTATAAATACCCCCTCCCTTGAAGGGAGAGGGTGTTAGTTCTAATTGCAATTATCATTTCATTAATCATTCATTAGTTCCTTCCACTTTCTCTCACTAAAACTTTCTCTCTCTAGAAATATATATTGATGTGATAGAATGGTGACCTAACATAAAGCAGCAAAGGATGGAGCCCGACTGCGGAGCTCAGAACATGACTCTTCCAAAGCCCGTATCTACAAACAATACAAAGTTTTTAAAAAAAAAAGAAAAAAAAAGAAAAAAAAAAGAGGAAACACGGATGCATACCTGTTCGGAAAGACTAGAATTCTGAGACTTAAGAACAATGATCTCAGCTCGCAAAGCGGATGACTCAGAATCCTTGGCATCAAGGGATGAGTGAAGGGATGCTACCTCGACTCGAAGAGAATTTCGCTCTCCCTCAAGCAAGGAATTTTGTTCCTTTAGGGACGAAAGCTCAGCAGCAGAAGCTGCTATGGACGCATTATCAGAAGATGCCTGGGAAGAAATAGCATTGGCAACATCAGACTTCAAAGTCGAAATCTCCTTATCCTTATTCGACAACAAGGACGATAAGCATTTCCGCTCCATGGCATTATACTCTAAACGCTGACGGACTTTAGAGCTAAAGATCAATTGTCGGGCACGACAACATTAAACTCACCTAGGAGGCGCTCATACCCCATATCGCGGATAGAGGAAAAAAAGGCAGGAGGAGCAAACTCGTCCACCATAGAACGACACTCATCAACATCATCAAGAAGGGAACTCTTGGCAACATTCCACCTTGAAATATGAACACTAGACAAAGAACTAGAATCCGGGTCATCAATAGTCCGAATATCCTCAACCGGGACATCAAGACCTGAAAGGTCATCAAGAATCGGATAACACTAGCAACTGGAGAAAGGCCTTGGTACAATGATAACCAAATGATTTTGAGCAAATCATAAGCTGTAAACGGATTTGATTTGTCTTTACCAAAAGCCGTTTGCTTCTGGACTAGCCAACTCTTAGATAAAATATCTTTGGTGAGTCGATTACCAATTATGGTTTTCCAACTGCCTTTACCACAAGCCATAAACTTGCGGGCTAGCTAACTCTTCACTAATTAAAGATATGGTGAGCTGAACACCATACAATTTTGGGCAAATTGCAAGCCGTCAACGGATTTGAGATATCTTTACCAAGAGCCGTTTGCTCATGGATTAGCCAATCCTTTTGTTTATTAGACATGGCGGACTGATAACCGTAAGCTGAGTAAGTGCAAAACACTTGCTCAAAAAAAAAATTTTGGCCAAAAATGGGGGAATTGGGTGGTATAATTACATGATAAAATTCGTGAGAATTCCCCCCACACTAGAAATGAATATTGCCCTCAATATTTAAAGTACCGGCGGTTATGCCGAAACTAAGAACGTAAAAGGGAAATACTACGGCCATTATTTGATTTTTTTTTTTTTTTAGAAAACTTATATACAACAGTAGGGGGCAACTCCCCCACACTAGGGTGGTACACACGGGTGAAAACCCATGTTTAACTACTGTTTTTGATTACCGAGTCGCTAGCTTGACTCGACCCCGAATTAATTTGTTCATGGGGAAGTAAGTGGAAGAGACAATCTCCATCGGACTTTCATTCAAGATGTTTGTATAAACATTTGAAGCACGTGAAAGTTCCACACCGATGAGATATATTCCCGGCTCAAGATAATGGTACATGGAAATGCCGGGATCAAAGATAATGTCTTCATTCCCGAAGGAGTGAAGAACAGGAGAAGTTACGGGATAGGTGAAGAAAAGAAAGAAAGTCATGATGAAAATCATGACTAACTCATCTTCATCCATAGGAGAATCCATAATTTCAGTATTATGAATCTCATCATTTAAGCTCACGTGATCAAGACAAATCTCGGGTGTGTCATGATCAAAGTGGAAGTTATCATACTCCGGCGGAGATATGATATGAGTGAGTTCACCGGCGAACTCCTCGTGAAGAGAATCAATCACAAGATGTAAATCTGTGAATTCTTGTTCCACTGTAGACTCATCACTATCCTCAATCTGAGTATCAAAGAGTGGATTCTCAGAAATTAAAGTGAATTCAGAGTCGAATTCAAATAGAGGATTGGTGAAAGTAGCTTTGAATGTTTCGGGAACAAAGTGATCAACATTCTCTATTGGACTGTTACGGTGAGAAGTGAGTGAACGATCATTATAAAGGAGACTTTCAATTTCTCCTACGTCGGCTTCGAAATCAAAGAGATCATCATCACTTTCCGATGAAAGTGGATTGATGTGAGCGAGTTCATCGGTGAATTCCTCAAGAAGAGGATCAGACTGTGGGAGTGATGCCTCAACATACTCGATGTTTCCATAAGAAGCACAATCGTCGCTAAAATTGGAGAAAGTTTCAAAATGATCTTTTTAACACTCAAGAGGGGAAGGGATATCACACATATGGTCAAAAGTTCCCTGTGACTCTCTCGGGATTGGGAAAAGGTTCTCAACACTAGACTTTATGAATTCGTCCGATTCCTTTTCAGGAACAGTGTCAAGATGCTCGTCCCCCATGTTTAGAGAGTGAGTGGGAGCTTTGGGTGTGATAGCAGTTGTTTGAGAATGAATCTCAACTGCTGGGATATCAACTGATGAACTTGATGAATCTTTATAGAATTGAAGGATATCAAGTGTATCCTCATCATCACTGTCATCAGGAATAAAACGAAATTGAGAGCTAGATCTGGCTGCTTTTTCTTTTGCAATTAATTCCCTAATAGATTTTTCAAATGCAATTTGGGAATTTATTTTAGCAGCCTGCTCTTCAGCTAGCAATTCTTCCATGGATTTCTCATGTGAATTTTGAATGACGGGACATTGTGGGAGTGGAGATTTGTCAAAACCGGAAGGTTGACATTGATAATCATCATGAGGACCCCCACAATATACACAAGAAAAACTGGGAACATTTCGAAATGCTGTTTTACTCAACTCCTCAGTTCTTTTCACTAACTCCAGAAGCTCTAGATAAGTGTCTTGTTGGGTTTGCTGAGGAGTTTGAGTCATTTGGCACTGTGGAGGTTGGTCGTGATATGGATAGTCGTAATTGTTACAAGGAAATGGATTCCCTGTTTGACAATCAGAGCTGAAATGGGGACCTCCACAGTTCACACAACAAAATGATTGTTGTGACTGATTTGGTGAATAACATGGATATTGATCATTTCCAAAGTTCAGAGTGTTATTAGAGATTTGTTCATAGAAAAACGTGTCTCTGGTCTGACACTCAAATCCTTGGTGAGGACCTCCACAAAACTCACACAAATATGTCAATATCTCATGATGTGGTGGCTGGTAGAATGAATCAGATGTGTCATGGTAAGGATAGGGAGCTTGGTTATAGACAGACCCATCTCCTGATTCTACCATGCTACAGCCGGGACAATTCCCACCATTATGAGGACCACCACACCATTGGCAACCAAAATGGTGTGGATACGACATAGGAAAGAATCAAAGGTTTACAGAGGGGTTGGGATGAAGAATCAAAGATGTGAGAGGGAAAAGATGAATATTTTTGGATTTTTGGATAAACATTTTGTAAAAATAAGAAAGAAAATCTTTTTGGGTTTTTGTGTTTGTTGAAAACTGATTTTAAAATGTTTTCGGGAACCGTTTTGTTTTTATATAATAATAATAATAAGAAAATATGAACAAGGATGGTAAATATACAATGGATGTATATTCAACAACACTGATGCTTCAAATTCGTAGTACGCAGCACACCTCCCCGGCAGCGGCGCCAAATTTTGATTCGTCCCAAACGGTCAAGTCTTTTATTAGTCAACCACTTGTGAATGGTCAACCATAAAAGTCAAACAGCTCGGAACGCAATGCAATTAAGTCCAGAGGAGTTTAGTGTTTCCCCGGGTCGTTAAGTCCCAACGAGGTGTGAAAACTGTAATACAACGAATCTGTGATCGGGTGATATTGAACAGGAAAGGGGTTATGATTGATTACACTAAGGAAATTAAATCTAATAAAGACGTTGAAGTCATTTTAATTCTATTCTAAAAAAACGTTTAACGATTAAAACCTAAAAACGTAAAACTTAAACTAAAACAAACGTAAACGTGTAAAATAAAAATGTGAAATCAGAAAACTAAAAGACTCATGAAAATGAAAATTACTTTTTAACAATTCTAATAATAAAAGAAAATTTTAAGAAAAAGAAAATTATTTTTAAAACTATTTATCTAATTATTATTAATTAAAAACTATTTTTAACTATTTAAAAATACATTAAAATACAAGAAAATAGGAAATTAACCTAAAAAATGAAATTATAAATTGGAAAAATCTAAAATATTATAAAACTAATGTTAAAACTGAAAATATATTTTTTAGACTTTTTAAATAATTATTATTAATTAAAAACTAATTTAAACTAATTAAAATTAAGAAAAATAACAAATGAACAGTAAAAATTATGAGACTTTACAGGAAAATCTAAAATATTATTCTAAGCCTGGGAAAAATATAAAAAGTTAGATAAGCCCACTAATAAGCTGAATTGGGCAAATAAGCAGTTTGAATAAGCACTTGAAATAAGCTAAAAGCTAACTATAAGCTACCATAAGCTACTAAAGCCTAAATCTAACCTAAAATGAGCTAATGCAACTGATTGGGAAGTAAAAAGCACAAGCTACCGAAAAAAAACTCGCGACCAGATTTTAATAACTATATGCCAAACGGCCTCTAAGGCCCTACTTTAAGCCTACATTAAGCTAGCTTATAAAATTCCTAAAAATAAACTAAAATGATCATGAAATCCACGACCAACCAAAGAGCTTAAGTCCTAAATTTCAGCTAATTTGGATGCAAAATGAGGAAATTAAAAATCAAAAACTAAAGCTAATTAGGAATAAAAGATGATTGATGTAGCAGCAGCTAAATGGGCAGAAGTGGCTTATTGCAGGCCAAAATTCAGCAAGTAAATAAGCTCTAAGAGGCAAATAAAAGTAACTCAGCTATACACTACTCCAAAGACTATCTAAAGGAACAAGAATCAGGTAAAATCATCAAAAGGAACAGCAAGAATTAGGCTAAGCAATAGACTACTAGGGAACTGATAAGGGACATATTTGCATAACATTTGAAAATAGAACTCAAGGCACCAAAACAGGTTTGAAAACTCAAGATTATGGGCAATCTAACTTCAAAATCAGCAAACAAAACTTTTGTGACTCATTTTCAACGTTAAACCATTCCAACTCTTCTAAAATTACCACAATCCAAACACTCCTTAATGGACCCTATTTGCAAACTAACTTGAAATTTATGACTTAATCTGCCTGAAACTAATCTAAATCATTCAAATTAACATTAAACCAGACTAACTAACTCATGAAAACCAGAATTTACCCAAAATCCATTTGACATTAGCAATCTTGACTTATGTTGACTAAGTTTGACTTTTATCAAAAGCTTATGAAAATGAACTTCTATGAAACAAATAAGCTTACATAAGCTTGTTCAAGCTTATGTGAGCTTGTTTTAACAGTAATTGAGTAGAATTAACAACAAGCTTAAATTGAGACAGAAGTTGAATTTAAAACAGAAGTTTATATTAATGAAAGGAAATCACAAAATTTGGATTACAATGAAATTAACAACAATTAAAAATGACAGTAATAAAAGATCTAAATCTCTCTAAATACATGAGAAATTGGACCCGAACTAAAAAAATTGGAATTAAAATATGATATTGAATTGCACTGAAATTAAAAGCTTACAAGGAATGTAAATGAAGTTAACACTAAAGATGAGCTAGAACATGAAATTCTAGACTAAAACTAAAAACTAAATTAAAACTAAAAAAATAACTCTTGCCACATAATGGCTACAAGCTTTTATACTACTACTAGATGTCTTCCTCTTTCTTAGCTTCTTTCTTTTTGCTTGCTGCTGCTTCCAAAGCCCGACATTGATGGGCAAGAGATGGGCAAAAGGAGTAGTGTGATTGTCAGGGACAGTGATGGGATGGGTTTTATTATTGGTTTGGTGATAACTAGGTAAAGGATGGGATGGAGGTTGAGTGTGTCAGGAGAAGGAAGAAAAGAGGAAGGAAAAAGGAGGGAAAGGGGGAAAAGGGGTTTTTATTTGTGTTCCTGGTTTGGATATGGAAGTAATACACAAGGACCATATTTGCCATTTGACCAAACTTGAAGGACCAAAACTGTAATTTTCCAAATTTCATCATAAGGACTAATTATGACAAGATTAATTTTCCCAAGGACCAAAAATGATAAATTTCAAATTAAAAATGTCCCGGGGTAAATTCTGTCAATTTTTGAAACTTCAGGGACTAAAGTTGCCATTTTGCAAAACTGAACTTTATAAGGCTAAATTTGACAACTTAAAAATTCCTGAGGGTCTTTTATGAAAAATTACATGTTTTGAATAACCAGGGACTAGATTTTTACAATTATTGAATAAAACACAGTCTAAATATTTTTTCTGTCTTTTTGAGACTTTTCAAAGTGTTTTTGACTGTTTTTGCAGTGTAGAAGGAACAAAAATGATGAGTATTTACACACTCATCAGTGTTGCACAATGTCTAGAAAACTGTCTCATGTCTGAGCCCTTACTTGCAAACAATACAACAAAATTGTCAAACCAAATTCTTGAATGTGAAAACATTCTTCTCAAAAAGACCATTGCTCAATTTCAAGAAGATTTTTCAAAACTAGAGGCACATTGCAAATCTCTTGAACTTAAAATGTAAAATAATCATGTGGATACATTAGTAAGAGAAAATGAGCATTTAAAGGCTCAAATTCAAGCAAAGGGTCTTGCTCATGTTGCTTTACAAAACAAATTAAGAAGATTAACTGGCAAGAGTGTAGATACTAAGTTTGCAAAACCATCAACCTTGGGGAAACCGTCTTTACCACCCATCAGAAACCAATCAGTTGTTAGACAACCAACTGCATTTAAATCTGAACGACTAAAATCTTCAAAACCATGGTTTGCCTCCCAAGTTGTTGAGAATAATGATTTGTCAAAACCAGTCACTCCACATTCTTGGCCTAAGGGAAATGCTTCTGTCTCTATTAAACCTCAACAAGTAGCTGCACCTGGCTCTTCTAGGATTAGTTTGAGAACAATGTCTAAACCAAGCATTAAAAATAAACATTCATATGGCACAAATGACTTCTACAAGAACTATGGTCTAGAAAAAGCTAGGAAAATGGCACTACTCCAAAAGGATGGAATATTAGGTTCACGACCTGGTGTATCACCTTCTAGTGTATTACTGAACACTACATGTAGTAGCAAACCAAAACCTAAGTATACTCAACAGACAGTTAGAAATAAACCACTTGATCTAAAAAACAAGTTTCAGAAACCTAATAGGTGGATCAATATAGGACGCAGATTCTTCCCAAAAGAAGTTTCAACATCCCCTAGATCTAACCTTAGATGGATACCAACGGGTAGATTTTTCAAAACTATTGGTCTTAGGTGGATTCCTACAGGCAGGATACTAAGTAGTTGCACCGAAACAAGTGTGATACCCACAACATCCATCCCTGAGGAAGGAAAGGAAATTATCAAAATAGCATGTTCAGGTGTCAAGAACATAATTGACACTACATCGTTATGCTTCTAATATCTGGAACCCAGTTACATTTGGGGTTCCATGTTTTTTCTATCTTGCCCCCTCCTACTTTCTATACAGGTACAACAGCAATGGCTTCGGAATAATTCAGTTTCGGACCCGTTTCTCACCGTCTAAAATTTAATGATCATTCAGCTGCAACACCATTGTAATTAATCTTCAAGAAATGGAAACTTTGTTTGCTTCACTGTTTGAAGATTCTTTTGTAAGCCGTGCTTCAGATGTATCAAATGCTTCCGCAGCACAACCTGATCATATTCAAATTTTGGATACACCCTGAAACTACAACAACTACCGTTGATGTAATTGCACCTCCAATCGAATCTTTGATAACAGAAGATCAAACTGCTTCCAACAACAATGGCACAACTGATGACCATCATAATGAACAGAGCAGTTTTTAATCAGCAAATGATTCTCACATGATATTTATGGTTCTTCACATATGTTCTATTAATTGGACATACATCGGTTACGCTGTCTCCGATTTCATCATCAACATACGTGGTGTATGTTTCGATTCATCGAAAACATCGGGGGGAAGAGAGAGTATATGTCATGTGCTTTCTTTGCCTTCTTTGCAAAAACTCTTTCCCTTCATGAGTTTCTGTAATCAGGGGGAGAAATGAGACGATCAGTGGTTCAAAGGTCTTATTTCGGTGTTATCGTCTCAAGTTTCTCGAGATTATTTTATGTGAAGTTACCTACATATGATGCTTTAACCGCATTATGATGCCTCGCACGCGGGCATTTTATCGAGTAATTGCATATTCACAAGTAACTATTATTCCGATAGACTGCAACATTCAGGGGGAAGTTGTTTCATCTCGTCTTTCGCTGATTGTTTGGTGTGAAGCATCTACATATGTGAGAAGATCTTGTTGATTTCTTGCATGTTACCCCCGAACGAATTTTCCGAATTATGTACAACTGTGATTACGTGACAATTCAGATTTGCTTAATGTGGTTTACTGTTCATCTACAAATTTTGATGTGTACTGAAAACTTCAAAAGTTAGAAGAAATGTCGACTACATCAAAGTTTCGAATCTGCTAAAGACGGTTGTCAGTTTGGGGGGAAGCTGATTCAGAAACTTCACCAAAAGGAAGTGTACGAAGAAGCTGCTAAAGACATGCAGTGCGGATTGGGAAGATTGTTGAGAATTGCAGTTATTCACTTACAGTTTCTCAGGATGAATCAGTTTAAAAGTCTTGATGTCAGGGAATTAGTTGAGAAACCAAATTGGGTCTATGTTATCAAGCTGAAATAAATTTGGAAAAACAAAATAGACACTAAAGGCACTGTGATTCAACAACAAATCTCAATTTTCAAAAGAAAGAACCCTGTTGTACGCCTCAGTGCAATATTCCTAAACTTAAGGAGCGAAATATTCTTAATCTTTTTGAAACAAAAAATCTTTGTTTGAAATCAAATGTTCTTGAAATCTATTTCTTCCCAAATGAATTTCCAACACCTCAAAAAGCATATTTTAATCAACATGTTTTCAAAAACAACATTCACATGCTATTTTTTAGGGGGAGAAATGTGATTAAAATTGTTGATCAGGAAGTTATGGAATCTCATCATGTGCACGACTCAGATATCACCAATGAATTGACGATCTTTGAATGTCAGTAATCGAAAAGATTTGTCTTCCAAGACTTATCTTAGTAGAATGTACCAATCCGAGACACTCTTGATTGACATGAACTTTGACGGGTCTAACCTCCTTTTCAAGGAGAGTTTACATCTTCAAGGCAGTTATTAGAGCCAGTTGTCACCTAAAAGCTGATAATGGAACTCTTTAACTATACAACGTAACCGTGTCTCGCGGGGAATTGTCTATCAAGAGTCGATCAATTCAAAAGTGCGAGCTCTACCCTCTCTGTGCAGATTTTAGTCAAAACTCATAAGCACATGTGGAGGGGGAGTATTTCTGAAAAACCAAAAACTCTCAAGGTGTTAGCAAAACATGTTTTTCATCATAAACATCTTGAGAGATTTTCAAGAAAAGGTTTTGTGGCAACATAGGATAGTCATGGAGTTAAAAGGTAACTAAGTTTAGGAATAAATGTCCTATGATCCGCCAGAGCCGGAGGGATCTACCCAAGGACAGCACAAATAGTTAGTATTTAGAAGTTCTTAGGTATGATTGAAAAAGGAGAAAATGAGAATCGGAGAAAGAATGAGTTGAAGAATTAAAAAGAAAAGTTAAAGAAAAGGGTGAAAAGAAATAGCCCTCCAAATTATTCAACTTAGGGCAGACACCGGGTTCAATTCATATGCTACTGGTTGTCACAAGATGACATCGGTATTGAAGACAAAGTCGTCATGGACCCAGTGACGCAATGCACTAAACCTTCTAAGCCACTCAAGTTCTCTCAAAAGAGTTTGTTTCAATCTCACAGGGAACCCTACGCAATCTATCGACTCTCTCATAGAGATTGTTGGTATTGAAGAAGGAGACCCTCTCCCTAGTCTCCGCTTAGGAAAATCAAAGCGCACTAATTGAGTCTAGAGCCATGAGATTCATCAAAAGATCTCTTAGGAACACCTAATATCTCATCACTTGATTGTTCAAACAATAAGGACACAAGTGACATATTCCAGAGTCCTACGCAGATCTTAGCAATCTGCCAGAACATTTATGAGGGGATTCACAATTGTGATCCTCAGTGATTGAATGGAAACTCCTGCCAGGGTCAACATCAAACAGCCCTGACAGCAGGTCACTTCGGTAACTCCTTGTGGGTTACGCTTAGTGTGTCTCAAACGGTCTACAGTCGTGGGGTGATGCTTTGGTGTACCTCAGCGACTCATCTGAATTGTAGGTGTACTTCGGTACATCGCGTTATCTCACTTTTGGGACTCCAGTTCAGGAACAGCCTTTGTAAGAATTAGAGTTGTGTTTTCACACTATGCTGTTAACACTCTCGAAGTTCAAACTTGTAAGCGCTGGATTATTTCTAACCCATGTTTTATGTTTTCTTCTTATGGATGCTCGCGGGTGGAAAAGATCGTGCTGATTCTCCACATGCTCATAACAACATCAACACTAATTGAAGTTCTCTCAAAAGGCAACACAAAGTCAGAATGATTCTTCGTCAAAGCTAAAGAATCTGCAAAGTTTAAAGACTTGAGAGCTACACAAAATTGGAGAAACAAAGTTAAAAAGTATGAGTATGGTGGAGAAAGACAGAGAGACACATTTACTTATGATATTGATAAAAGGCAGAATTCACAACTGATCACAACAACAAGGACAAAGAACAAAGTTGCAAAGAATCAAAGACGTCACAAGCTATGAACGCCAAAGAAGTTAAAGACGTCAAACAACCTAAGCAAGACAACAAATGATGACCAACACTTAGGGGGAGATTGTTAGGAACATGTCTTATTATAAAGTGTAGGTCATTTAATTTGTAATAGGTTGTTAATAATTATGGTTTATAAATGTTTGTAATTGGATTCACAGCTCATGTAGTAAGCCCATGAGCTGTGATAAAAGGTTCTTCTAGAACCAAGGGGTAACACCCCTACTTATGTAAACACTATAAATACCCCCTCCCTTGAAGGGAGAGGGTGTTAGTTCTAATTGCAATTATCATTTCATTAATCATTCATTAGTTCCTTCCACTTTCTCTCACTAAAACTTTCTCTCTCTAGAAATATATATTGATGTGATAGAATGGTGACCTAACATAAAGCAGCAAAGGATGGAGCCCGACTGCGGAGCTCAGAACATGACTCTTCCAAAGCCCGTATCTACAAACAATACAAAGTTTTTTTAAAAAAAAGAAAAAAAAAGAAAAAAAAAAAGAGGAAACACGGATGCATACCTGTTCGGAAAGACTAGAATTCTGAGACTTAAGAACAATGATCTCAGCTCGCAAAGCGGATGACTCAGAATCCTTGGCATCAAGGGATGAGTGAAGGGATGCTACCTCGACTCGAAGAGAATTTCGCTCTCCCTCAAGCAAGGAATTTTGTTCCTTTAGGGACGAAAGCTCAGCAGCAGAAGCTGCTATGGACGCATTATCAGAAGATGCCTGGGAAGAAATAGCATTGGCAACATCAGACTTCAAAGTCGAAATCTCCTTATCCTTATTCGACAACAAGGACGATAAGCATTTCCGCTCCATGGCATTATACTCTAAACGCTGACGGACTTTAGAGCTAAAGATCAATTGTCGGGCACGACAACATTAAACTCACCTAGGAGGCGCTCATACCCCATATCGCGGATAGAGGAAAAAAAGGCAGGAGGAGCAAACTCGTCCACCATAGAACGACACTCATCAACATCATCAAGAAGGGAACTCTTGGCAACATTCCACCTTGAAATATGAACACTAGACAAAGAACTAGAATCCGGGTCATCAATAGTCCGAATATCCTCAACCGGGACATCAAGACCTGAAAGGTCATCAAGAATCGGATAACACTAGCAACTGGAGAAAGGCCATCTGGAAGGGAGGAAGGAACATTAACTTGACCCTTCCCCTTCCCAACAGAATAAGCAGCAATAATGACAACATCCGTCATAACAGGCATAGGAGAACTACGAATAAACAAATAAAGAACAAGTAAATAAAAGGAAGAAGCGACAAAAGAAGAAAGCAAAATAAAAGCGTAAACAAACATACCTGGAAGGAGAACCATCAAGATGCAACAAACCAAAACCAGATTCAGTGGGCATTCCAGCTTCATAAAGGGGAGTAATCGATAGTAAAGGAGAAGAAGAAGAAGAATGAGTGGGCAAAGCATTTAAACAATATTCAAGAGACTGCAAACTTTGAGCTAGCAACTTCTTAATAGACTCTGAAAACTTACCACCAGTAGAGGCCCTACTGGAATCGTTAAGGTCGCTCATTGCCTTCTTAAGGGGATGAACGAGGTTAATACCAACTTTCCTCCTCTTCCTACCAGAACTAGAAGCCACCGCACTATCAAAACCAATATCAGAACCTAAATGGTCAGGTCGCGAAACAACACCATCCGATGGTTGAGAAACCACAATTCCCGAACAAGCAGCTACATGTACAACTTCACTGGAGGAAGGAGGAACAAAAGGGACAGTACAACCTTCGGTCGATTTTAACCAAGGAACTTCATCATCTTTCCGGGGCCGAGTATCAACAAGCAATTCCAAAGGGTTTTTATTCTTAACCAACGACAACAAATCCATAGTTGTAGCAAACAGACGAAAAAGAAGCATAGGTCAGCAGAAAATAAAGGAAAAATAATAAAAGAGAAAAACATAGATATGGTATACCCACCCCGATTCTCTTGATCATAAAACACGGGATAAAAGTCATTGCCCAAAGTGTAATTACGGCTCAACCCAACCAAACAAAGGAAGGGTTTCGGAAACTTAACAAAAGAAGAAGCATTGGTAACAAGAGAAGCAACGTGTCCACCATTAAATTCGGTATTCCTAGGAACGACATCCTTAGGAAGACGTCCGCTAACGAAAAAAGGATGAATATAAGGACAAGCAAATGAGTCAATCCAGAAAAAGTGATCATTCCAACTTTTAAGACAATCAAGGGGCTTGGTATAGCAAACACCAAAGCTATCAGCACGTTTACTAAAAGAAAGCCAGCCATGACTCCAAGACAAGACATAAAAACACCTAAACAAACCAATTGAGGGTTCAATACCAAGGGCAAAACAAAGAATTTCAAATTGAGAAACCTTAGCAGCACCAATAACGGAAAGCTGCGAGATATGAATACGATAGTAGTCAAGAATTGAAACAAGGAAAGAAGACAAGGGAAGACGGAAATTGGCAAACTCAAAGAAACGGGTGTAGACACCAATCTTACCATTCGGTGCTTCACGAATACTTTTGTCAGGATCAGGCAATTTTGGATGAACACAGCTCGGAATCGAATAATCAATACAGAAATGGTCAAGTGCCTTCTGGGATAATTTAGACTTAGTAGAAGAAAAAGTACCCATAGCAGAAAAAAAGAAAAAAAGGGAATCAAGAGCCTAACCTGACAACGGAAGATGGAAAACAGACACAACCAAGGGTAACACCAGATTGAAGAATAGCATTCGCAACAGAAGAACAATAAAAAAATGGCGAAGGTCAAAATGTGGGGTATTTATACAAATGGAACGACGATTAACCTGGAAAACAATAAGAGAGGACACGTGTCCAAAATACAATCTAATCCAACGGTCAGAATCAAATCCACACGGATAAGGATGGTACAAGACCAAGGGCCCACGAAGTCAAATTAACCAAAACATGAAAAACCAAAAAACGCCCACGTTGTAAAAAACACTTCCCTAGGAAAGGAAGCGTCGAAGGAACGCTTCATGAATTCGGAAGAAAAAAAAATGACTCACAAGATAAAGTCAAGTAAATACGCCGCATGCCACAAAATCCGCACGCAGTGCACATACTAGACTTGGGGGACTGGATGGTATAGCAGTCCCTAAAGGAAGAAAAAAAGTACTTCCGGAAAAGAAAAAACGCATGACGAAATCCTGAGTCAACTCAAGTCTAGTGACATTCACCGCATGCGACAATATCCGAACGCAATGAACATACTAGACTGGGGAGACTTGATGACGTATAATATGTATAACAGGCCCACTAAGCCCAAAACATACTCTACGTCCACTCTAGGCTCAGGTCCAATGACCGCAAATCCTGGACTCAGGTCCAATAACCACAGACCCTGGGCCAACAGTAAGCCCAACGACTAAGTTGGCTACGGCCTAGGCCTTGGAATGTGCATAAGATGCCTAACGGGCTGAACCTCCAACCATTAGGCCTCTCGCGTCCGCATCCATGAATAACACGAAACCCTTGTCCGCCAAGGGTCCGACTCCGGCAACTAACCACTATATGCGATAATCCAGGGAGCCCCAGCTGCAAACCTCGCCTATAAAAAGGGGCTCTAATCCCCAAACAAGGTAGAACAACTTTCTCTCTCATAATTACACACATATTACTTTCCCTCTCAAGAATGCATACTTACTCTTACGCCGGAGTCTAATCGTGGGGTCCGTCCCCACGGTAAGACTAACTGTTTACCTTTCTTGTGCAGGGATCTCATCCAAATTACTTGAATTAGTACAAGACCAATCCACCAAAGGCTTGGCGGCCCAGTCCAGCAAGCTACCCCCAGACTTACCGTAACCCATCGCACAAATTGTACTAACAAAGGTAAAGAGTAAGAAACACAAAACCATAACACGAGTGTTTATAGTGGTTCGGCTACAAGGACACCTTCCTTGCCCTACTCCACTCCCCGAGTAACCTACTCGAGAGTTCGTTAGCACTACACGACACAAACTCCTTATGGCGGAGAAGCCTTCACAAAGTCGCCTACTCTTTTTTCGGTACAAGGCTAGGCACCGGGTTCTTTCACGAGGTAGAACCAAACCTATCACAACGCCGCCTACACTTTATCCAGTACAAGGCTAGATACCGAGTTCCATTACAAAGGAGGAACTACTACCCAACACTACACAACACCTATCCCAAAGGAGACCCACTCCTTATTACAACATCATCAAGGATATCAATATCCTTGGACATAACCTATCTATTTTTGTACATCGACGTACCATATCGATTGTACATCCTTGGCATCTTTCACTAATGCCTTTGACATGATCTTTTGACACCTTTCACTAATGCCTTCGACTTGACCCTTTTTGGCATTCTTCTCTAATGCCTTTGACATGGGCGTTTAGCACCTGTTAAGAATTAGAAATTCCATAAGGAAGTGTCGGTCACCCCATTTATAGTCTAGCATATGTTAGCTCGTAGACATATCATTATTTACGTTTTTTAGTAGTCAATTAGTTAATTGTTAGCTTAGTTATTAGTTTAGTGTAACACCATGGAGGAAGGACGGGTCTTTAACCACTGTATGCCTGCTCCACAGGCCGACAGGAGGGCGTGTAGTCTATAACTATAAATACCCCTTCCATCCTTGGAAGGGGTGAAGCTTCTTAATCTAACCTTGCATTTTGTGTTTTACTTTCTCTCTCAAGAACTTCCTCTCATCTCTTTCACTCTCTAAACATGGCACACTTGTTTAATCATCTCCCTAGACCACCCGAATCATCAAACAACATAAAATATATGATCCTACAAATGGTACCAGAGCCTAGGTTTTGTTGTTTGTGATGCTTCGAATGGTTTTTAATGCGTTTTTTCTCAATTTTTGATGCGATTTGTATTCGATATGGATGCAGTTTGATTCAGTTTTTTGGAAAACAAGTTTTGATGATTGTTATGTTGGTTAAATCTGGTTTTGTATGAAGTATCAAACTGTCTCTAATATTGCTTACTGGTTTTTAAATGGTTTTTAAAGTTGCTTGTTAACTTGTTTCTATGCAAGTTTATGTGTCTAAAACTGCTGCTGGTGTTCTTAAAAAGCGATTTGTGTCATAATTCATGGATGCAGTTTGTCATAACATGTCCAGATTCGTTGAATTTTGATGCAGTTTGAGTCAAAATGCTTCTGTGCAGTTTGTCTTAAACTGGCATGAGGTTTGTCATAGTTTGTCCAGATGCAATGTATGTGATGAGGTTTGTATGGTTATGCGGTTTGACTTTTGAGTCAAATGCGATTTGTTAATTAATGGTCAAAGTCAACAACGGTTTGTCTATTTATGGTCAAAAAGTCAAATGCGGTTTGTGTCAAATGTGGTATGAGGTTTGATAATATTAAGGATGCGTTTTGTCATAAATCTGCTATGCGGTTTGTCAATGAGATGTTTTTGTGCGGTTTGTCAATGAATTACTGATGCGATTTGTGAAAGACGATTATGCGGTTTGTTAACCATATTGACCAAGATCTGCACGGGTAAGAGCTTTGACATCATGAATACAAACATCTACTGCTAAAAACCTCAAACATCCACAAACAACTAACAATCACAAACGGCTAAAACTATATCATCAATCCAACAAATTAATCCTACTAATTACCACAATCAATCATTTACATCTATCGAGACTTCATCAATCTTTCAGCAATCATTCAACAACCACATCAACAACTTTTAACATATCATCACACATTCATCATCACAATTTCAATATACATCAGATTCATATCTATTCGAAATAGAAACAAGCTAAGGTCATAAGAAATGGTTGTGAACTTGATTATGAATGAATCTCAGATGTATGTTGTGTTTCTCTTATGACTAATAAATACCATCGAAGGCTTTCACACAACATCTTATCATCACAGATCTACTTATCAAAAGTTTTCTAAGCATCTCAAGGAAAAGTAGGATCTCAAAGTTGTTCTTATGTTTATCAATGATTCATCAAGACAACAAGTCAAGCAACATGAGTAAACAATTACATCATTGATCCAAGATTTTTTATTTTTCGAACTAAAACAGAAGAAAATATCTAAACCATGTATAGGTTCAATCTTTCCTCTTGTTCGGATATAAGGAAATTAACAAAAAGAGTAAAACGATCTCAGATCTTTCTTTGTTTCTTGAAATCCATTAAAAACCTTTAAGATATTAACAAAGAAGATATCATCATTGATCTATATCCTTTGAAGTCTAGCTTCATTCTGTTTTTTTCGAAATGATGATGAAATAAATTTAACAAATTTGTTAACTTATTCCATTGATTCGTTTGTAAACTCAAACAATTCGAAAAAACAAGAGTTAATTAAATCTTACCAAGACTTCAAAACAAGCATGTCACCATCCCTGTGGTTATGTCGTATTAGGTCTCTACTCATGCCATCCCTGTGGCGAGTATGTGGTGGTCATGATGGTGTAACCAACCCGATATATGGAAGATGGCTCCGTATATGGTTCAGTTCTGGATTTGATAGAGAAGTGAGAGAGAAAGGTGCACATCTATGTGAAGAATCCAGATTCGTTGAATTTTGATGCGGTTTGATTCAAAATGCTTCTGTGCGGTTTGTCTTAAACTGGCATGAGGTTTGTCATACTTTGTCCAGATGCAATGTATCTGATGAGGTTGAGACTAATTAGGGTTGATATGTGTGAGTGTTATTAGGGTAAAATGTGTGCTAATATGTGTTTTATAGTCCACGTTATTAGGGCAAGATATACTCCAGATTTGTTTTGATCTTTTGGACCGTACGCATGTCTCGTGGGCCTAGTTTTGTTCTCTGATTGGTGGACCTGATAATCAAGTTGGACTTATGAGTTAATGGATCATGTAAAAATTTGTAACTGGGCCTCGTGATATTGTATAGATGTGAGATTTTTGGAGATTGGTATAATATGTGTTAAGTGTTGGTCCATGAGTAGTAATAAAACTTGGACTTGATAATATTTTCAGACTCAAGTAAATGGGATGTTAGATTTTGGGCTTGAAGGTGTATCAATGGACCGGGTCATTCAGTGCTAAATTGAATCGGGTCATTTTTATGTGGAGACATGTAACATTTGGATATATTGAATGGATCTGGGTTAATCTTTGCATTTGAATCGGGTATGTTGTATTTGTGCTTGAATAGACTTGAACTTTTGAATGAATTGAACCGGGCTTAATGGATTTTAGATCGGATAATTATTAATGACAACGAGATTTGACGATGTGATGTGTGATAATGAGATTTTATGATATTGTGATATGAGACATTCAATTTGATGATTCATTTTGAAAATTGAAGTGAATTAATAATGAGATTTGATGATGAGTTCTGATTATTCAATAAAAATTGATGCAAGTTGGTAATAAGAGTTGTTGTGTTATGGGGTTTGATACTTTGGTTTATGCATTTTCACAAAGAATGTTATGTCACGGCTTGAATTGATAATTGAACAAGGTTGACTACGGGGTTGTTTGTACGATATTTCTCATTGGGATTTGAAGTGAGGTTTTCTGAGGGCGTTTACTTATTTCGTCTTCTTTCTTTCTACCCTTCCATGAAGATGACTTGTTTGGGAATTTATTGAATGTGATAAAGACTTGGCTATTTAGTTACTGTTTGTGATTCTTTCTTGCTTAACCCACAACGTAACTATCACTTCGGTGTCTCACGCTGTTGAGGATACGTCAAGAGGTTTTGTACATGGGTTACACCGTTTCTTTTTCACAAAGTACAAGCTTAAGTAACAAATATGGGGAAGTCTACTTCATGTTCAAGTTTGGTATATCGGATTTACTTCAGCAAATGGTCACAGCAATTGCCGACAGAATTCGTGAATGATGTGTTTACCAAAGGGTTTGTTGGATGAGATGTGATCGGCAATTCCCATGTGATATTTGACGCCACAGAATGTCAATGATACTTCACAGTCTAAGCATAATCTTTCAAGAATCTTTAATGTCTTTCATGACTTTTAAAGATGTTTGCTTATGACAAGAACTTCTCGTGCAAATGGTCGTACACGTTATGATGCTTCCGAAAGTTCGAAACTATCATGGGGGAGAAACGTGCACTTTGATGTTTTACGGTCAACCTCATGGGGAAGTAGTCTATACTACTTGACTTAGTATGGTCTGTGAAGTATTCTGCATATGGGAAAAGAATTGTTGATGATGGTGTATGAATCGTTGATGAACCACTGCATGTTCCCCTAAAACAGATATTCACCGAAATCAAAGTTATCATATCACATTCAAGTTGACATTATTTATGGTTTTGTCTTGATTTTGTAAAATCCCGCGAAAGAATCTATTTCTCGGTTTAAATCATAGATTTGTAAAATCCCGTGACAATGGAAACATCCTGGTAATTGTAAAGTGCATTTCCGGATCTATCTTACGGTTTATTCTTGGTTTTGTAAAATCCTGCGAAAGAAACTATTTCTCGGTTTAAACCATAGAATTGTAAAATCCCGTAATGATGGAACCATCTTGGAGAAAGGAAAGTGTATTTCGGGATCTTATCTGATGCTGGTGCTACGGTTTCTGCTTCGAAGAAGGGATAAAAGGGTGTACTTTATGAATTAGGTGTTTGTTTGAATTGTCTTCATGACAATTTGGTTATTACATGGTTTTACGGGGTTATGTGCTTTTAACCATGGTCGGGATGAAACCATTATCATAGTTCACTTAAAAAGTTAATGGAGGCTAGAACTGGACTTTTAATCCATAAAATGTGACAACGGCGTTAACTCAATATTATTTATTTGAGGTTGAAGTGAAATATCACGGGCGAGTGTACTTAGTATCTGAAGGTATCGGGGATGGTTGGATGAAGATTCTTCGAGATCCTTGTTCGAGCTTTTAATATTTTCAAAAACAAAGACTTGGAAATCTAGTTACTTTTGGGTGACTTTTCCTTTTCTTTTACCACTTGGTGGAATTGGGCTCTTATTACCACAAAATAACTATCACTTTAAGGAGTTACGTTGTAATGCTCAGTGTCACATTGAATTGTGGATTTTTAAGAGGTGATGTACGTCTTATACTTGATGGTTGGTTGGATGAAGAGTATAGAGTACTTAGAGATTCAATGGAGGATGAACTCTCGGCACCACTCTTTGTCTTTGTTACATATGTGCAAGTTTAAGTCACGAGTTCGGGTTATTCTACTTCAGGGTCAAATTCATCATATTGGGTTTTCTCCATCAGCTGTCACTACAAAGAGCCTACTGAATGATAATGGGGTTGATAACAAGTTTTGCCAAGAGATGCTGAAAAGAGAGAGATTATGACATTTGAACACAACAGTTCAAGCCTCGTTCTCTAAAGAAAATAAAAGTGTACATCTCAGTTTGCTTTATCTTCGAAAGAAGAGAAATCTTCTTATGACGTTTGAACACAAGAGTTCAAGCCTTGTACTTTAAAGAAATGAAAAGTGTATGCTTCAGTGCGCATTATCTTCGGAAGAAGAGAAATCTTCTCATTAATGACCATTCTCATCAACATGCTTCATACTTTTTCCATGCGCTTTCATTTATCAAGTGAACCGGACTATCGTTACTAGTTCTCCTATTCCACTTGTTCAATTAAAATGGCGATGGCAACATCATTTGAAACCTTTGAGGGGGAGAAGTGTGACGAGACTACATTTTAAAGATATTCACTTGTTTAATCAAGAATGGCATCTCCGTATGCAATTCTTGAGGGGGAGAAGAAGTGTGAATGTTCTGCATGTTGATTGATATATGAGAATAAATGGTCAAACGGCTCCAAACTCATGTAAGAACCTAGCTTCTTCTTATCGGGTCATCTTTACATGGAGTTTCTTCTAAGAGCCGTTGGTTGACATCTTCATACGGACTGATGAGTTTAATGACAAAGTGCTTCCAGTTGCGGGGCTGATTTCCTTGATGAACATCTTTATGTTCTTGTTTGATTGGGAGGGATTTGAGTTAAGGGGATTTTCTATATATAAGTTAACGGGAATGCATTTGGTGAGAAGAAGATGTTAACTTTCTATTCCCCAGACGGACAATTTAGAAGAAGGTCGAGTCAACAGTCTGTTCTACATTTTCTGCTACATGTTAGAAGACTAAAGACGAATTGCATTTAACTATCTAAAGACTTCTTCTTATTTCGGGCACTCATCATAAAGATTGTTGGTTTAGGGGAGAGCACTAATTGGGGGAGAGTGAAAAGTCAAGATTCAATCCCTAATTAGATTTGCTCACGTAATTCTTCAGCAAGTTGATTCTCACAGATACATCTGAGCTTATGATGTTCTTCTTAATAGATTTCGAGTATATGGGCTTACAATGTGTTGCTGATTCTGAAGTATCAAAACCAGCAAGGGGGAAAGAGACACGCATCTAAACGCGAGTAATCTTGATGAACTTAATACTTCTAAGTGATTGAAGATATCCTGGGAAGACAAATGTCATTACCACAGAGAAACTCAAGGTTTGACTCATGGCGTTTAGTGTTCTTATTCCAACTATGTGGGGGAAGAGATGGAAGAGTTAGTTTCTGAAGATAAAAGAGGTACACAAGTGTGTGATGATTTCGATGTTATCGCAATCATCAGAGGAGAGGAATTGTGTACATTGGGGATGCTCAGCTGTTTCACTTGAGAGCGTAATCGGTGATTCAGTGATAATCACTTATTCCGGAGATGACATCTGCAGAGATAATCAGTGATTCAGCATGCTACTTCAGTGTTATCAGTTATTCTTTCTTTGGGCATTTGGGAACTTCGGGTTCTTGAGCTTCATACACTTTATTCAGGGGGAGAAAAAAGTATACATCGGGGTCATTCTTTGGCAATCGGACTTAATATGCTACTTCGATGTTATAAGGTTCTCTGTCTTTGGGTATATGTCTATTCGGGTTCTTGAGCTTCATTCCAAGAGACTGGCTGCATCAATTCAACTACTTGGGGGAATTTGTCTCTTGACACCTGTTGGTATGGATCACTTCAGACGTTAGTAGGAAAGAAATATGAGAAGATTGTTTTATGTGTGGGATGATACGTTGCTGTTCTATTGGATGATATAACCTCGAACGATGAATCACGATGATTATTCTTAAAAAGAGCAGCAAGATCGATGATAATGGTGTGCTTCTTTGTGCACCTGGCTAAGGCAAGCTTGAAATAGAGCTTCGAATCTGCTCAACATAAGATTTTCTGTTTGGGGGGAAGCTACCAAAGTCTCACTTTCAGATGGTTCAATTTCTTTCTTCGATTCAGGAGCCTCGAAAGCTTTGGTGGTGAAAGTTTAAAAGATGATGTCTTCTATCTTCTACAATGGGGCTGCTCGATATCCTTATCTCGGTACTCGTATCATCATCTTCTTAAACTATCTCATATACTCTATCTGTAAATATTTATCAAAAACCAAAATACAAAAATAGAAAACCAACAAAAAGAAAATAGAAAATTATAAAACCAACAAAAACCCATAAAAAATCAGAAAATTTGAAAAATACCAAAAATATTGTTTTCTCAAGACATGTCTTCTGGTATCGATAACATCTACGGTCTTAGAAATGTCATTCAATAATGGCACGGGACCATAGATGAAGTTCGAGCAGGAGGTGTAAATATTCTTTTTCAAAACATGTCTCATAATATGGCTTGCAGTTACTTCAGACTATAACCCGTGCTTAAACTATGGTTTGCTATTATCTCAAATAGCAACCCGTTTTTCAAAGAAGGAAAGTGCTACGCTTAAACGATTTTCTCAAAATTCGTGCACTTATCCCAAAATCTTAATGAGGAAAGTATGTCAAAGGACTGCTGTTCCTACACAAATGTTTTTCCTTCTATAAATTCTTTAGAAAAATATTTGTTGTTTTCAAAATGGTGGTAAATGAGTTGTTTGAAAAAAAATCAGAATCAGAGTTTTTATATTATTTGCAAACTCAATCAATGACTTCAGCGCTTTTAAACTTTTCAGAAAATGAGTCATTGATTGAGGGGAAAATATTTTCAAATTTATATCATCTAACGGGCTTATCTAATTATCCTATATACTTAAATGTAAAACATGTTAACCTACGTTGAAGGACTAGGTGCCTAGGATATGATTGTTAGGATTAGATGATTAGAGTTTGATAAACACATTATTCCCATGCTTTGTATGATTTGATTGACATGTTGGATTGACTTTTATTAGTCGATTACTGTATGGGTGATGTCGACCACCATATATATGTATGTATGTTTACTAGCGTATGCAGATATCATGGTATAAAAGAATGTTCCCGATCCGAATCACACAAAATAAGATGATTGGATGCTGAAAGGAAAGGGCAACTACTTCTTGGGTCGACAAAAGAAGAAATGGAGCTTAATTGGATCTCTATGGATAGTTGGCACAATAGATGCAACTTCAAAGGTCTCACTGCTTCAGCAGACGGTTTTCTTCCAGCCTTACAGCAACAACAGAAGCAACTTATCCACCTAACGCATCTTTGTGCAGGACAAGTAGTGGATGATACCATTTTAAACAATATTTCAAAATTATTGTTTTTGAAAATGGAAATTATTTGTTTGAAAATAAATTGAACTAAATTTGGAAATCAACTGGACTTCACTTTTTCAAAACTTAAGTCATTCAATCAACGACTACGGTTATTGATTGAGGGGGAGAGTGATTTCAATATTAAATATTTTCAAACGATATTTCATCAACAGAGTCCGGTTTGTACGAAATAATGTGGTGATCTAAAGATTTAATGTTGTGCCATGGTATGATTTTCTTTAAAACTCAAAGATCTTACAAAATGATATTTTTTCTGTTCTTGTTTGATTGTGAAATTGTTTTATTTTACTTAAAGATCTCTTTATAACTATCATACCTGACACTAACAATCTTTAATGTCTATAATTGGTCCTCATCAGTCAATTTCAAAATTTAAATTTTGCCACGTCTTTCCCTAAATGTTTCTAAATAATTTAAATCAATTGGGATCACAAATGTCAATTGGTTTAAAATTTTTGATCGGGGGAGAGATCGTGATTTAAATCTCAAATCTGTTTTAGTCCTTTAAAGGCAATCCTGCCTCCATGTGCCAAACGATTTCAAATACATAATGCACATGATTGAGGAGGAGCATTTAACCAAAAACCAGAAGAGAATTTAAACCATGCATATTTTCTCCCAAGTTTTCTAAACCTATTTAAATCACTTGGGATCCAAAATCTCAAAGGATTTGATATTTTTGATCGAGGGAGAAAATGTGATTTAAATATGAAATCTGATAACAAGTGATCATTTTGACTCAAAGTGCAGGCTGCTCTCCCATATGTGCTAAATGCTTTCGAATCTCGAAGCACATATTGAGGGGGAGCATTTCAAAAGAAAATAAACTATCAAGGTACAAATGCTTTTATGTTTCAACATAAGTACCTTGATTGATTTTCTAATGGTTTCTTAATGGCAAATGTGATCGTGGAAGTTCTTCAAAAACCTTCTTCCTCTATATGTTAAATGATTTAAATAACCAACGCACATTTTGAGGGGGAGAATTTACCAAGAAAATCAAATAGCTTTTTCCACGGAAATTGTGATCAAGAATATATTTCAAAGAACTCTTGCCTCCATGTGCTAAACAATTTCAAAATCATATGCACATGTTGAGGGGGAGCATTTCTAAATGATCAAAACAATTAAGGTACAAAATGCTTTGATATTATATCACAAGTACCTTGATTGATTTTCCAAATGATTTTCAATTGGTTTCAAGAAGGAAAGAACAAATACCAAAAGACCGACCAATTTACTTTATGCATGGTGTTATAAGGATGGTTAGGTTAGGTATTCGTTCCCACGATCCCGCCAGAGCCAGAGGGATCTACCCAGGGACAATCCACTAGATAGTGTAGAGTCCTTAGGTATGATGAAAAAAAAAGAGAAAAATGAGAATACGGGAAGAGTGCGGACTGAGACAGAGCTAAAACTGGAATAAACCCAACAAGGTTCTAGTAATGAAGTCTCGATAAGCACTGAAAGGGTTGAAGAATGAAAAAGAAATGAATGTGAAAAGGGTGAAAAGAAATAGCCCTCCAACAATTCAACATTAGGTCAGAAACCTGGTTCAATACATATGCTACTGGTGTTTACTAAGGTAACACTGGTATTTAAGACAAGATGTCATGGACTCAGTGACGCACTGCACTAAACTTCCCAAGCTACTCAAGTTCCTCTTAAAAGGACTTGTTTCATTCTTACGGGGAACCTACATAATCTATCGACTTTCTCTTAGAGATCGTTGATATTGAAGAAGGAGACCCTCTCCCTAGTCTCCGGCATAGGAAACCAAATATGCACGATTGAGTCTATAGCCCAAGAGATCATTCACAATATCTCATTAGGACACAAGATTAATGAAGACTTGTTGTTTCAAACAATGTGGAAAGTAAGTATATATTGAGAGTCCTATGCATTATCCTTATGGTATTGCCAGAACATCCGAGTGATATATAAAAGTATTCACGATCAAGATGGAAATCCTTCTAGAACCAACATCAAACAAGCTCTTGGTGGGTGACATGTTCTAAAGATCAAACTTGTGACAACTGGATAGAAACAATGGGGCGATTCATTCTTGAATCAACCTTGGTCCAGGAAATGAATTGACGAACACTTTTGGAAAAACCGTTCGATGTGCAAATCTTCTTTTCTCTAGCACATTGAATGTGTATTCATGTTTTCAAACATAAAAGGTATCTCTGATTGAAAAAATACTTTTTGAAAAACCGTTCGATGTGCAAATCTCTTCTTTTCTCTAGCACATCGAATGTGTATTCATTTTCAAATTCAAAAAGTATTTCTGATTGAAAATTGATCTTTCTTATAAAACCTTCGTTGTATTGCAAAACTCTTTATTCTAAGCAATACGCGATTGTTTTTCAAATACATTTTTCATCAATCAGTGAATCTCAATTCGCTGGTTCACTCACTCCGTGTTGTCTACTTTGGGACGCTCCGGTTTGAGAACGGCTAGATCAAGCTGCGAAACCCTGTCAAGGAGATTCTTCGGAATTCTACCTGATCACAAGCAGTATTTATACTGATCAACGGGGAACCGTAGTTCTTGCAACTGTATTCAACGAAAGTGAACAAAGACACTTTCGTGTGTTTTATTGCTAAATGTTGTTTGTAGGAACATTGGATGGTTGCAGCTGATCGATATTGAGAAGTCAATTCACAGCTGCATGCTCACAGCATTCACACTTAATTAAAGAAATCATGACAAGTGCTTATCTACATAACCTGGCTCTGATAGCTGCAAATATCATGAACCAGTAAAGATTCCGCTACTATGATGAAAAGATGTCATGATCCAGAAAGTGTGAGCATGTCGGTCCGAAAGTCACAACATCACATGAAGGCAACACTACAAAGGGTGATCCAGAGATTTACTGTGGCTGATGATCTAAAAGAAAGCTCGAAGATCATCAAGACATGGATCAGTTCAAAGACCTCCACTGAAAGTACAAAGTATACGAACTTTGAATAATCACTACTCAAGCACAAAGAATGCGGAAATTGAAGAATTGAAGTCTACGAGCTCAGAACTAAAGACAAAGATAGATTGATAGGATGCAAAATGTATTTCATGGGGTGACCTCCCTTAGGGGGAGATTTTTAGGAATTGGAAATTCCATAAGGAAGTGTCGGCCACCCCAATTATAGTCTAGCATATGTTAGCTCGTAGACATATCGTTATTTACGTTGTTTAGTAGTCAATTAGTTAACTGTTACTTTAGTTATTAGTTTAGTGTAACACCGTGGAGGAAGGACGGGTCTTTACCCACTGTATGCCTGATCCATAGCCCGACAGGAGGGCGTGTAGTCTGTAACTATAAATACCCCTTCTATCCTTGGAAGGGGTGAAGCTTCTTAATCTAACCTTGCATTTTGTGTTTTAATTTCTCTCTCAAGAACTTCCTCTCATCTCTTTCACTCTCTAAACATGGCACACTTGTTTAATCATCTCCCTAGACCACCCGAATCATCAAACAACATAAAATATATGATCCTACAACACCTTTCACTAATGCCTTCATCTTGACCCTTTTTGGCATCCTTCACTAATCCCTTTGACACGGATGTTCGACACCTTTCACTAATGCCTTCGTCTTGACCCTTTTGGCATCCTTCACTAATGCCTTTGACACAACACTTCTAGAGAGGAAGAAAGAACTATTAACAAGAGAACCTCAGTAGTCTTGATGATGACAAATCATGGCAACTCATGGACTTGAGCTTGCTCGACTTCAAGAGGCGGTGATCTCACCTTTAAGAGGAACCTAGAGAATCACACAAAAACAAACACAAACTACATAGAAATATCCTTTGGATATGAGGTTAAAGATTTTACAATATTAGGAGAAAGTATGTGTAGAAGTGGCAACTTACAATGAAGAAATGACACTCTATTTATAAGCAAATTCTTGCTACTATTGCACGGATCCCACGGATCCCTTACATGAGGGATCCGTGAGACGCTCCTCATTATCCATGGGGTATGGGTCATGGGTCCTAGACTTTGGACCATGGGTATCCAAGTAGATACAATGTATCTAGAAGATGCAATGCATCTAGTCAATGGGTCATGGGTTAGCTCCATGGGTCATGGATAGTATCCATTATGACTTATGCATGATGTCATGCAATGGGATGGGTTATGGATACTGCTTCATGGGTATGGGTCATGGAATTTGGGTTTTACCCAACTACATTCAATGTATTTAGTCAATGGGTTAAATACTTAACCTTCTACTCATTCTATTACCCATTATAATACATACTAAGTATGTATATATCTACCCAATATGTAAACACTAGTTGTTATACATATGCATTACTATAACATGAAAACACTATTACTTGTTTAGTGATTTATATGAAAATGTAAGTGTGTTAGTAAACTATTGGCTCAAACCATTTACGTATTTTATTTGTTTCGTTAAAATGATTTTACGTTTGTTATCGACAAAACATTAGAAGATCGTAAAATATAAATAAACGTTTTTATGACTTATTTGTATTAACAATCTCCCCCTTTTTGTTGATGACAAAACATAAGATTATTTTAAGGAAAAACTAAAATTCCTTAAAGTTTGAATTGGAGTTTTTACTCTCTTCTCCCCCTTTTTTTTCGAAACAAAAAGAGCCTCGAAAAGAAAATAACACATTGTTTTAAGAAAAACATGTGAAAAAAAAATGAAAAATAGAGAGTAAGGGAAGAGAAGTATTCTCGTCTTAGCTCCCCCTTGACGAGTCCATCCCTTTGTGAGGGCTTCAAGTAAGTAGGAATACTAAGCGAGTGCATTGCAATTATGTTTGCAAATGGTTTCGTCCTTTTTGACGAACATGCTCCCCCTTGACGAGTGCTCATTTGTGAGGAGGACGTCAAGTAATGTAAACTAATTACAAAGTATTGCAAATGATTTTGCAAAGTTTTGCTTTGACAAGAAACTCCCCCTAGCTAAGGGTGTCAAAGTCTTAATGTGTATATTGAAAATCTACAAAACAAGGGTTAGAAAACAAGTATATAATGCATAATTTCCTGCAAATAAGACATACATTAGTAATAAATTTGTCTTCTGTTGAACAGATCCCACGGTTCCCTCTTTGGAGGGATCCATCTAGGTTAAAGTGAGGGATCCTTCTCCCTGCAAACTCAAGACAACAATGTTGATGTAAAATGTGAAGTTACCATCAAAAGTGAGTTACGTATTAAGGCACCAATGATAATACGACATATAACATGTAATTTCATTCAAATAAACATAAGAAATGATCTACATATCTCTAAAAGTAAGAGAATGACTTAAACATGAAATATGATTCCTAAACTATCTAAGTTAAGCTTAAAACTAGGACACCACTTGAATCCTTAAGCTCAAGGTTGTTTAGGTTTGTTGACCTCGTCGAAACGTTCGAGGAGGTGATAAAACATGAAACATTGCTCTACACATAGTTCATGTATCAAGCCTTCAACATGTTGACAATGATAACAATCTTTGTCATGCTAGGAAATTGTGGAGGTAGAAATGGAATTGCTTGAGATGAAAGGTTGGGTTGAGTTTCTACAAAAAGATGAGGGATTTGTGGAGGTATATTTGGAGGTGATTCAACCAAAGGTGGTGGTGGTGGAACAAGTGTCGAGGATGGTGGTAGAGAGGTATCTACTTCCATGTGATCGGGTGGTTGACTTTGAAGATTCCTCATAATCTAAAAGGGACTATTTGAGGGTGACAGAGAAAAGGATACCGGTGTTAGTGTCGATTCAACACCTTGATTTTGTTGTGCTATCCTCTCTATAGAGGAGAATGTTGGTAATGGTGGAGGATGAGAGGGCCTAGAAGGCAATTTCTCTAAGTTGTAGAGGTGTGGAGATGAATGGGGAGTGGTAAATGATATGGCTCTAGGCACTAATGGTGATGGTTTAGTGGAAATAGGAGTTTTTGGTTTAGGAGGTATGGTGGTGTTTGGCATTGGTAGTTTTGTGGGAATAATCCTTTTGGCGATTGGTTTGATTGGCTGAGTTGGTAGAGGGGAAATTGTTAATACAAATAAACCGTAAAAACGTTTATTAATATTTTGCGATCTCTTTGTGTTTTGTTGATAACAAATATAATGTTATCATAAGTAAAATTATAAGGATACATGTTATTTTTGTAAAGCATTTACATATAGCCATTTAATACAAATTGTTGTAATAAATCATTTGTTGTAATAGTTTATTAGGATGGGTAAAAATCACAACCCATGGATCATATCCATAACCCATGGTATTGACCCATACCCATTTGACTAGATGCATTGCATCTATTAGATACATTGTATCTAATGAAATACCCATGGACCAACCCATAACGCATGACCCATGACCCATGACCCATAACCAAACAACCCATGGGTAAAGAGGAGCGTCCCACGGATCCCTAGGTTTACACTAGACGGATCCCTTAAGGGAGGGATCCGTGGGATCCGGGGAACAGTGGCAAGTTTTGCCTATAAATAGAGAGCCATTTCTCCATTCTAACTCACCCATCTTCTTCCTAAATCTCTCATATACTCTTACTCTCTTCTAACAAAAGATCACTTGATCTAGAGAGTTGCTCTTCTTTCTTTCTTTTGTGATTCTCATATAGGTCCTTCTCTAAAGCGAGATCACGAGCATTCTACAAGTCATCCAAGCAAGGGGTCCTTGATTGATTTGTTCCTCCACAAGATTTCTGTAGCAAAGATCTTGTATTTGATATTTCACATAGTTGTTGTGTAATAGTCGTGTTGGTTGGTCCACCGTGTTACGGACTCGGTATTTAGCTTTGTACCGGAAAAAGGTGTAAGCAACGTTGTGAAGGCTTCTCCGCCAAGTTGAAGGAGTTTGTTGACATAGTGCTTGAACTCTCGAGTAGGTGACTCGGGGAGTGGAGTAGGGCAAGGAAGGTGTCCTTGTAGCCGAACCACTATAAATCGGTTGTGTCATTTCTATCCTTTACTTTACTTTATTTACTTGCATTACCATTAGATCTATACTTTCTCTTCATCCATACGATTTCATATAATATCGAATCTAAAGTTTTTGAAACTAACTTAAAATCGGCAAAACTATTGAACCCCCCTTTTAGTTTTCCACAATTGGCATCAAGAGCTAAGTTTATAAAAGTTTTAAAGTAAACCGTATTTTAAAAACTTTTCGATCACTATGGGTTCTGAAAACTACAAGGAAGGGCAATCTATGCAACGGCCACCATTACTTGAAACTAATGGTTTTATATATTGGAAAAATAGATTCGAAACATATGTGAAGTATAAAGATATTGATCTTTGGTACATAATTGTTGAAGGCGATTTGGAGGCTACATCAAAAGATGATAAGGAAATTTAGTTAAAATACCTCATGATAAACTAAATGATGACATGAAGAAAAAGCTTTCTAAAAATAGTGAAGCTAAAATGGTTTTATATAATGCTTTACCCAAATAGGAATTCGAAAGAATTTTCATGCTTAAAACCTCTAAAGAAATTTGGAATTCTTTAGTTGTAACTCATCAAGGTAATCAACAAGTTAAAAATAATAAAATTGATTTATTTGTTCAACAATATGAACAATTTTCAATATCGGATGAGGAAACTATAGATCATTCTTTTGCTAATTTTAATATTATTATTACATCTTTACAAGCACTTGATGAGTCTTTTTCTAGCCGTAACCATGTTAGGAGATATCTAAGGGCACTTCCATCCAAGTGGAGATCCAAGGTGACGGCAATCGAAGAGTCAAAAGATTTGACAATCCTCACCCTTGATGAACTCATAGGCAACTTAAAAGTCTATGAGCTTGTCCTTGCTAAAGATTCCGAAGCCTCAAAGGTGAAAGAGAAACACAAATCTCTTGCCCTTAAAGTCAAGAAGGCCTCAAGCGATGAAGAGAACTCCTCTTTGGATAGTGACGACGAGGAGTATGCCATGGCGGTAAGGTACTTTAAGAAGTTCTTTAGAAGGAAGGGAAGATACGTCAAACAACCGTATGACGAAAAGAAAGGATTCTAGAAAAGCAAAGAGGACGAGAAGCCAAGGGATGATCGTGCTTGCTTTAAATGTGGGGAACCAAACCACTTAATTAGTAAGTGTCCCAAGCGGGATGATCAAAAAGCATTCGTAAGCGGCTCGTGGGGAATGAGCGAGGAGGAGGACGAAGAAATTTGTCTCATGGCTAATGACGAGGTATGTCACGAATACTATAGTAGCTCATCAATAAATGATGACTCATTGCATAATGAATATGACAAACTTTGCAAAATTAGCTTAAAAGTAATTAACAAAAACAAGTTTTTGAAAAATCAAAACCAACGTTTAGATAAGGAAGTCATAGAGTTAAAAGCAAAATTGAAACGTCTAGAAAAGGGTAAAATAGCAAGTAGAGAATGTGAACTTTGCGTTCAACTTCAAACACTAGTTGATCAACTAGATTCTAAGATTGATAGAATGAGTACTAGTACTTTAGATATGATACTAGATAGTGTTAAAACTGGAAACAACCAAAAAGGTTTATGGATTCAGCAACTTGATACGTCAACTAGTGAAAACAAAGAAACACAATTCATAAAAGCAATAGAAAAACAGGCCAATGTTGTGGCGGATCATGCGGATCCCACAAAAAGGGAACCGGCTAGCATACATCCAAGGATCTGTGGGTCTGCTAAAGCAAATAGTGGTAATAACATAGCTTCTTCCTCTAGAACTGATTTTGTTATTGTTAATAAAAAGAAACCAACTCATATTACCACTAGACAACCACCCCCAAAATATAATCCAATTTTTGCAAGAAACAAAGCTCCATCTTTCTCAAAACCAAACACATCTAGGAGACCTAATAATGTTTACCCGAGGAGTAACCATCAAATGGGATGGAACCCAAATATTCAAAATGGCTTTCCATTTCAAAACTTTGCACCATGGAATGCATATTCACCTTATCCATACACGTCTAACATGAATGGAATGTTTAACACTAATGGACCCATGAACAAATGGGGACCAAACTTTTGAGTTAATTGTTTTCTTAGGTGTGCTTAAAGGTCGACCTAGATCCGGATGAATGGGTCAAGGATAGCGGGTGCACGAGGCACATGACCGGCAATAAAGATCTATTCTCCACATATGAATCCTTCAATGGAGGAAATGTGGTGTTTGGAAATAGCAAAAGTACAATCATCGGTAAAGGTACGATTTCTAACAAATCTCTAACCATTAACGATGTATGTCACGTAGAAAACCTAAACTTTAAACTCTTAAGTATAGGACAAATATGTGATAAAAAGTGCAATGTACTTTTTACCGAAACCGGTAGTAAGATATTAAAAAATGGCATAACCATAGGAAGAGGAATTAGAAAACATGGAGTCTATGTCATTAAAATTGGTAATGAACCTAAAGACAAACTTTGTCTTACTTCTATGGATGATACTTCGACCTTATGGCATCGAAGATTGGGTCATGCCAATATGCGACTTATTCAATCGCTATCATCCAAAGATCTAGTAAGAGATCTACCTAAGTTAAAATATGAACATCACTTTTGTGATGCTTGTAATGTAGGAAAACAAGTCCATTCTAGTCACAAAGCTAAAAACATGGTGTCTACAACTAAGTGTCTAGAATTACTACACATGGATTTATTTGGTCCATCCGCTATCCAAAGTTATGGAGGCAACTACTACACTTTGGTTATAGTGGATGTTTACTCTAGGTACAAATGGACTAAATTCTTAAAGAACAAAACAGAAATGTTTAATTATTTTGAAATATTAAGCAAGAAAATCCAAAGACAACTAGGAAGTCCTATAGTGTCTATTAGAACGGATCATGATAGGGAATTTGATAATGAAGTGCAATTTGGAGCTTTTTGTGACGCTAATGGTATTACTCACAACTTCTCGGCTCCTCGCACTCCACAATCGAATGGGGTAGTTGAAAGAAAGAATAGAACCCTACAAGAAATGAGTCGCACCATGCTAAATGAGCAATCCATACCTCAAAAGTTTTGGTGCAATGCCGTTGATACTTCAACATACATATTTAATCGAGTCCTAATTAGACCCATTTTAGGTAAAACTCCATACGAGTTACTTCGAGGCAAAAAGCCTATGTTAGATCACTTTAGAGTCTTTGGTAGCAAATTTTTTCTTCTCAACACTAAAGATTACCTTAAAAATTTTGATCCTAAATCAACCGAAGGTATTTTTCTAGGTTACTCTCCTAATAGCAAAGCTTACGTCATTTTAAATAAAGAAACAATGAAGGCAGAAGAGTCATTAAATGTTAAATTTGATGAAAGTCCACCCAAACCTTCTCCACCTCTTGTCGATGATGAGATTGTTGAAAGTGAATCTATTGTAATAAAGAAAAAGATAAATGAAGAAGAAGAAGAATCTTCAAATAATGAACTCATAAATATTAAAGAGTCTAAAGATTACCCCGTAGATAAGGTCATAGGAAAGTTAAAAGAAAGAACCTTAAGGTCTCAAGTTCAAAACCAAAGTAGCCTATTTTGTTTTCTTTCAACCATAGAACCTAAGAATACACAAGAAGCCATAAAAGATGAAAGTTCGGTAATGGCTATGCAAGAAGAGTTAAATCAATTTGTTTTTAATGATGTTTGGACACTTGTCCCTCCACCTAGTAATCAAACCATAATAGAAACCAAATGGGTTTATAAAAACAAGTTAGATGCAAACGGAGTAGTATCTAGAAACAAGGCTAGACTCGTTGCCCAAGGGTATAATCAACAAGAAGGAATAGACTTTGATGAGACCTATGCCCCCGTGGCTAGATTAGAGTCTATAAGAATACTTCTTGCTTATGCTTGTGCTAATGATCTTAAGCTTTATCAAATGGATGTCAAAAGTGCTTTTCTAAATGGTTTTATTAATGAAGAAGTATATGTAGCTCAACCTCCGGGCTTCATCGATTTTGAAAAACTGAAACATGTGTATAAATTAAAGAAAGCCCTTTACGGTCTTAAACAAGCTCCAAAAGCTTGGTATGATAGACTCAAGTCATTCTTAATCAAACACAACTACACCATGGGGTTAGTTGATAACACACTTTTTACTAAGAAAAGAGAGTCACACATAATCATTGTTCAAATATATGTAGATGATATTATATTCGGATCCACTTGTCAAGACATGTGTGATGATTTCTCTAAAATCATGCATGACGAGTTTGAGATGAGTATGATGGGAGAACTTAGTTTCTTTCTTGGTCTACAAATCAAACAAGTAGAAGATGGTATCTTCTTTAATCAATCTAAATACATAAAAGAGATGTTAAAGAAATTCGGTTTAGAAGAGTCAAAACCAATTAGGACACCAATGTCATCCGACACTAAACTCACAAAAGATGAAGACGGCGAATCCGTTGATAACACAAAATATCGTGGCATGATTGGTAGTCTTCTCTACCTCACGGCAAGTAGGCCGAATATCATGTTTAGTGTTTGTCTATGTGCTAGGTTTCAAGAAGACCTTAAAACATCACATCTAGAAGCCGTCAAAAGGATATTTAGATACATTAAGGGTACGACACAATTAGGATTATGGTATCCTAAGGGTACGGGAGTAGAAACAATTGTATATGCAGATTTTGACTATGCAGGTGATTATGCTGACCGAGAAAGTACAAGTGGGGTATGTACTTTTATGGGATGTTGTTTAACATCTTGGTTTTCTAAGAAACAAACGGCATTAGCAATATCAACAACCGAAGCCGAATATGTCTCCGCCGGCAAAGCATGCCAACAAGCACTATGGGTGAAACAAGCATTAGTTGACTACGACATTCATCTAAGTGACATAGCCATTCTATGTGACAACAAAGGTGCCATATATTTAAGCAAGAATCCGGTATTACATTCTCGCACAAAGCATGTAGAGATTCGTTATCACTTCTTAAGAGACAATGTTCAAAAGGTGAACATCTCTATTGAGAAGGTAGCGTCCGAAGACAACATAGCCGACGTCCTCACTAAACCGTTGAAGCGGGAACAATTCAACCTACTTCGTCTTGGTCTTGGTCTCATGGAACAATCTTCGTAATTTATTTTCCTTTCTCTACAAGGTATGTAAACACTAGCCTTCTTCTTTCTGAGTCTAGGATCTCTATTTCACGCACAACTCATAAGCAATACGGGAATTTTCAAAACCTAAGATAAGTTTTTCACTTATAACTCATAGTTTTCTATTACTTTTCTTTCAAAATAAGTACAAGTTGCAAACACGTAACTACATACACATTTTTATTTTTAAAGAATTAACGCTTTTTTACACATAAAAACCTCTTTTCAAAATGTTTTTCAAATGATACCTCTTCCCGTATCAATTTCACAAAAGCAATTTCTCAGTTCTAGTACAAATCGCTTTTTCATTATTAATACAAAGTCAAAACCCGTTTTCATTGCATCTCATGTCTTTTGAATGCTAAAGAGGACACATAACTAATATGTATTTTCGGGTACATTCATTTAAGCAACAATGAATTAGGAGCACTCGGGTTATCTCACATAATAGTATGCTTTTTCACTTCTAGTTTATTTTTCTTTTCTCTTTAGGAGTCGAGATAACCGCAACTCCAAATAGTTTGCATATAGGCACACACTAGGCACAAATGTTTCCAAAAAGGAAAATTTTGAGCTGCCTGAATCACCAGTACCATGGATCCCAGCCTTAATGCTGGGCGGATCCCTCAAGGGAAGGATCCGTGGGATCCGTGAGATAGAAGCTATTTTTAACTTCTACTTTTCTCACTTTAGTTTGGAGTATGTGATTTAATGCTTGTTTTCTCATGATCACATGTCTTAAATTCATATCTAATCATTAGATTTTAATCCATATTTTGGGTCAAGCATTCATTGCAATGCAATTTTTTTTCTATAAGTAGGATTCCCAACATTGCTTGCTATTCATCTCAAACATCACCATGTCTTCCAAAAGACCTTCCAACTTAGATGAATCACCTAATGCAAACAATCCAAACTTTTGTCCTACCACCTTCCAAAATACCACAATCAAAATCTAGGATATCCGCACGGATTAGCATCCGGCCTTGTTGCTTAGCAAAACCATCATCAAATGGCTCATCACCAACAACTAACTCACCACAAGATGCTTCAATTATAGCACCTCCTTCATCACCAACAAGTACACCAACTTTATCCTACATCAACTCACCACCTAAAGTCACTCTTTTGGAACTCCTTAAGACTCCAACAAGATCTCAACAACCAAAACAAAAAGAAATAGCCTTTTTGACAACTCTCACTTCTCCAAACACAATTTTCCAAGACCTTGAAATCTCGCCACCCTTAGCTCCCATTAAGCTACAAGAACACCTAGGTTCTTTTCCACCATCACTTCCAAATATCCCGGACGTTGATCCGTATTTTCCTATTTTTCCACCACATCTTCCGCATATCACAAATCAAAATAACCCGGATAACTTCCGCACTCATTACCCACATCACTTACATTGTGAACATTGCCAATCCACTAGGGATATTGCAATAGAAGTTAGGGAAGAAATGCGATTCATACTCAACCTCATTCTTGATCTCATCAATACCATCACTCATCAAAACATCCATCCACAACCTTATGCAAGCATGGAAGGAATCATTATTACTATTTTCTATTATTAGTATTTTTCTTTTGAGTCATGTTTAAAGAACGAGTCTTGTTCTTACTTTTACATGCTTGTATGTGGCATAAATACCACTACATTTTGTTGTTTTATTACAAGGCCTTGTTTACATACCTTAGCTCCCAATCTTGATTCTCGTCAATCACAAGATTATTTATGCATGTTACTACGAACCATTTTCTTTGTAGGATCTTTTATTTTTCTCACTCGATGCCCCAAACTAGGGGGAGCTACCGTCAATGGGGAGTAAGCCATACGTGGACTAATTCTTTCCACTTTTTATTTCTTCGATGGGGTTAACTTTTTGTTTCGACAAAAAGGGAGAGAAGAAGTAAAACTTAGGGCTTTCAAAACATACATCTAATCTTAAGTTTTACTTATCATGACATTATGTTTTGTCATCAACAAAAAGGGGGAGATTGTTAATACAAATAAACCGTAAAAACGTTTATTAATATTTTGCGATCTCTTTGTGTTTTGTTGATAACAAATATAATGTTATCATAAGTAAAATTATAAGGATACATGTTATTTTTGTAAAGCATTTACATATAGCCATTTAATACAAATTGTTGTAATAAATCATTTGTTGTAATAGTTTATTAGGATGGGTAAAAATCACAACCCATGGATTGTTAGGAATTGGAAATTCCATGTTAAAGTGTCGGTCACCCCAATTATGGTCTAGCATATGTTAGCTAGTAGACTTGAAGTTATTTACGTTATTTAGTAGTTTATTAGTTAGTTATTAGCGTAGTTTAGTTTAGTGCAACACCGAGGAGGAAGGACGGGTCTTTACCCACTGTATGCCTGATCCACAGTCCGTTAGGAGGACGTATTGTATGTAACTATAAATACCCTCTACCTCCCAAGGTAGAGGGTTGGACCTTTCATTCTAATATAACCTTTTCTCTTTTGTTTACTTTCTCTTTCAAGAAAGGCTCACATTCTACTTACTCTCTCTAAAACTGTGGAAAACTAGAAGGGGGGGGGGGTTTAATAGTTTTGCTGATTTTACGTTAGTTTCAAAAACTTTAGATTCGTTAATATGTGAGATCTTATGGATGTAGAGAAAGTATAGATCAAATGATAAAGCAAGTAAATAAAGTAAAGCGAAGGGAAAGAAAAGACACAACCGATGTATAGTGGTTCGGCTACAAGGACACCTTCCTTGCCCTACTCCACTCCCCGAGTCACCTACTCGAGATTTCAAGCACTATGTCAACAAACTCCTTCACTTAGCGGAGAAGCCTTCACAACGTTGCATACACTTTTTCCGGTACAAAGCTAGATACCGAGTCCGTAACACGGTGGACCAAACCAACACGACTATTATTCAACATATATGTGAAATATCAAATGCAAGATCTTCGCTACAGAAATCTTGCGGAGTGACAAATCAATCAAGGACCCCTTGCTTGGATGACTTGTAGAATGCTCGTGATCTCGCCTTAAAGAAGGACCTATATGAGGATCACAATAGAAAGAAGAACAACTCTCTAGATCAAGTGATCTATATGTTAGAAGAGAATGAGAGTGTTTGAGAGATTTAGTAAGAAGAGGGGTGAGTTAGAATGAAGAAATGACTCTCTATTTATAGGCAAAAATCTTCACTGTTCCCCGGATCCCACGAATCCCTTCAACTTGGGATCCGTCTAGTGTAATCCTAGGGATCCGTGGAACGCTCCTCTTTGCCCATGGGTTTTTTGGTTATGGGTCATGGGTTATGGGTTGGTCCATGGGTTTTCTTTAGATTCAATGTATCTAAGTATACATTGTATCTAGCCAACTTGGGTATGGGTTAAGGTCCATGGGTTATGGTTTTTACCCATCCTAATAAACTATTACAACAAATGCTTAATTGCTATATTTTTGTATTTAAATGGCTATATGTAAATGCTTTACAAAAATAACATGTATCTTTATAATTATACTTAAGATAACATTATATTTGTTATCAACAAAACACAAAGAGATCGCAAAATATTAATAAATGTTTTTACAGTTTATTTGTATTAACAATCTCTCCCTTTTTGTTGATGACAAAACATAATGTTATGATGAGTAAAACTTAAGAATAGATGTAATTTATGAAAGCCCTTAAGTTTTACTTCTTCTCCCCCTTTTTTTCGAAACAAAAAGTTAACCCTTGGAAGAAATAAACGCTAACTCCCCTTGACTGTAGCTCCCCCTTGTTTGGGGCGTCAAGAGAAGCAAAATAAAAAAATCCTACAAAAAGAAAGGTTAGTAACATGCTTAAATAATATTGTGATTGACAAGAATCAAGATTGGGAGCCAAGGTATGTAAACAAGACCTTGTAATAAAACAACAAATTGTAGTGGTATTTATGCCACGTACAAGCATGTAACAATAAGAACAAGACTTGTTCTTGAAAATGACTTCAAAAGAAAAAAAAATACTAAAAATAGAAAATAGTAGTAGTGATTCCTTCCATGCTTGCATAAGGTTATGGATGAAGGTTTTGATGAGTGATGGTATTGATGCGATCAAGGATGAGGTTGAGTATGAAACGCATTTCTTCCCTAACTTCTATTGCGATTTCCCTAGTGGATTGGCAATGTTCACAATGTAAATGATGTGGGTAATGAGTGCGGAAGTTTTCTGGGTTGTTTTGATTTGAGTTATGCGGAAGATGTGGTGGAAAAATAGGAAAATATGGATCAACATCCGGAATGTTTGTAAATGGTGGTGGTAAAGAACCTAGACGTTCTTGTAATGTGATGGGAGCTAATGGTGGTGATGTTTCAAGATCTTGAAAAATAGTATTTGGAGATGTGGGGGGTGTTGAAAAGACTATTTCTTTTTGTTTAGGTTGTTTAGATCTTGTTGGAGTCTTAAGGAGTTCCAAAAGAGTGACTTTAGGTGGTGATGAAGTTGGTGTACTTGTTGGTGATGAGGGAGGTGCTATAAAGGAAGCATCTTGTGGTGAGTTGTTAGTTGAGGAAGAACCATTTGAGGTTGGTTTTGCTAAGCAACAAGATCGGATACTAATCCGTGCGGATATCCTAGAGTTTGATTGTGGTATTTTGGATGGTGGTAGTACAAAGGTTTGGGTATCATGAAGATGATTTTTTTGTACTAGGTGATTCATCTAAAGGGTTTGTGGAGGACATGGTGTATTGTGTTTGTGAGAATGAGATGGATTATGCAAGCATTTTGGGAGTTCTATATATAGAAAAACAAAGCATAGTAATGAATGCTTGACTCAAAATATGGATTAAAATCTAATGATTAGATATGAATTTAAGGCATGTGATCATGAGAACACAAGCATTAAAGAGCATACTCCAAAAAATAAAACAAATGTGGATTTTTTCATCCAAAGTGAGAAAAATAGAAGGTAAAAACAGCTTCTGTCTCACGGATCACACGGATCCTTCCCTTGAGGGATCCGTCCAGCATGAAGGCTGGGATCCGTGGGTCTGGTGATTCAGGCAGCACAAAATTTTCCTCTTGGAAACATTTTTGCCTATTGTATGCCTATATGCAAATTATTTGGAGTTGCGGTTATCTCGACCTCTAAAAGGAAAAAGAAAAATAAACTAGAAGTAGAAAATGCATCCTATTGAGATAACCCGAAAACACATATTTATTACATAAGTACGTAATTGAGTGTTATCAATGCTCCTAATTCATTGTTGCTTAAATGAATGTACCCGAAAAACACATATTAGTTATGTGTCCCCTTTAGCATTCAAAAGACATGAGATGCAATGAAAACGGGTTTTTTTTACTTTGTATTAATAATGAAAAAGCGATTTGTCCTAGACGTGAGAAATTGCTTTTGTGAAATTGATACGGGAAGGTATCATTCTTTTAGAAAACATTTTGAAAAGAGTTTTTCTTTGAAAATGTGTATGTGTAAAAAAAATAAGAAAGCTATAAGTCGAAAACTTATCTTGGGTTTTGAAAATTCCCGTATTGTTTGTGAGTTGTGCGTGAAATAGAGATCCTAGACTCAGAAAGAAGAAGGCTAGTGTTTACATACCTTGTAGAGTCAAATAAGTTATGACGTTTGTTCCATTAGACCAAGACCAAGACGAAGTAGGTCGAATTGTTCCCGCTTCAACGGTTTGGTGAGCACGTCAGCTATGTTGTCTTCTGATGCTACTTTCTCAATAGAGATGTTCCCCTTTTGAACATTGTCTCTTAAGAAGTGATGTCGAATCTCTATATGCTTTGTGCGAGAATGCAATACCGGATTCTTGCTTAAGTCGATGGCACCTTTGCTGTTACATAGGATGGCTATGTCGCTTAGATGAATGTCGTAGTCGACTAACGCTTGTTTCATCCATAGTGCTTGTTGGCATGCTTTGCCGGCGGAGACGTACTCAGCTTCGGTTGTTGATATTGCTAATGCCGTTTGTTTCTTAGAAAACCAAGATGTTAAAAAACATCCCATGAAAGTACATACCCCACTTGTACTTTTTCTATCAACGTAATCACCTGCATGGTCAAAATCTGCATATATAATTGTTTCTACTCCCGTGCCCTTAGGATACCATAATCCTAATTGTGTTGTACCCTTAATGTATCTAAATATCATTTTTACGGCTTCTAGGTGTGATATTTTAGGGTCTTCTTGAAACCTAGCACATAAGCAAACACTAAACATGATATCCGGCCTACTTGCCGTGAGGCAGAGAAGACTACCTATCATGCCACGATATTTAGTATTATCTACGGATTCGCCGTCTTCATCTTTTGTGAGTTTGTTGTCGGATGACATTGGTGTCCTAATTGGTTTCGACTCTTCTAGACCGAATTTCTTTAACATCTCCTTTATGTATTTAGATTGATTAAAGAAGATACCATCTTCTACTTGTTTAATTTGTAGACCAATAAAGAAACTAAGTTCTCCCATCATACTCATCTCGAACTCATCATGCATGATTTTAGAGAAATCATCACACATGTCTTGACAAGTGGATCCGAATATAATATCATCTACATATATTTGCACTATGATTATATGTGACTCTCTTTTCTTAGTAAAAAGTGTGTTGTCAACTAACCCCATGGTATAGTTGTGTTTAATTAAAAATGACTTGAGTCTATCATATCAAGCTTTCGGAGCTTGTTTAAGACCGTAAAGGGCTTTCTTTAATTTATATACATGTTTGGGTTTTTCAAAATCGATGAAGCCCGTAGGTTGAGCTACGTATACTTCTTCATTAATGATATCATTTAGAAAAGCGCTTTTGACATCCATTTGATAAAGCTTTAGATCATTAGCACAAGCATACGCAAGAAGTATTCTTATAGACTCTAATCTAGCCACGGGGGCATAGGTCTCATCAAAGTCTATTCCTTCTTGTTGGTTATACCCTTGGGCAACGAGTCTAGCCTTGTTCCTAGACACTACTCCGTTTGCATCTAATTTGTTTTTATATACCCATTTGGTTCCTATTATGGTTTGATTACTAGGTGGTGGGACAAGCATCCAAACATCATTAGACACGAATTGATTTAGTTCTTCTTGCATAGCCATTACCCAACTCTCATCTTTTATGGCTTCTTGTGTATTCCTAGGTTCTATGGTTGAAACAAAACAAAACAAGCTACTTTGATTTTGAACTTGAGACCTTAATGTTCGTTCGTTTAGCTTTCCTATGACTTTATCTATGGGGTGATCTTTGGACTCTTTAATGTTTATGATTTCATTATTTAAAGGTTCTTCTTCTTCATTTATCTTTTTCTTTATTACTATATCATCACTTTCTATGATCTCGTCATCGACAAGAGGTGGAGAGGGTTTGGGTGGACTTTCATCAAATTTTATATTTAATAACTCTTCTACCTTTATTGTTTCTTTGTTTAATATGACGTAAGCTTTGCTATTTGGCGAATAACCTAGAAAGATACCTTCGGTTGATTTAGGATCAAATTTTGTATGGTAATCTTTAGTGTTAAGAATAAAACATTTGCTTCCAAAGACTCTAAGGTGATTTAACGTAGGCTTTTTGCCTCGGAGTAACTCATATGGAGTTTTACCTAAAATTGGTCTTATTAAGACTCGATTGAGTATGTACGTTGAAGTATCAACGGCATTACACCAAAACTTTTGAGGTATGGATTGTTCATTAAGCATTGTTCGACTCATTTCTTGTAGGGTTCTATTCTTTCTTTCTACTACCTCATTCGATTGTGGAGTGCGTGGAGCCGAGAAGTTGTGAGTAATACCATTAGCGCCACAAAAGGCTCCAAATTGCACTTCATTATCGAATTCCCTACCATGATCCGTCCTAATAGACACTATAGGACTTCCTAGTTGTCTTTGGATCTTTTTGCTTAATATTTCAAAATAATTAAAGGTTTCCGTTTTGTTCTTTAAAAATTTTGTCCATGTATACCTTGAGTAGTCATCCACTATGACCAAAGTGTAGTAGTTGCCTCCATAACTTTGGATAGTGGATGGACCAAATAGATCCATATGTAGTAATTCTAGACACCTAGTTGTTGACACCATGTTTTTAGCTTTATGACTAGAATGAGCTTGTTTTCCTACATTACAAGCATCACAAAAGTGATGTTCATATTTTAACTTAGGTAGATCTCTTACTAGATCTTTGGATGATAGCAATTGAAGAAGTCGCATATTGGCATGACCCAATCTTCGATGCCATAAGGTCGAAGTATCATCCATAGAGGTAAGACAAAGTTTGTCTTTAGGTTCATTACCAATTTTAATGACATAGACTCCATGTTTCCTAATTCCTCTTCCTATGGTTATGCCATTTTTTAGTATCTTACTACCGGTTTTGGTAAAAAGTACATTGCACTTTTTATCATATATTTGTCCTATACTTAAGAGATTAAAGTTTAGGTTTTCTACGTGACACACATCGTTAATGGTTAGAGATTTGTTAGAAATCGTACCTTTACCGATGATTCTACTTTTCCTATTTCCAAACACCACATTACCTCCATTTACGGATTCATATATGGAGAATAGATCCCCGTTTCCGGTCATGTGCCTCGTGCACCCGCTATCCTTGACCCATTCATCGGGGTCTAGATCGACCTTTAAGCACACCTAAAACAATAATAAACTTAAAAGTTTGGTCCCCATTTGTTCATGGGTCCATTAGTGTTAAACATTCCATTCATGTTAGACATGTATGGATAAGATGAATATGCATTCCATGGAGCAAAGTTTTGAAAAGGAAAACCGTTTTGCATATTTGGGTTCCATCCCATTTGATGGTTACTTCTTGGATAAACGTTATTAGGTCTCCTAAATGAATTAGGTTTTGAAAAAGATGGAGCTTTGTTTCTTGCAAAAGTAGGATTATATTTTGGAGGTGGGTGTCTAGTGGTGACGTGAGTTGGTTTCTTCCTATTAATGATAACAAAATCAGTTCTAGATGAAGACGCTACGTTATTACTACTGTTTGCTACAGCAGATCCACGGATCCCTGTCTATACACTAGCCGGTTCCCTTTTTAGGGGATCCGCCACAACAGTGGCTGGTTTTTCTAGCGCCTTAACAAATTTTGTTTCTTTACTTTCACTAGTTGATGGATCAAGTTGTTGAATACCTAAGCCTTTTAGGTTGTTACCGGTTTTAACACCATCTAGTATTGTATCTAAGGTGTTCGTACTCATTCTAGCAATTTTAGAATCTAGATGATCAACTAGTGTTTGAAGTTGAACGCAAAGTTCACATTCACCACTTGCTATTTTACCCTTTTCTAAACGTTTTAGTTTTGCTTTTAATTCTATGACTTCTTTATCTAAACGTTGGTTTTGACTCTTTAAAAGCTTATTTTTGTTAATTAGTTTTAAGCTAATGTTGCATAGTTTGTCATATTCATTATGCAAAGAGTCGTCATCAAGTGATGAACTACTATAGTATTCGTGACATACCTCGTCATTTGCCATGAGACAAATTTCTTCGTCCTCCTCGTCGCTCATTCCCCACGTGCCGCTCACGAACGCTTTATGATCATCCCGTTTGGGACATTTACTAATAAAGTGGTTTGGGTCCCCACATTTAAAGCAAGTACGATCATCCTTTGACTTCTCGTCCTCTTTGCTTTTTATAAAGCCTTTCTTATCATCATATGGTTGTTTGACGTATCTTCCCTTTCTTCTAAAGAACTTTTTAAAGTCCCTTACCGCCATAGCGTACTCCTCGTCGTCACTACTCGAAGAGGAGTTTTCTTCATCGCTTGAAGCCTTTTTGGCTTTAAGGGCAAGAGATTTGTGTTTCTCTTTTACCTTTGAGGCTTCGGAGTCTTTGGCAAGGACAAGCTCGTAGACTTTTAGGTTGCCTATGAGTTCATCGAGGGTGAGGATTGTCAAATCTTTTGACTCTTCGATTACCGTCACCTTGGATCTCCACTTCGATGGAAGTGCCCTTAGATATCTCCTAACATGGTTACGGCTAGAAAAAGATTCATCAAGTGCTTGTAACGATGTAATAATAGTATTAAAGTTAGCAAAAGAATGATCTATAGTTTCCTCATCCGATATTGAAAATTGTTCATATTGTTGAACAAATAAATCAATTTTATTATTCTTAACTTGTTGGTTGCCTTGATGAGTTACAACTAAAGAAGTCCAAATTTCTTTAGAGGTTTTAAGCATAGAAATTCTTTCGAATTTCTTTTACGGTAAAGCAGTATATAAAACCATTTTTGCTTCAATATTTTTAGAAAGCTTTTTCTTCATTTCATCATTTAGTTTATCATGAGATATGTTAACTAAATTCCCTTTATCGTCTTTTGAGGTAGCCTCAAAATCGCCTTCAACAATAATGTACCAAAGATCAATATCTTTAGATTTCACATATGTTTCAAATCTATTTTTCCAATATATAAAACCATTAGTTTCAAGTAGTGGTGGTCGTTGCATAGATTGCCCTTCCTTATAATTTTCAGAACCCATAGTGATCGAAAAGTTTTGAAAATACAATTTTACTTTAAAACTTTTATAAACTTAGCTCTGATACCAATTGTGGAAAACTAGAAGGGGGGGAGGGTTGAATAGTTTTGCCGATTTTACGTTAGTTTCAAAAACTTTAGATTCGTTAATATGTGAGATCTTATAGATGTACAGAAAGTATAGATCTAATGATAAAGCAAGTAAATAAAGTAAAGCGGAGGGAAAGAAAAGACACAACCGATGTATAGTGGTTCGGCTACAAGGACACCTTCCTTGCCCTACTCCACTCCCCGAGTCACCTACTCGAGAGTTCAAGCACTATGTCAACAAACTCCTTCACTTGGCGGAGAAGCCTTCACAACGTTGCTTACACTTTTCCGGTACAAAGCTAGATACCGAGTCCGTAACACGATGGACCAAACCAACACGACTATTACACAACAAATATGTGAAATATCAAATACAAGATCTTCGCTACAGAAATCTTGCGGATTGACAAATCAATCAAGGACCCCTTGCTTGGATGACTTGTAGAATGCTCGTGATCTCGCCTTAGAGAAGGACCTATATGAGGATCACAATAGAAAGAAGAACAACTCTCTAGATCAAGTGATCTATATGTTAGAAGAGAATGAAAGTGTTTGAGAGATTTAGTAAGAAGAGGGGTGAGTTAGAATGAAGAAATGGCTCTCTATTTATAGGCAAAAATCTTCACTGTTCCCCGGATCCCACGGATCCCTTCCACTTGGGATCCGTCTAGTGTAATCCTAGGGATCCGTGGAACGCTCCTCTTTGCCCATGGGTTTTTTGGTTATGGGTCATGGGTTGGTCAATGGGTTTTCTTTAGATTCAATGTATCTAAGTATACATTGTATCTAGCCAACTTGGGTATGGGTTAAGGTCCATGGGTTATGGTTTTTACCTATCCTAATAAACTATTACAACAAATGCTTAATTACTACATTTTTGTATTTAAATGGCTATATGTAAATGCTTTACAAAAATAACATGTATCCTTATAATTATACTTAAGATAACATTATATTTTTTATCAACAAAACACAAAGAGATCGCAAAATATTAATAAACGTTTTTACGGTTTATTTGTATTAACAAAAACCTCTAAACTATACGCCTCTTATTGTGATTGTGGATGTGTTTGTGAAATCCAGTATGTTACAAATGGTATCAAGAGCCATGGTTTGATCATCTCTCTTACTTATCCTTGGATTTCTAGTGGTTTTATATGGTTTTTGAGTTTGAAAAAGTTTAGTGGTTTTTGCATCATTTGGATCAATTCGTGTGTTAAAGTTTGAATTTTGAGTGTACTTTTGTGTTTAGAATCATTGTAAGTGCTTGGGTTTGGATTTGGAAAGCTTGAATCACTGTGGTTGAGCTTGTTTTGGATTGAAAAGTGTGTTTTTGAAGTTTTTCAAGGTAGCGACTTGAGTCTCGTTGTGAATTTCTTCGTAGCGACTTGCTTCAGTAATTTCTAGCGAGTTATAGTGTTAGTCGTAGCGACTTGAGCTTAGCGACTTGTCTATTGAGACAAGCCAACAAACAGTACAAGTTAGTGGATTCTCCACTACGGCTAGCGACTTGGTGGGGTTAGCGACTTGCTTTCTATATTTCTAGCGACTTGTACTTATTGTTCTCAGCGACTTAATCTTAGCGACTTGGATACTTAACGAGTTGCTCTTTAGCGACTTGTATGCTTAGCGATTTGGTTCGTTAGTGACTTGTTTTTAGCGACTTGGTTCATAGCGACTTGTGTTTAGCGACTTGGTTACTCTAGCGACTTGTCTTGCTAGCGACTTGTTGTCTTTTCCCGACAAAACTTCAAACGGCCATAACTTTTGAACCATAACTCCGTTTTCAGCGTTCTACCCATCAAAACGACCGTGAGAACGAGGAGAATGGCAAGCCAAATGAACTAACCTTCAAGGCCTAAATCCGCTCCGAACAGAAGTTATTGAGGTTTTTATGTTTTTTGACCTAAATTTCTCCGTAAAAACAGGCATAAACCAATCCAAATCTCAACCAAACAACATCTCTGCTAATCCTTCAAATAATCATATGTCCTAACACACAATTTTCTTTCATTGTGTCGATCCATCAGTCATCTTAACACATTCCATTGGTCATTGCTTAAAGGTTTGGTCTTGATTTTAGTAAAATCCCGCGAAAGATTCTATTTCTTGGTTTAAATCATAGACTTGTAAAATCTCGTGCATACTACAACATCATGTCTTACACTACTGACCCAGTGATTTCGGAAGTACTTAAATTGTATGATGTTGTGGACAACAATGATAATGTATGCTACACTGAACGGTTAAAGATGTTTGAATTAATCAATGAGGATGTGAGATCTTCTTGTTCTGAGTACAATGAAAATGAATTGCTAATGCTACAGAATGCCATGCAAAAGGAATGCTGCATTATACCCTATCAACAACTTTACTCTCACCTCATGTTACTTCTACCCACAACAACAGAACGAACATGTACTGCCCTTTTCCGTCAAGATTTATCCACATTAACGGTTACATTACTGTTGAACTTAGAACAATTGGAACAACAACTTGATAAAGAAAAGGTTCAAAAGGATAGTTCCAGTGCTGCACTTCAAGTGATCCACAACCAATTTCAGTCATTCATCAGTGGGGAATTTACATCAGATTATGATCAAGACATGACTGAAATGTCTTTCAAGAGATACACTGGAATGGAAATTAGCGTGTTCATAGAGACACTTATCCATCTCATGGATAATGTGGATAAGTATATTGAGGAAGTTACTCAGAAAGATGAAATAATAGATGAGAGTCTGGTGATGTTGACATAATGTTGTGATGAGTTGGGTAATGTATCAGTTGAAGAATCGGGTGTTGCTGAATGCAGAATAACAGAGACAACAAAGAATGATGCAACAAATTGTTTAGTAACTCATGTTACACATGATGTGGATGCAGATATCAGACAGATAAATGAACAGGTGTCATGTGATGAGGTACCCTTAACTGTTCAACATAGTGCATCTGCTAATGTACCTAAACATACTGATCTTAATGCTGAACATGATTATGATAAATGTTCCTTGGTTGAGGCTGAGTCTAATAATTTCAAAACAAATGATATGGTTGATAAAAAGGCTTTTGACGAACTTTCAAATAAATTCTCAAAACTTGAAAAACATTGCATTTCACTAGAAATTGCTATACAGAGTAAAGAAGAAAGTTTTCAACTTAACAAACCATGTAAAAATCCGGAACTTCCTGAATTCTGTGAACTTTTTGAAATTAGCACTTTGAAAGCTCAGATTCAAGCCAAAAACTCGACTATCAACAATTTGAAGAAACATATTTCTGGTATCCATGTGAAAAGTACTTTGGTTACAAGTAATTCTGATGATAATGCTATTTATGATATTCAAATGAGAAATGATGAATTAGCAGTCTATGTGGCCAAATTACTAAAGGAAAATGAGTCTTTGAGAAAGCATCACTTAGAACTTAGTGACTCTGTCAAAGAAGCTAGAACTAAGTCAATGGAACAAACAAATTCTTTGATAGCAAAAATTGATGAACTCAAAGATCAACTTCAGAAAAAGAGTTTCGCTATTGTTGCCTTAAAAAAATGAGCTTAGGAAAACTGTAGGGAAAAGTGTGAACACTAAGTTTACAAAACCATCAACCTTGGGGAAGCCAGTTTCTCATTCCATTAGAGACCGGTCTGTTGTTAGGCAGCCTACTGCATTTAAATCTGAAAGAACAAAATTTTCAAATACACGGTTTGCCTCCCAAGTTGATGTGAAACAAGTTTTGTCAAAACCAGTCACTTCACTTGAGTTACCTAAGAATAAGGCTTCTAGCTCCGTTAACCCTCAACAAGTAGCCACTTCTACTCCCAGCACCTCTAGGATTAGTTCGAAAACAGTGTCAAAACCAAGCATTAAAACCCAGAATTCATATGAAATAAATGACCTGTGGAAGAACTATTATCTAGAACAAGCTAGGAAAAAGGCACAAAATTGAAAAGACGGAATTTTAGGTGCAAGACCTAGGGTGATGCATTCCAAGAGATTTCAAGGCATTGCTAGTAGTTGTAAACCATTACCTAGGAACACTCAAAAGACTAGGGGTTGGCTTGCATCTAAGAGTAGTTATATGAAGAAGAATGCTAAGCATGTAGAAAATGAAACTAGAAATTCTGAGTCTTTTCCGAATATGAAACATTTTCCTTATTCACATGCTAAGGTACATTCCACTAAGACTACTAACATGGCTAAGGTTCAACATGTTATGATCCAAAACAAACCTAAAACTCCACCTAGATGGATCCCAACTACTAAATCTTTGGAGTCTAGGAATACTAATAAGTCTTCGACTGTGCATAAGTATGTCACCAATCCTAGACCTTGCCATAAGTGGATTCCGTCTGGTAAAATGTTTAAGGATGTTGGACTTAGGTGGATGCCTACCGGAAAGCTCTTTACCGATGACAAAATCAAGGTTGACTGTGAAACCCCAAAGGGTTTGGATACTAATGTCACTAACCAAAATATATGCAATCAAGTTTGTAATATTAGTGCAGGTAGTCCTTACTCAGTTGCAGATACTTCGATCCTTCACTACATGGACTGGCTTAATGTATGGATTACAAATGGATTGATATCTCATAACTCACGGGTTCAAGTAACTCAATCTTGATATTCATTCGGCTATGACGTCTGTGCACATCAGTTCAGGCCTCGTACTTCATCATTATGGCGTCTGCAGATAACACTTCAGGCCCCGTTCCTTAAAAGAAAAGAAAGGTGTACGCTTCAGTGCGCTTTATCTTCAAAAAAAGAGAAATCTTCATGTTTATGACCATTCTCATCGACATTCTTCATCAACAAGCTTCATGTTTTTCCATGCTCTTTCAACCCTCAAGTGGATCTACGTTCATTGGTGTATATTCTTATTCACTTGTTCAAATCAAAAATGGCAACTTCGGATGCAATTTTTGAGGGGGAGAAGAGTGCATATACAACTTGTTGATGGATGCTTGAATTATGGTCATATGATTCTCCTTCAACGCCTAATGCTTCACTTACTAAGGATAACTGGGATTCATTGTTTTTCAAAGATATGTTTGATGAGTACTTCCAACCTTCAACGAATGTTGATCATCCAGTTTCTGAAGCTCATGCTCCGGTTCCTACTGACTCAACTGGTTCACCATCTAAGAAGTACTTCTCAGAATTCTCAAGAAACCTTATCTCTAGTTACTTCAGAAGGCGGTGATAATGACTATCATGATATTATAGTTGCACTATTGAATAATGATCCGCTCTTTGGTATTGCTTTGCCAAATCTTCACGGATTATTGTTCCTCTCATTGTGCATGCTATAAATCAACCACATGAACATTAAGGAAAATGACTACCTCATCCGCTCGAATACATTATTGGTGAATCTTCCAGATCAGTCTCTACATGTATACCTTTAGGAAGAATGCATTGATGTTGAGGAATCATTTATTGCGGTTCATTCAGTGGGTCAATGTACATCCGATTGTATGTTGTTTTCACGTGTTGGGCATTTGACACAAGTTGATGACTTCAGAGTTAATCATTTATCACTTATCTGTTGAAGTTGACTTTCAACAAAGGCGTGTTCTTATTTGATAACTTTCTCGGGCTTAAGATTTTGAGTTGAGGACTTGGTTTATCTAGTTACCAGCAGTCGGGGTGGTTGGTTGAAGACCTGGTTAACTATCACTATTAGGAGTTACGTTGTTTTACTCAGTGTCACATGCAGATAACGATGTGGATAATCTCAAGAGGTGTTAATGTCGCATACTTTGTTTGAGTAGTGAGTACTTAGAGATTTGCTTGAAGCATAGATTCTCGACACCGTTCTTCCATCATTAAGTGCAAGCTTAAGATACAAATGCGGGGAATTCGACTTCAGTTTCAAGTTTGGTATATCGGGTTTTCTTCAACAGTGGTCACTTCAAATTGTCTACATATGGGTTGATAAAGATAGTCAGAGAGAGTTTCTGTAGCAGTTGATTCTCACAGGATTCATTTGGGCTATTCGATTTCTTCTCACAAGATCTCAAGTTTATGGGTATATTATGTTTTGCTGATTCTGAGGTATCAAAACCAGCAAGGGGGAAGGAGACATATATCTAAAAGCACTACGAGTACACATGATGAACTTAACACTTCTACCTGATTGAAGTTATTCCGGAAAGACAATGGTCATAACCGTAGAGAAACTCAGTGTTTATCTCGTAGCCTTTGGTGTATTATTCCAACTATTTGGGGGAAGGATATATTATTCCAACAATTTGGGGGAAGGATGTATTACTATTTGGGGGAAATGGTCTCTGGATACTTTTGGTATGTGTTACTTCAGCGTTCAGTTGGAAGAAATGTGAGAAGAATATGTGGTACGTGAGATGATATTGCTTATCGACATCTTCTATATGATTTATGATAAAGTGCTTCCGGTTAGTGCTTCATGTACACAATGTAATGATGATTCCAATGAGATCGCAACCATCAGGGAAGAGATATGTGTACATCAGGGTCGCACAACATATTCACATGATTGAGCTTAATTAGTTATTCCGGAGTTGACATCCGCAGAGAAGATCAGTGAGTCAACCAGTTACTGTGATGTCGTTGTCTCTACTCTGGTTGGGTACTTGTGTACATTATGGGCTGATTGGTTATATGGAAGATATCATGATTGGCCTTCGTGAAATAGTATTAGTATATCTCTAATATAGAATACTCAGGATGCGTAATTACATAATAAGGTTGATAAATCCCCTTTACCAGAGACCTCTGAAAACCATACACAATGAAGTCGCAAGTCAACCTTATTTACACTCTTCTTATACACCATGCACTCTACTATAACGTATAGTTGTAGAAGTAAAATGATTCATTTAAGGGCAATAGAAGGTATATTGGTTAGTCGGGTATTACATGTGTTCATGGGTTGGTCTCATCTCTGTTGCTGTAGT
>BPTQ01000001.1:197211291-197223506 GCA_019973895.1 Chrysanthemum seticuspe | reverse complement strand
AAATCATAAAAAGTTAAAAGACTAAAAATACCCGAAAACAACTAAAATATAAAAAGATAAAACAAAACATCCAAAATATTAAAACATAAAACTAAAAAAACTTTTTATAAATGTTGCTATCTCTTTATCAAATTCTTCTACTACTATGCTCATGGCTCTATTCCTATTGTATGTCGTGAAACATCTTCTATCTTCAGTAGTAGAGAATTTGAAAGTTGTGGTTTCGTCAATGTTTCAACTTGGTACTTTGGTGTTCTCGTGTTCTTCGAGGTGCTGAGCTTCATTCAATGAGACCATTTTTCATTCATTTCTACCTCTTGGGGAAATGGTCTTTATTCTTAGTTTGTCGATTTGGGGGGAAGCTACCAAAGTCTCACTTTCTGTAGGCTCAAGTTCTGACGACGATTCAAGAGCCTCGAAAGCTTTGGTGTTGAAAGTTTAAGAGATGATGACTTCTATCTTCTACAAAGTGCTGTATGTTATCCTTATCTCGGTACTCGTATCATCATCTTCTTAAACTATTTCTCTATCGTTGTAAATATTTTTCAAAAAAATCAAAATACAAAATTATAAAACCTACAAAACAAAATAGAAAAATATAAAATCAACAAAAGCCCATAAAAATCAGAAAATTGAAAAATACTAAAAATATGTTTTCTTAAGACATGTCTTCTTGTTTCGATAACATCTACGGTCTTAGAAATGTCATTCAATAATGGCACGGGACTTTAGATGAAGTTCGAGCAGGAGGTGTAAATATTTCTTTTTTATCATTTCTCAAAATATGGCTTGCAGTTATTTCAGACTGTAACCCGTGCTTAACTGTGGTTTGCTATTATTTCAGATAGTAACCCATTTTTCAAGAAAGGAAAGTGCTGCGCTAAACCAATTTTCCTAAATTTCGTGCACTTATCCTAAATCATAATGAGGAAAGTATGTCGAAGGACTGCTGTTCCTACACAAATGTTTTTCCTTCTATAAATTCTTCAGAAAAATATTTGTTATTTTCAAAAATGGTGGTAAATTGAGTTGCATGTATATCAATCAGTTTCAGAGTTTTTGTAATTATCCTATATGCTTAATTGAAAATGATGTTAACCTATGTTGAAGGACTAGGTGCGTAGGATATGATTGTCAGGATTAGATGATTAGAGTTTGATGAACACATTATTCCCATGCCTTTACATGATCTGATTGATATGTTGAATTGACTGTTATTAGTCGATTGCTGTTTGGGTGATGTCGACCACCATATATCTGTATGTGTGTTCACTAACGTGTGCAGGTATATTGGTACATAAGAATGTTCCCGATCCGGATCCCACAAATAAAGATGATTGGATGCCGAAAGGAAAGGGTAACTATATCTTGGGTCGACAAATGAAGAAACGGAGCTTAATTGGACTTCTATGGAGAGTTGGCATGGAAAAATGAAACGTAAGAGGTCTCACTGCATCAGCAGATGGTTTTCTTCATCAGCAAATGAAGAAACGGAGCTTAATTTGACCTCAGTTGGCATTAAAATGCAACGTATGAAGTCTCACTGCATCAGCAAATGGTTTTTCTTCCAAGCCCTACAGCAACAACATAAGCTTCTCAACCACCTAACGTATCTTTGTGCAGGAAATTTGATACCATTTTTTAAACAATCTTCAAATAATATTGTTTTTGAAAAATGGAAAAATATTGGTTTTGAAAATAAACTGGACTAAATTTTGAAAATCACCAGACTTCATTTTATCAAAACTATAAGTCACTCAATCATCAACTACGGTCATCGATTGAGGGGGAGAGTGATTTAAATTAAATTATTTTCAAACAATATTTCTTCATAAAAGTCCGGATTGTACAAAATAAGTAGTGATCTAAAGATTTAATGTTATGTCATGGTATGATTTTTCTTTAAGAATCAAGATCTTTCAAAATGAAAATTTTTTTGTTCTTGTTTGGTTGTGAAATTGTTTTATTTTACTTAAAGATCTCCTAAAAACTATCATACCTGACACTAACAATCTTTAATGTCTGTTATTGGTCCTCATCAGTCATTTTTCTAAAGTAAATCATGCCACGTCTTTCCCCTAAAACTTTCTAAATGATTTAAATCAATTGTGATCACAAATCTCAAATGGTTTGAAATTTTTGATCAGGGGAGAGATCGTGAGTTAAATCTCAAATCGGTTTTAAAGGGTGATTGTCTCAAAAGCACTCATTCCTTCATGTGCCAAACGATTTTGAAATACATAATGCACATGATTATGGAGGAGCATTTAACCAAAAACCAGAAGAGTATTTAAACCAGGCCACAAGTTCTCCCATGTTTTCTAAACCTAATTAAATCACTTGGGATCCAAAATCTCAAAGGGTTTGATATTTTTGATCGGGGGAGAATTTGTGATTTAATAATCAAATTTGATAAATGATGATCGATTTGATTCAGTTGTGCAGGCTGCTCTCTCATATGTGCTAAACGCTTTCGAATCTCGAAGCACATATTGAGGGGGAGCATTTCAAAAGAAAATAAACTATCAAGGTGCAAATGCTTTTATGTTTTAACATAAAGTACCTTGATTGAGTTTTAAATGGTTTCTTAATGGAATTTGTGATCATGGATGTACTTTAAATGAACTCTTTCCTCTATGTGATATAATGATTTCAAATATCCTACGCACATATTGAGGGGGAGAATTTACCAAGAAAATCAAATGCCTTTTTCTATGAAAATTGTGATCAAAGAAAATATTTCAAAGTCCTCTTGTCTCCATGTGCTAAATAATTTCTATATCATATGTACATGTTGAGGGGGAGGTTTTCTAAATGATCAAAACTATTAAGGTACAAAATGCTTTGATCTCGTATCAAAAGTACCTTGATTGATTTTCCAAATGATTTTTATATTGGTTTCAAGAAAGAATGAACTATACCAAAAGACCGACCATTTTACTTTATGCATGGAGTTATAAGGATGGTTAGGCTAGGTATTCGTTCCCACGATCCCGCCAGAACCGGAGGGATCTACCGAGGGACAATCCACTAGATAGTGTAGAGTCCTTAGGTATATTGAAAAAAGGAGAAAACTGAGAACTTGGGAAGAGTGTCGACTGAGATAGAGCTAGAACTGGAATAAACCCAACAAGGTTCTAGTAATGAAGTCTCGGTAAGCACTGAATGGGTTGAAGAATGAAAAAGAAATGAATGAGAAAAGAGTGAAAAGAAATAGCCCTCCAATAATTCAACCTTAGGGCAGTAACCGGGTTCAATACATATGCTACTGGTGGTTACCAAGGTAACGCCGGTATTGAAGACAAGACGTCATGGGCCTAGTGACGCACTGCACTACAACTTCCCAAGCTACTCAAGTTCCTCTTAAAAGGGCTTGTTTCATTCTCACGGGGAACCTATATAATCTATCGACTCTCTCTTAGAGACTGTTGATATTGAAGAAGGAGACCCTCTCCCTAGTCTCCGGCATAGGAACCAAATGTGCACAATTGAGTCTAGAGCCAAGAGATCATCCACAATATCTCATTAGGACACTAAATTAATGAAGACTTGATGCTTCAGACAATGTGGAAAGTAAGTATATATTTAAGAGTCCTACGCATTATCCTTGTGGTATTGCCAGAACATCCAAGTGATATGTAAATGTATTCACGATGAAGATGGAAATCCTTCTAGAGCCAACATCAAACAAGCTCTTGGTGGGTGACATGTGAGATTTTTTTCTAAAGATCAAACTTGTGACAACTGGATAGAAACGATGGGGCGATGCACTCGTGAATCAACCTTGGTCCAGGAAATGGATTGACGGATACCTTTGAAAAACCGGTCGTTGTGCTCAATAATTCGTTTCTCTAGCAGATCGACTGTGTATTAATCTTTCAAAATTAAAAGGATATTTATGATTGAAAATTGATTTTTCTTATAAAACCTTCGTCGTATTGCAAAACTCCTTCTTCAAGAAATACGCGATTGTTTTCAAATCATTTTGAATCAATCAGTAAATCTCAATTTGCTGGTTCACTCACTCCGTGTTGTCTTCTTTGAGACGTTCCAGTTTGAGAACCGCTAGAACAGCTGCGAAACCCTGTCAAGGAAATTCTTCAAAAATATACCTGATCACAGGCAGACTTGTACTGATCAATGGGGAACCGTGGGCCGTGTACCTCAATTCAACGAAAATGATCAAAGACACTTTCGTGTGTTTTATTGCTAACTGTTGTTTGCAGGTACATTTGGACGGTTGCAGCTGATCAGAATTGAGAAGTCAATCCAAAGCCGCATGCTCACAGCATCCACACTTAATTAAAGAAATCATGACAAGTGCTTATCTACATAACCTGGCTCTGATAGCTGCAAATATCATGAACCAGTAAAGCTTCCGCTACTCTGATGAAAAGATGTCATGATCCAGAAAGTGTGAGCATGTCGGTCCAAAAGTCACAACATCACATGATGGCAACACAACAAAGGGTGATCCAGAGATTTACTATGGCTAATGATCTCGAAGAAAGCTCGAAGATCATCAAAGATAGAACAACTTTCTCTCTCATAATTACACACATACTATGGCTGATGTTTTGTTTTTAGGATAAGTGCACGAAATATTTTGAAAATAGTTTAAGCGTAGCACTTTCCTTCTTTAAAAAATGGGTTGCTATCTGAAATAATAGCAAGCCATAGTTTAAGCACGGGTCACAGTCTGAAGTAACTGCAAGCCATCATTTGAAACCCGGGTTACAGTCTGAAATAACTGTAAGCCATATTTTGTGACATGTTTAGAAAGAAATATTTACACCTCCTGCTCGAACTTCATCTAAAGTCCCGTGCCATTTTTGAATGACATTTCTAAGACCGTAGATGTTATCGATACCAGAAGACATGTCTAGAGAAAACATATTTTTGGAATTTTTCAAATTTTCTTATTTTTATGGGTTTTTGTTGTGTTGGAATCACTCCTAAACAGTATTTCAAGTATTTATATTTCATATGTAATAGGTAGCTTTACTATGGCCTTTATGTTTGTTTAAGGTCAAGCTTATGTAGAAGGCCCATAAGCTTAGGCCCAAGCCCATATAAGAAAGGATGGGAACTAGGAGTGTTGCCCTAGCTTCCCTCCTATAAATACCCTTGTAAACCTCATTTGAGGGTTGGTTGTTCAAGTTATTCTCTCATTCACTCTCTTTGCATAACCGGTCATATTATCTTGTGTGTGTGTGCTTATAACTTGTTCATCCGCCTTCATCTCTTCTCTTATAACTTGTGTTTGTAAAACTAGTGACCTAACAGTGGTATCAATCGCCAAATAGTTGGGTGTACTCGTTTGTTTTTGAAGTTTTTTTGGTTTTTTGGGTCTTACGCGTAAAGATAACGCATTCTTTTTCTCTATTCAAAACTTGTTTTTTACACTTTTTAATCCAAGATTCTTGTACTTTCAACGTTTTAAGGTGTTAAAATACTTGTTTTTGGCAAAAAGTTTCAAACTTTATGCGTGGATCATTGTTTTTGAACTAGTTTTTATTCGTGGGTGTATTTCTACGCATAACTATTTTGAGAGCTTTGGATCATCAAGTTTCACACTTTTGTGTTATTTTGGTGTTATTGAAGCTATTTCATCACACAAAAACTGGTTTAGAAACATCTTTGGGCAAAATCAAAAATACGAGTAATCCTACGCGTACTGAAACCCTAAAATTACGCGTAAGATTTTCCTTGGTTTGATCTTCATTTTCCTGGTTTATTCCGTGTTTTCTTACTTGGATAAGTCTGAAAATACGTCGACTTTGGATATCTTTTGCACTGTGATAGTGTAAAAGTTCTTTTGGGCAAAAACCCTAAACTTACGCATAAGCATAAGCTTACGCGTAGAAATCCTACGCATAAGATTCACTTTACGCGTAAACTAAGTTCTACGCATAAGTTTCTACGCCTAACTTTTGTCTACGCATAACTTTAGTGTTTTTCCTACTTACGCGTAAGCTAAAACCTACGCGTAACTCCTCATTGTTACGCGTAACTTTTGGTGTTTTTACGCATAAGTGCTACTTGGTTCTTGTCTTTTCTACGCCTAAGGACACTTCATCAACAAAGGTTCATTCGACTACAAAGATCCATTTTTACTACACAAGTTTATCATCATGTCTCAACCACCATACTCTAACTATTTCCCTCACACTTATAATCATCAACAACAACAACAATTAACTCCACAACATCAACAATGGAATCAACAACAAGCTATTTATCAACAACAATTTAATCAGCAACATACTCCACAAATTGGTGCAATTCCACAACCACAAATGGTTCAACCACCACCAAGCCTTCAAGTTCAACCCTACACAAATGATTTCAATCAACATCCATCAAGGAACACTATGAAGGAACCCACTTGGTTTGCAAAAATGTGTGAAGCTTTAAGCAGCCAACAATCAATTCATGAAGCTGGATCACTTGATAGACCTCCAATGCTCACTCCAGGAAACTACGATCAATGGGTGATAAGGTTCTTTAGATTTTGTGATCTGAAGAAGCCACATGGAAAGTTCTTAAAGAAGGTTATCTTGGAAGGTCCATTTGAGATGCCTACTGTCATTGTACCCGGAGATCCAACTGCTGTTCCACCAAGAGATGAACAAACCAACATTGCAACTGTTGCAGATCTAAATGCTACAGAACTTCTACACTATGAAGCTGATGAACTTGCAATGGAATACATCCTCTTAGGATTACCAAACCCAATTCTTCGTAGTGTTGATGCTCAAAAGACTACACAAAAAATGTGGGATCATATTCGTCTTCTTATGGAAGGATCTGTACTCAATCAGGAGGATTTGGAATCCAAAATTTACTTGGCTTATGAACACTTCATCATTGAACCTGGAGAGACACTAGAGTCCTATCATCATCGATTTTCAGACATCATCAATGATTTGGATAAACACAACATCATTATGCCAAGAATTGCAGTGAATACTAAGTTCCTGAGTAGTCTTGGTCCTGAATGGGAGAAGTATGTCATCTTTCTCCGTCAAGCGAAGAATATGCATCATTCTACTTATGGATTGTTGTACGATTACTTGAAGCCTCATGAAAAGGAAGTTGATCGGGAAAGGATTCTCCGTGCTCAACTTGCTAAACAGTCACAACCGGATAATCAACAACTTGCCTTGTATGCTCAACAGAATTATCCCTCTCAACCAGCAACTCAACCAACTGCTTCAAACACACCTTCACAGCAACAACCTCAACACAATCAATTGGTTCCATACAGCAACAATGCTCAAGCATATTTCAGTGAAGCGACTGAGGAAATCGATCCATTCGAAGCATTGCAACAAGGATTTGTGATGATTGCTAATGCTTTTGGCCGTTACACCAACAAATCCAACAATCGTATTCGTTCCTCATCTAACACACGGACTCAAGCTGTTGTGAACAATGGACGTGTTGAAGTTCAGAATCGTGATTATGGTCGTCAGATGGGCGGTGGTCAAGGGTTTAATGTTGTGGGTAGGAATAACAACAGAGCTCATGTGATGGAACAGGGAAATGCTCAGAATCGGTTAAATGGTCTTAGATGCTACAACTGCAATGAGAAGGAACACCTGGCTAAAGCATGCCCAAAGCCAAGGACTAGGGGCAGTGCTTATTTCAAAGAGGCTTTACTTTTGGCTCTTAAGGATGAAGCTGGTGGATCTCTCACAGACAAAGAACAGAGCTTTATGGCAGATGCACACTCGGATGATGATATGGAGGACTTGCAGGCCAATGCAGCTGTTATGTTGATGGCTAATATGCAAGAGTTACACATGAGTGAAACAGGCCCAGTGTATGACACTGATGGCTTGTCTCAGGTACCTGAACAAACCATTATCATATCTGAACTAACATCTCCATCAATATCTGCATCCGGCACGGCTCAGAATGTTCAAAATGAGTCATCTACATCTCATTCTGACGATTTTCAAATAAACCCCGTAGTTACATTTGACGATCCAGATGACCTTATGGTTTCCCTTGATAATCAAATTGACTCCGTGGTTATACTTGAGGATCTAAATAATGATCATGTTGTGACTCACGTTGAACACGATGAACCTTTGCCTCATCCATATCTTGTTCTGTTACTTAAAGACCAACAATCCCAAATTGCTGAATGTGTTGCATTAAATCAGACCTTAAAAAGTAAAAATGCACTGCTAACCAAGGATTTTGAATGCTTACAAATGCAACTCAACTTTTTCAAAACTCAAGAAAACCGTGAAAAAGGTTTTGAAGCCGCTTTTGCAAAATCTCATCAAAACGAAAAATATTTAGAGAGACAGATGCGTGATCTAGCCGCCTCGAAGAATGCTTTGTTGTCTAAATTAGAACAACTGAAACATGAACATAAAAAGCAAATTAACGCTCTCACCTTGGAAAATCAAAAAGCTAAGGCTGAGTTGTTAAATTGTCAAAAACAGTTCTCCGCATACAAAAAGCATTCAACGAATCGGGTAGATGACCTTCTTGAAGAAATTATCGGCTTGCAAAACAAACTTAAAGAGTTTAAAACTGTTGTTTACAAACATGGTGAATCAGTAACAGTATTGAAAAGTTTACCTTAAAACCCAATCCAAAAGGATATGGAAAAAATCTAGCTGATTACAAACCAAAGCTTTCACTAAAAACATTCAAACCAACTCCTGAAGTTTCCAGTGCAGAATACAAAATTGATAATACTGTCATGAGTGTTGTTGAATATCATCGTCAAGAGGAATTAGATGCAGAAGACGAGAGTCGATCAAAATTAAAAAACGTTGTTTACAACAAACCTTTTAATTATAAAAACGCGGTCACTTTCGTCACACCAACGGATTCTTCTACATACCAAGGGTTATCATCAAAACACCTGAGTCTTCTAATGTTAATCCCAAAACAGAATTTGCACAAACTTATGGTCCTTTACCTTCCATTAGTGAAATAAACTCAAAACCTGAAAATCGAAAAATTCTTCGATATTTTGACATTTTCATGGCTGACCTCAAAATTTTACAACATGAGATAGAATATCGCTCTGAAATCAAAGTTGAACATTTTCAATCGCCTCTGGCGCGAGAACAAAGAGACATTTTTCAGAAAAATCTTTTACCTAATGTTAAAAACTTGAAAAGTTGTGCAATTGCCTGGGAAAAAGATATTCATAAGGAACTTGGGGTAATGAAAAACGTTTTCGAGAAAACAGAAACATCTATTTCTAATACTAAACGTAAAAAGAAACTCTTGAGAAAAGATGTTGATCGACTCTTGGAAGATGTTATCTGTGCTGATATCTATAATGTTGTGTTATTCTATTCTTTGCCATATGCATATGATTATATCTCTGCTGATATTGTTGAAAATGTTGTAACTGTTGAGAACACCGATAATGTGCTTCAGATCGAGTCTTTAAAAGCTGAAAATAAACGTTTACTCAATGAAATTTACAATGCAAAACGTCGTCTTCATTGGTGTGAAAAAGATATTCACAATCATCAACTTAGTTTTCAAAAGAAAATCGCTCAGTTGAGTGCAAAATCTTCTGATCCTAAAATTGAGCAAATGGATGATCAAAACGTGTCTTTGAAAAGTCAAATCTCAAAATATGAACAAGAACTTTCAAAAGTTAAACAGGAATATGGTGTCATATTTGATTTACTCAATAAGACTCGTCATGAAGCATCAAACGAACTTGATCACTATCTTGCTCACACTAGAGAAGTCATGAATTTTGCTGGTAATATTCGTTCTGAAAATCAAGATTTGATTCACACTATCTCCAAGTTACGGGAAATGTTAGGAAAGTATGAACAACTTCCGCCTACCGTGATTAAGAGATTAGCACCAGTCACACTTAGTAATCGTGAACCTAGAATCCCTACTGCCAAATCACAAGTTGCTAATGTGTTTCCCTCTACTGAAACAGGAATAGTTGCGTTTTTTCCAAACGTTCGCACTTCACAGCCTAGGAGCACTCAATCGAAGAATAGGAAGTTGCGACCTAAGAAAAGATCAATAAGGAATGCTAAAGTAGAAGAACACCCTAGGACTCTGAATAAAACTCATGTTGCTTCCACTATAGATGTTACGTCTGGCAAATGTAATAGAAATAGTGATGTAACGAATGCTAAACCGTTAAGTACTTTTGATATTCAGTCTGATGCACCTTGTGTTATTTGTCGGAAGAGTATGAATTCTGATTGTCATGACAAATGTGTTGCTAAAGCTATAATCTCTCGTTTACGGATTTCTAAGAATCGGAATACCTCTAGACCCACTAATCATTCTAAGTCTGTGCTTGGTATACCGCCTTCTTTAGATTCTAAGGCAACCATTGCTATCACAGTAGCTCCCGCTTCACGTCCTAAGAATGTAGTACCACCTAGTGCATTCACTAAGACTAAAGCAAAGAGTAGTTATAGATGGCAGAAATGGATATATAACACACTAGGATTTAAATGGATGCCTAAACTTATTAATGTGTGTATATCTACTTCTATTCTATCTGTGTCGTCTGTGTGTAATGCAGGTGATACAGATCATTCTCAGGATTGTTGATAGCGGATTTTCCCGTCACATGACAGGCAATCTTAAATTGTTATCAAACTTTATTGCAAAGTTCATTGGCACTGTCAGGTTCGGGAACGATCACTTCGCAGCTATCATGGGCTACGGAGATTATGTCAATGGGAACATCGAAATCAGCAGGGTTTACTATGTGGAAGGCCTCGGTCACAATCTGTTTTCAGTAGGTCAATTTTGTGATGGAGATTTGGAGGTTGCTTTCAGGGAGAAAACTTGTTTCATTCGTGATCTACAAGGAAATGACCTTATGTCTGGCTCGCGTAATTCTAGTCTCTACACTATCTCTATGCAAGACATGGTTGCTTCCTCTCCCATCTGCTTACTTTCAAAGGCAACATCTACAAAATCCTGGCTATGGCACCGTCGTCTCTCACATCTAAACTTTCAAACCATCACCAACCTTGCTCGACATAAACTAGTTGAAGGACTCCCACGATTCCGGTATTCAAAAGATCACCTTTGCTCTGCCTGTGAACAAGGGAAAAGCACTCGTGCTCATTTTCCTTCAAAGGTGGAACACATCTCTCAGCATGTGCTTCATCTTCTTCACATGGATTTGTGTGGCCCGATGCGCGTGCAAACGATCAATGGCAAACGCTACATCTTAGTAATTGTTGATGACTACTCACGATGGACTTGGGTCTACTTTCTTCGAAGCAAAGACCAAGCTCCACAAATGATCATCACCTTTCTCACAAAAATACAGGTTCAGCTCCGCAACACAGTCAGGATAATCAGAACAGACAAAGGAACTGAATTTGTTAACAAAACCCTTCGTGAATTCTATGAGAAAGTGTAATTCAGCATCAAACATCTATTGCACGTACACCTGAACAAAACGGAGTTGTTGAAAGACGAAACCGAACGTTAGTGGAAGCTGCAAGAACAATGTTAATCAATGCTAAACTTCCAGATTACTTATGGGCAGAAGCTGTATCTACTGCATGCTATACTCAAAACCGTTCTATGATCACAAAACGCCACAACAAAACACCTTTCGAGCTTGTCCACAACTACAAACCGAACCTCAAACACTTTCATGTATTTGGATCCCTTTGCTATCCAAATAATGATCGTGATGATTTTGGAAAGCTCAAAGCCAAAGCTGATATTGGAGTCTTTATTGGATACTGTGACAATTCTAAAGGCTTCCGAATCTGGAATCGTCGAACTAAGAAGGTAATGGAAACGATTCATGCTCATTTTGATGAACTCACGGAAATGGCTTCTGAGTATAACAGCTTAGAACCCGGTCACAACCGTTTAAACTTCCCTCAACCCCCATCATCAGCTGAAGAAAGCCCCCAGCTAACTCGTCAACAAATGGAAAGGTTATTTGCTCCTCTGTTCTGTGACGATATTGATGAACGTGCTCCAGGTGTATCCGCTGTTTCCGCTGCACAACCTGATAATATTCCTATACCTGATACACATGCTACAACACGTCCACCCCCATGAAGTAAGTCTTATAGTAGTCGACCAAGTAGTAACAACCTTCGCCACACAAGTTGACAACACAACCTCAGTTGACCACATCCACGTAGAAGTTGTCATCAACAACATCGTACACATAGTCCATATCCTTATAATAGTCCAACACGTCGCCTTTGTCG
>BPTQ01000001.1:197192580-197208494 GCA_019973895.1 Chrysanthemum seticuspe | reverse complement strand
AAAGCACTTCAGGAGCTCTACAATTTCTCGGTGATAAACTGGTGTCTTGGCAATCAAAGAAGCAGGATTGTACATCGCTGTCATCAACCGAAGCAGAATATGTAGCCATGTCCGCGTGTTGTGCTCAAGTCATTTGGATGAGAACACAACTCAAAGACTATGGTTACGTATTTGACAGAATCCCGATGTACTGCGACAATCGGAGTGCCATTGCAATCTCGTGCAACTCAGTTCAGCACTCGAAATCAAAGCACATCGATCTACGCTATCATTTCATCAAGGACCACGTGGAACAGGGTACCGTTGAATTATACTTTGTGGGTACAGAATACCAATTGGCAGATCTTCTCACCAAAGCCTTGCCACCCGCTAGGTTTAATGAGTTGGTCCACCGGATTGGTATGCGGTGTTTGACTCAAAAGGAATTGGATGACCTCTTAAAACAGTCTTAAAAACCTGTCAAACACCAAAACATCTTTTGTAAATAAATTTTTCAAAAACAAAATACAAAAATATAAAATCTTATAAAACAACAAAAATATTCTTCTTATCTATAATCTTTCAACATGGCAAGTACATGTCCTCCTTCAACACTATAATCTCTCAAAATTCAGTATTTTTTACGATCAAGTGTTGAGGGGGAGAAAATTTTCACTTAACTGTTTCAAAACATCAGTGTACTTGCATGTTTTCATATCTCGGTTGTTTCATTTTACAATGGTGGTGAATATTCTGGTTGAATGACACTCCTCGGACTTAAATTAATAACCTTTCACTATTTTCTCAAGTCGAGGGGGAGTGTCGTCATGTTTCTTTCCTAAAAATCTTTGTTTGGTAACCAAAATGGAAGTTAAAAGGCTTTGTTTGAAAAAGGAAAAGGTGGAGGGACCAAAACTGTCAAAACCTTAAAGATATTTTGAATAAAAATATCCTCCACCTAACATTTCACTTCTCATTTATTACTCAAAACACTAATACATCCTACGCCTAAGAATCGTTCGTCAAAACCGTGTTTAAGATCGTCAATTTGTAAGTGATTTCATGTTCCTAACAAGATTCTAAACAATTGTTTTAAATTTTACACGAATCCAACGGTTAAAACATCGTGTAATCTTGATTTAGTGGTCTACGCGTAAACGTATGAACACCCAATCAATAATGGGTGTTTATGGTTAAAAATAATGTGTCAAAATGTTTTAACAACATCTATGATATCGTTTCTAAGCTCAAAACAAACCCAGTAACACGAATTGATGATTTTTGAATATTAGGGTTCATGAGTCGAATTGGGTATTTTTGAATGTGAAGTGTTTTGGTCAAAAAGGTTGTTGTGTAATGCTTATATGATGATAAATTGATGATTTCCATGCTCTATAACCACCCAGAAACACTAATTGTGTCAGAATTAGAAATTAGGGTTTAAGGTTCTTGAGTTTGGGTATTTTTTATTCACTGCAAACTAAGTGTTAAGACTTGGTCAATATGCTCTCACAACATCTATGATATACTAGAAAAACTTTGGTGCAAATTCTATGGCTAAAATTCATACGCGTAGATTTAGGGTTTTAGACTACGCGTAAGGATTTCTACGCATAACTGTTTGACATGTGTTCTTGCCATAAATTGTTGATTAAAATGATTTTCTGTGATGATGTTAATGATTTGATGAACTTATTTCAGGATTTGTTACGCTTAAAATTCAGAACAAAGGTCATTTGCATTTCTACGCATAAGGATTACCCTACGCGTAGTCAGTTATGCCTACGCGTAAGGTTCTACAATGGACTACGCGTATCCTGTGAAGGATATGCGTAAACAGTGACCTCTACGCATAAGGTCTACTCTTACGAGTACGCCTTACGCGTAAGGTATATATACGCCTACGCGTAAGCTCTACGCATAAGGTCCCCTTTTCCTACGTGTAACATTTCTTACACGTAAGTTAGGATCCTACGCGTAAGCTTTCGTCTACGCATATCTCATTACTGTTTACGCTTAACTTTGCCAAACTACGCTTAACCCTGGATTGACCTTCATTATGAATTGTTACGTGTACAAACTTGTTAATAAACTTATCATATCATCACGAATCCAATAATGTCACTAATAAACTTAATCGTTTGATATGTTGTGAACAATAAGTGATAACATAAACTTTAAAACTTAAAGTTAACTAACTCACGAAACATTTCACGACGTCATTAGACTATTGGACTAACAAGTGACTTAGGACTCGTAACAATCATTGACACTGTACATTCAATAACTAGACAAAAAGACCTTCTGTTGACTAACATTATGTCTTTCGATATGTTGGTTCTTTTGGCTAATGTTATTTCAGATCACGACATGGCTGAACAAATGAATGTGGATGCATCTGAAGTTCTCTCCATTGCTGATATCTATCCTTATGGCTATCCAATGAAGATAGGAAAGAATAATCTCCGTGTTGACTTTGACACCCTCACTTGCTCAGAATCTTCGTGTCTAATTGCTATTGATATTCTGAAGACTCATCCATATCAGAATATGCTCACTCACTCTGCAACTGTTCCTGAGATCTATATCCAACAGTTCTGGAACACTATGGAAAGGGTCAAAGGACGGACTGCTGTGACGGTGACTCTGAATCACAAACAAGTCACCATTACACCTGCAGACTTAAGGGCTGTTCTCCTAATTCCTGAAGTCGATCAAACCAAACTATATGCCACACCTGCTGAAGAGCTCACCCTCCAATTCTTAATCGATATCGGTTATGACGAGGCTACAGAAGTAATCAACAAGCATTCTCACGTAGAGCTTAAGAGTATTCCTCAACCATGGAGAACTCTCTACATGATCATCACCAAGTCTGTTTCTGGTCGTGACAGTGGCTATGAGCATCCTAAGCTCATGGAACTGCAAATATTTTGGGCATTGGTCAACATGAAACACATCGCTATCGAAGCTCTGATTTGGGATGACATGATGTCATTTCTCAACAAGCTTGGCTCAAAGATTCCCTACATCAGATATACTAAACTGTTGATCCAGAGAGCACTTGGACTTCATCCTGATATTCCCAAGAGGCTTAATGACCCCGACAATCACGATATGCTGATGGAACCTATTCTATCTGTCAGAATCAAGGAATCGTCTACAAAGAAACAAGGTGCTGTGTTGCCAGATTTCCTTCTAACTGAAGATGTCAGAAAGCTCGAAACGTACAAAAGGTATCTGGAAGCAGTAAGACAAGGCAAAGTTGGTCATCTCGACGAAAAATCTTCTGGAACACCTGTAAGAAGAACCAGAAGAGGAAGTGCAGGAAGTGCAACAAGTACTGTGAGTCAAAGGAAGGTTCCTAAAAGGAATCCTCCTTCTAAAAGGATTGTTCCCGTAAAGGAAGCCGAACCTATTCCCACACTTGAACCACAAAGAAAACTTAGGGACGAGAGCTCTGAAGATGCTGATACAGATGAAGAGTTTCATTACTCTGCAACTGCAACCGAAACACCTGCCTCAGTAGCAAAACCTCCAAGTCCTCCAGCTGTCCAAGAAAAAGGGAAGACTCCAGCAATTGTACCCTATGATGAGAGCTCTGAAGAAGAAGAAGAGCAACTGGATAAATCATACAGGAAGAAGTTTACAATCGTCAGACACCTTCAAAAAGCTGAAGAATTTGCTAAAGATCAAATGGGTGGCCCCGGAGGATCAAGTGGTGCTGCCCACTCCTCTCCAGATCCTGATGCGGTTAATCGACCCGATAAGGGATCTGGTACCACTACTCTTCTGCAACAACAACAGCTTGTGGAGGATACTATCAGATATGACTTTGAGGAACCGGAAACCAAGAAGTCTGAGAAAGAAAAGTCTAGAGATGACGATGATGATTATACAAAGTTTCTTCTAGACAGTCCAACACACTCAAAGGAGAAAACCTCAGAAACTCCTAAGGACCTGAAGTCTCCTCATGTCTCCTCATCATCAGACTCTTCATCTCATTCATCACCACCACCATCAAAGAAGTCAACCAGATCATCATCCAAATCTGTGAAGAAACCACCTCGCTCTTGGATTTCTCAGACTCATGAAATAATTGTGAAAGCTGTCCAACAAGTCAGAAAGAAGGACATACTTTACAGAAAACTGAATTGGTTTGCTGACCAAATACAGTACTTAAATGATGAGAAAGACAAGATGCAGAAAGAAAGGGAATTTGTTCAGAAGTTCATGAAGAGTCATCGTAAAGAGGAACTGAACGAAATGATCGAAGGTTACACTAATAAGTACCTTCAGGATATCGTTCCTAAAGTCCAAAAGGAACTGGAGAAGACAGCAAGAGATCATACCCACAAGTTTCTTCTCGACACTGTCCCCGGTGTGACTAGAGAAGTATTTTCCAGACAACTCACCCCTAACATCGTCGCATTGGTTAAACATACAATGGCCAAAGAAGCTGATCTCTCTGAATCTGAGTTAATCGCTAAACTAGTGATGCAAATGTCAAAGCGATCTGGAACGTTTACTTCAGATGAAGCTAAATTTTTCGAAGATCTACTTGCTTTTCAACTCAGATCATCATGCAAGGAATCAGCCGATCAACCCAAACGGCCAAGAGATGACGATGATAAGGACAAGGACTCTGCACCCAAACGTCAGAAGCAATCTGGTGAATCTTCTTCGATGCCACCTCCTCTACAACGGACTTCTTCTCAACAAAAGTCTCCTCCACCTCGGTCTTCTACTGATAAACCTCGGGACGATTCCGAGTTACCACCCCTGACTCAAAAAACAGGTGATTACTTTGAGTATACGGGTGGTGACGATGAAGAGGTCCTTGAGCCCCAACAACAACCCACCTCTCCTAAACAAGGACAGAAACCAGCATCATCATCCAAGCCTTCGAAAAAGAAGAAGAAGACGCTTCATGCTGACGTCATATCATGGCTAGATGACGATAAAACTGAAGAATTTGAATGGTTTGCTACACTTGTTAACAACACTCCCTACCCTGAAGAAGGTCAAGAATTGGTAGACGGTAGTACCTTGGAGCATGCAAAGATCTTGCAAGAAAGGTTTCGGGTGAAGAAGATGACGAAATCTGAATTGAAGCGCATCAAGAATGATGCATTCCTACTTTTGAAAGACAGCTCGGAAAGTGAAATCGAGGTTGAATATCACCTTGAAAACATTGCTCGAGCCATGTCTAATAACATGGATTGGCTCAACCCAGAAGCAAACATCGATTTCACCAAACGGGACAATCCTCCATATTACAACGACTGGTCTCGACCTCTACCTACCATTGGCCAACCTGATCAGCCTAGGATTCCTTTCAGACATTTCTTCAACAAAGACTTAGATTTTCTTCAACACGGTGGCGATGGTTCAAGGAAATACGCTGCATCTCTGACACTTCCATTCCCTGCTGCAATATACTCTGATTGTATAGTCATCGAGGAACGTGCTACCCACATGTTCTCCGACAAAGTGGTAGCATATGACCAAGATGCAATGTATGGGATTCACCATTGGCCGGAACGCCGAAGAATCTACTACAGAAGCTGCTTGGTCCAGAAGTCTCAACATGCAGTGTTCAGTACTAAAAGTATCGTGGCCATCCAACATGTTGGTCTATCGTCTAAATGGGACTACACTTTTCTCAAGAAGATTGTGGTCAAAAGACAAGACGAAAGGGACTATGCATTCTCTGAAGCTGACTTTGAGAATTTGAACATCAACGATATTGAAGACATGTACCTTGCCAAAGTTCAAGGACGCATGAGAAAATTTCCAACCGAAGTACAACGTGAATTCATCAAGTCACTGCTCATCTTCATCAGACGCATTGTCATCAAAGAACGTGTTGAAGATCTTCAGCTTGCCCTTGAATCTTATCAGAAATGTGTAAACTTCACTCAACCACAACTTGATCTTCCCGACATCAACCAACTTACACAACTTACGCTCATCAGCAAACCTTTCAGAGTCGTTTACCGCAGTGAACTTCAACGAAACTGCTTAATGGCGTGTGACGATCTTCACAAATTTGGGGATCACACTTTGAAGCTGGTCAGGGATGGATTGGCTTATCGGTTGAAGGATATACATGAAAAGATTGGGAACCCAAAGCGATGGAACTCTAAGGACAGAAGGGATGTGAGAAGGATCATCAGAATGATTGATGAAAGGTTGTTCAGAAGGGATCAGTTCAGACGATTGGAGAGCTTTGTTGGTGGTCGACCCAGGATGAACATTACCGGCTTTCAACACCCTGTTTGCACTCCTGGAAAAATCACTGGACTCCCTGGTACTCCTTGAATTGGTTCTTTCATAAAAATTTTTGGATGCATGATATAATATGTCAATGGCTTGTGCACACATAATAGTGTACAACCCGTAATTGTCAAGAAAGGACCCTGTGGTACGCCTCAGTGCCACAATCCTTATAAAAGGAGCGAAAGCTTCTTATTTTTGAGTAAAACCTATCAAACCTTTCATTTTTCAAGGTTTTGCTCAAAAACACAAGTACTTCCCCATATGATTTTTCAAAACCTCAACCGTTTATATCACTAGTTGAGGGGGAGTATTTGATTTAAAACTTTGTTCACAAATTGTTCATAGTGGTCATCTTCCCGCAACACTCGAAATGGTCATATTTATTCTCAACCGTTCAAAAATAACATTTTATATGCCATTTTTGAGGGGGAGAAAATTGTGTGATAAGAAATATGTTGTACAAAATGCAAATGAATCTGTGTACCTCAGACTTAACCAACGAATTGACGGTACTAAACTGTTTGTAACTCGAAAAGACTTGTCCTGGACGGGTAATAATTTCAAGCTAGTTCGCTAGTAATGTAAACGTGTCTCGCAAAGGACTTGTCCAAGTAGAAAGTACCATTCGAGAAACTCTTGATAGACATGAACTCTGACGGGTATGACAACCTTTCGAGGTTTGTCTACACCTTCAAGGTAGTTATTAGAGCTAGTTGTCACCTAAAAGCTGACAATGCAACTCTTTAACTATGCAACGTAACCGTGTCTCGCGGGGGATTGTCTATCTTCAGTGGATCAATTCAAAAAGTGCGCGCTCTTTCCTCACTGTGCATTTAACCATTAAAACTATTAAGCACATGTGGAGGGGGAGTATTTATGCAAAACTTCATCTCTCACAGTGGTTCAAACATGTTTTTCATTTACAAACCCTTTGAGAGATATTTTCACATACAGTGGTTTTAATGGCAACATAGGTTAGTCATGGAGTTATAAGGTGACTAAGGTTAGGAATAACCGTCCTATGATCCGCCAGAGCCGGAGGGATCTACCCAAGGACACTACCATTAGTTAGTGTTAGAAGTCCTTAGGAATGATTATAAAAAGGAGAAAATGAGAATCAGAGAAAGAAGGAGTTGAAGAATCAAAAAGAAATGTAAAGTAAAGGGTGAAAAGTAATAGCCCTCCAGATTATTCAACTTAGGGCAGACACCGGGTTCAATTCATATGCTACTGATTGTCACTTAGTGACACCGGTATTGAAGATTAAAAGTCGTCATGGACCCAGTGACGCATGCACTAAACCTTCTTAGCTACTCAAGTTTCTCTCAACAGAAGCTGGTTTCATTCTCACAGGGAACCCTACGTAAACTATTGGCTTTCTCTTAGAGATCGCTGGTATTGAAGAAGGAGACCCTCTCCCTAGTCTCCGCTCAGGAAAACCAAAACGCACTACTGAGTCTAGAGCCACGAGATTCATCAAAAGATCTCTTAGGAACACTTGACATTTAATCACTTGATGATCAACAAATAAGATTATCAATGGTTCATATCGAGTCCTTCACAGATCTTAGCAATCTGTCGAGAACATTTATGAGAGGTTCACATCTGTGATCCTCAGTGATTGAATGGAAACTCCTGCCAGGGTCAACATCAAACAGCCCTGACAGCAGGTCACTTCGGTAACTCCCCGTGGATTACGCGGAGTGTGTCTCAAACAGTCTACAGTCGTGAGGTGATGCTTCGGTGTACCTCAGCGACTCATCTGAACTGTAGATGTACTTCGCTACATCGCGTTATCTCACTTGTGGGACTCCAGTTCAGGAACGGCCTTTGTAAGAATTAGAGTTGTGTTTTCACACTATGCTGTTAACACTCTCGAAGTTCAAACTTGTAAGTGCCGGAAACCGCTTATTACTAACCGTTTGAAATGTTTTCTTCTTATGGAGCTCTGGAGCGGAATGATCGTGCTGATTATTCTCATGCTCACGCCAACATCATCACTAATGGAAGTTCTATTCAACAGCAACACAACCGTCAGAATGATTCTTCATCAAACCAAAGAATCTACAAAGTCAAAACTTAAAGAACTTCATCAGCATTGAATTCCAACGTCAAAGAGCGTGTGAGCATGTTGAAGAATGACGTGGAGACACTGGAGCAGCGAAGCAGACCTGAGCCAGACTGATGCAGACAACAACATACTATCACTTTCACCACAAAGAACAATGATCAAAGAACAAAGTTAAAGATGACGTCGAAGCATAACTGTTCAAAGATAACTATCTCTCTACACTGGGGAGATTGTTCGAATCAAGGCAATTCCTCTCACAAGAAAGAAGAATGTCAGAAGACGTCAGAGCTACTATTACATCAACGCCTTCACTGTTTACATTCATATATACTTGAGGGGGAGATTGTTGGAATCACTCCTAAACAGTATTTCAAGTATTTATATTTCATATGTAATAGGTAGCTTTACTATGGCCTTTATGTTTGTTTAAGGTCAAGCTTATGTAGAAGGCCCATAAGCTTAGGCCCAAGCCCATATAAGAAAGGATGGGAACTAGGAGTGTTGCCCTAGCTTCCCTCCTATAAATACCCTTGTAAACCCTCATTTGAGGGTTGGTTGTTCAAGTTATTCTCTCATTCACTCTCTTTGCATAACCGGTCATATTATCTTGTGTGTGTGTGCTTATAGCTTGTTCATCCGCCTTCATCTCTTCTCTTATAACTTGTGTTTGTAAAACTAGTGACCTAACATGTTGGTTTTATATTTTTCTATTTTCTTTTTCTTGGTTTTATATTTTTCTATTTTGTTTTGCTGGTTTTATATTTTTGTATTTGGTTTTTCAGATAAATATATACAAAGATAGAGTAGATGATATAGTTTAAAAAGATGATGATACGAGTACCGAGATAAGGATATCAAGCAGCACGTCGTAGAAGATAGAATTCGTCATCTCTCAAACATTCACCACCAAAGCTTCCGAGGCTCCAGAATAGAAGATAGAACATGAGCCTTTGAGAAAGAGAGACTTTGGCAGCTTCCCCCAAACCGAAGATCCATTAGATGAGCAGATTTGAAGCTCTATTTCAAGCTTTCCTTAGCCAGGTGCACAGAGAAGCACACCATTATCATAAATCCCGCTGCTCCTTTTAAGAACGATAATCGAGGATATCCATTCGGGGTTATATCATCAAGTAGAAGAACATCAACGTATCATCCCACACATAAATAACTTTCTCAAATTTCTTTTCTACTGACGTCTGAAGCAATCCATTCTAAAAGGTGTCAAGAGACCACTTCCCCTGAGTAGTTGAATTGATGTAGTCAGTCTCTTTGTATAATGCTTAAGAACTCTACCGAATACACATCATGAGGGGAATGAAAACACCTCCCCATGTTCACATTTTTCTTCCCTGATGATCATGTATGAAGCTCAAGAACCCGAAGTACACCAATACCCAAAAGCTCTCCCGAATACACATCATGAGGGGAATGAAAACACCTTCCCATGTTCACATTTTTCTTCCCTGATGATCGTGTATGAATCTCAAGAATCCGAAGTACACACATTCCCACCGAAAGAATAACTGATAACACCTCCCTCATGTTACACATTTATCTCCCATGAATATGTCGCACTTGTGTACCTCTTTTATCTTCAGAAACTTTCTTTTACATCACTTCCCCTACGTCGTTGGAATACTAACACTAAAAGCCTTGATGAGTAAAACCTTGAGTTTCTCTGCGGTCATGACATTTGTTTTCCCGGGATATCTTCAATCACTTAGAAGTATTAAGCTCATCAAGTTTACTCGCCATGAGTCAAACCTTGAGTTTCTCTGCGGTAATAACATTTATCTTCCCGGGATATCTTCAGTTACTTAGAAGTATTAAGTTCATCAAGTTTACTCGCTTTGTGTTTAGATGTGTGTCTCCTTGCCCCTTTCTGGTTTTGATACTTCAGAATCAGCAACAAATATAAGCCCAAATACTTGAAATCTTTATGAGAAGAACACTTGAACTCTTGTGAGAATCAACTTGCTGAGGACTCTCTCTGACTATTTTTATCAACCCTTATGTAGACAATTTGAAGTGACCACTGATGAAGAAAAACCGATATACCCTACTTGAAACTGAAGTCAACTTCCCCACATTTGTATCTTAAGCTTGCACCTAATGATGGAAGAACGGTGTAGAGAATTTATGCTTCAAGCAAATCTCTAAGTACTCACTACCCAAACAAAGTATGAGACATTAACGCCTCTTGCGATTATCCACACCGTCATATGCGTGTGACACTGAGTAAAACAAAGTAACTCCTAATAGTGATAGTTAACCAGGTCTTCAACCATCTACCTCGAATTCTGGTAACTAGATAAACCAAGTCTTTAACTCAAATTCTTAAGCCCGAGCAAGTTATCAAATAAGAACACGCCTTTGTGAAAGTCAACTTCAATCTCAAATAAGTGATAAATGATTAACTCCGAAGTAATCAACTTGTGTCAAATGTCCAATACGTGAAATAGTCAATAACAACGTCTCGAGGAGTCACTGCTAAAGAATATGAGCAAGTCTAATTGGGGATTGAATATGAATTATAACTCTCTCCCAATTAGTGCTCTCCCCTAAACCGACAATCTGTTTGATAAAAGCCCAGATTAAGAAGAATTCTTTAGATCGTTAAATGCAACTCGTCTTTAGTCTTCTAACATGTAGCAGAAAATGTAGAATAGACTGTAGACTCGACCTTCTTCAAGATTGTGCAGTTGGGGAATAGATAGTTAACATCTTCAACTCACACCAAAAAGCATCCCACCAAAAAGCATCCCAATTAACTTACATCTTGCAAATCCCCTTAACTAAAATCCCTCCCAATCAAACAAGAACAGAAAGATGTTCATCAAGGAAATCAGCAATCAGGCCACAACGAACACACAAGATGGTAACACCAAACTACCAATCACATCAAACAAGAATAGAGAGATTGTTCAAAATCATCATGTTGATGTATACGTAAAGCATTAACCGGAAGCACTTTGTCGATAAACTCATCAATCCGAGTGAAGATGTCAACCAACGGCTCTTAGAAGAGAAAAACTCCATGTGAAGATGACCCGATAAGAAGAAACTCGGTTCTTACATGAGTTTGGAGCCGTATGACCATTTATATTCTCAAATATCAATCAACAATGCCAAAAATTCACACTTCTTCTCCCCCTCAAGAATTGCATACGGAGATGCCATTCTTGACTAAATAAGTGAAAATCATCCGAATGTTCTATTCACACTTCTCTCCCGCAAAATGAGCACATGATGTCGCCATCTTCATTATAATCGAGCAAGTGGAATGAGAAAACAATCAGTGGTAGCCCGGTTCACTTGATAAATGAAAGCGCGTGGAAAAAGCATGAAGCATGTTGATGAGAATGGTCATAATAAGAAGATTTCTCTTCTTCAGAAGATATAGCGCACTGACACGTACACCTTTCTTTTCTTTGGAGAACGAGGCATGAATTGTTGTGTTCATACGTCATTATGTTAAAGTACGAGGCCTGAACTGATGTGAACAGACGTCATAATCTCTCTCTTTTCATCTACTCTTGGCAAACTTATAATCAACCCCATTATCATTCAGTAGGCGCTTTGTCGTGACAGCTGATGGAGAAACCCAATATAATGAATTTGACCCTGAAGTAAACTATCTCAAACTCGTGACTTAAACTTGCACATATGTAACAAAGAGCGGTGCCGATTTCCATTAACATCTCTAAGTACTCTCTATGTACTCTATACTCTTCAACCAACCAACCATCAAGTATAAGACGTACATTACCTCTTGAAAATCCACAATTGAATGTGACACTGAGCACTACAACGTAACTCCTTAAAGTGATAGTTATTTTGTAGTGGTATGAGCCCAATTCCCCCAAGTGGTAAAACTCCTTCACTTAGCGGAGAAGCCTTCACAACGTTGCATACACTTTTTCCGGTACAAAGCTAGATACCGATTCCGTAACACGATGGACCAAACCAACACGACTATTATACAACATATATGTGAAATAACAAATACAAGATCTTCGCTACAGAAATCTTGCGGAGTGACAAATCAATCAAGGACCCCTTGCTTGGATGACTTGTAGAATGCTCGTGATCTCGCCTTAGAGAAGGACCTATATGAGGATCACAATAGAAAGAAGAACAACTCTCTAGATCAAGTGATCTATATGTTAGAAGAGAATGAGAGTGTTGTATATCTAGTGAACTAGATCTCTCAACAAGAAGAAAGATAACACTAGGAGTATATCCAGGAAGAGATTCCGCTCTAGTGCTCGTAAGATGTTCAGTAGGTTCGTTCCCCAGGAACTAACTAAACAGTGAGGCGTTCTAAAGACATCGCTTCTAGAACATAAACAATAAAGTGTATATACAACATAAGAAAAGGTAAAAGACACCCAACAATAACTAGATTTCCAAGTCTTCGTTTTTGATAATAAGCTCGAACAAGGATCATGAAGAATCTTCATCCAACCATCCCCGATACCTTCAGATACTAAGTACACTCGCCCGTGATATTTCACTTCAACCTCAAATAAATAATAGTGAATTAACTCCGTTGTCACATTTTGTTAAAAGCTCAAATCTAGCCTTCTTTGACATTTCAATGAACTTTGATAATGGTTTTCATCCCAACCATGGTTAAAAAGCACAGAACCCCGTAAAACCAAGCAATAACCAAACTGCCATGACGAATATCCAAACACACATCCAATTTATGATGTACACCCTTTTATCCCTTCTTCGAAACAGAGCCCGTAACACCAGCATCAGAAGATCTTAGCGGGAGAAGCCTTCCTTGCCCTACTCCACTCCCCGAGTCACCTACTCGAGATTTCAAGCACTATGTCAACAAACTCCTTCACTTAGCGGAGAAGCCTTCACAACGTTGCATACACTTTTTCCGGTACAAAGCTAGATACCGATTCCGTAACACGATGGACCAAACCAACACGACTATTATACAACATATATGTGAAATATCAAATACAAGATCTTCGCTACAGAAATCTTGCGGAGTGACAAATCAATCAAGGACCCCTTGCTTGGATGACTTGTAGAATGCTCGTGATCTCGCCTTAGAGAAGGACCTATATGAGGATCACAATAGAAAGAAGAACAACTCTCTAGATCAAGTGATCTATATGTTAGAAGAGAATGAGAGTGTTTGAGAGATTTAGTAAGAAGAGGGGTGAGTTAGAATGAAGAAATGGCTCTCTATTTATAGGCAAAAATCTTCACTGTTCCCCGGATCCCACGAATCCCTTCAACTTGGGATCCGTCTAGTGTAATCCTGGGGATCCGTGGAACGCTCCTCTTTGCCCATGGGTTTTTTGGTTATGGGTCATGGGTTATGGGTTGGTCCATGGGTTTTCTTTAGATTCAATGTATCTAAGTATACATTGTATCTAGCCAACTTGGGTATGGGTTAAGGTCCATGGGTTATGGTCCATGGGTTATGGTTTTTACCCATCCTAATAAACTATTACAACAAATGCTTAATTACTACATTTTTGTATTTAAATGGCTATATGTAAATGCTTTACAAAAATAACATGTACATGTATAATTATACTTAAGATAACATTATATTTGTTATCAACAAAACACAAAGAGATCGCAAAATATTAATAAATGTTTTTACAGTTTATTTGTATTAACAATCTCCCCCTTTTTGTTGATGACAAAACATAATGTTATGATGAGTAAAACTTAAGAATAGATGTAATTTATGAAAGCCCTTAAGTTTTACTTCTTCTCCCCCTTTTTGTCGAAACAAAAAGTTAACCCTTGGAAGAAATAAACGCTAACTCCCCTTGACTGTAGCTCCCCCTTGTTTGGGGCGTCAAGAGAAGGAAAATAAAAAAATCTTACAAAAATAAAGGTTAGTAACATGCTTAAATAATCTTGTGATTGACAAGAATCAAGATTGGGAGCCAAGGTATGTAAACAAGACCTTGTAATAAAACAACAAATTGTAGTGGTATTTATGCCACGTACAAGCATGTAACAATAAGAACAAGACTTGTTCTTGAAAATGACTTCAAAAGAAAAAAATACTAAAAATAGAAAATAGTAGTAGTGATTCCTTCCATGCTTGCATAAGGTTATGGATGAAGGTTTTGATGAGTGATGGTATTGATGCGATCAAGGATGAGGTTGAGTATGAAACGCATTTCTTCCCTAACTTCTATTGCGATTTCCCTAGTGGATTGGCAATGTTCACAATGTAAATGATGTGGGTAATGAGTGCGGAAGTTTTCTGGGTTGTTTTGATTTGAGTTATGCGGAAGATGTGGTGGAAAAATAGGAAAATATGGATCAACATCCGGAATGTTTGTAAATGGTGGTGGTAAAGAACCTAGACGTTCTTGTAATGTGATGGGAGCTAATGGTTGTGATGTTTCAAGATATTGAAAAATAGTATTTGGAGATGTGGGGGGTGTTGTAAAGACTATTTCTTTTTGTTTAGGTTGTTTAGATCTTGTTGGAGCTTAAGGAGTTCCAAAAGAGTGACTTTAGGTGGTGATGAAGTTGGTGTACTTGTTGGTGATGAGGGAGGTGCTATAAAGGAAGCATCTTGTGGTGAGTTGTTAGTTGAGGAAGAACCATTTGAGGTTGGTTTTGCTAAGCAACAAGATCGGATACTAATCCGTGCGGATATCCTAGAGTTTGATTGTGGTATTTTGGATGGTGGTAGTACAAAGGTTTGGGTATCATGAAGATGATTTTTTGTACTAGGTGATTCATCTAAAGGGTTTGTGGAGGACATGGTGTATTGTGTTTGTGAGAATGAGATGGATTATGCAAGCATTTTGGGAGTTCTATATATAGAAAAACAAAGCATAGTAATGAATGCTTGACTCAAAATATGGATTAAAATCTAATGATTAGATATGAATTTAAGGCATGTGATCATGAGAACACAAGCATTAAAGAGCATACTCCAAAAAATAAAACAAATGTGGATTTTTTCATCCAAAGTGAGAAAAATAGAAGGTAAAAACAGCATATGTCTCATGGATCACACGGATCCTTCCCTTGAGGGATCCGTCCAGCATGAAGGCTGGGATCTGTGGGTCTGGTGATTCAGGCAGCACAAAATTTAAACGTATATCCGTATGTTATCCGTTTTTACAAAGGTTCTCCTTTTAAAACACGACGGACTTAGTGGTCTGGGTGTCTAGGGTCGGAAGTACGACCTGCCTAGGGAGTTCCCTTCCTAGGCACACTAGGTACTCTGTATACGACAAAAATGGAAGATAAAAAGAGTGAAACCTACTTTTTTAGGTGTAAACAAAATAAAAAACCTCATACGAGAAATTACGAACACAAGAGTACTAGTGTACGGAATTTAAGTATAGATTAGTAATCTAAAATTAGGTATAAAACTCAGTTCGTAAGTAATGATACGAAACAAAAAGATATATATCTTGAGGGTTTTACGAACGTATTAGGTAGAGTAAGAGTGTTTGTGTTATGTGGTACAGGAGGTGTTTGGGAAATCTACTTAGTGGATCATGTTTTTTAGTAGAAGTACTATGGGTTTGGAAACATGATGGTGGTAGGTTTTATGGTGTTAGTTTGA
>BPTQ01000001.1:197177803-197192424 GCA_019973895.1 Chrysanthemum seticuspe | reverse complement strand
TCTCAGCTTTGGTTAATCCTGGGGTTACAGTAGGCTGTGGTTTGAGTGTTTTCTACTTCTGCCGCTTAGGCATCTATTATGATTTATAGCACCGTACTATCCATCAGAAGAGACGGAGTGCCGTTCATCCGGCCTATAGTACAAATCACAAACGAATACACGATCCAAAGTTCTTCTGGGATTTTATAGTGTGGATCTTCGGCATTTTTACTATAAATCTATGTAATTCCCATGTTGTGTTAATCCTAATACCATAGGATTCCCGTGCCCTCATCTTTGTTAATATATACGTCTAAGACTGGTTCGTCCACTAATGCAACTATCTTTTTCATGTTCACCCCATACATGAAAGTACCCTACAACAAATTGTAGAACCAAAAGATTCTTTGTTTACCGTAATCGTTATAGTTATTGGCTTCGACTCATGCAGAGGCGGCCGTTTCGTACGGTTGTTCGTGATACCTACTTTGTTCGCAATCAGCTGATGCTGTAAGTAGAAATCTGCATATATAATTGTTTCTACTCCCGTGCCCTTAGGATACCATAATCCTAATTGTGTTGTACCCTTAATGTATCTAAATATCATTTTTACGGCTTCTAGGTGTGATATTTTAGGGTCTTCTTGAAACCTAGCACATAAGCAAACACTAAACATGATATCCGGCCTACTTGCCGTGAGGCAGAGAAGACTACCTATCATGCCACGATATTTAGTATTATCTACGGATTCGCCGTCTTCATCTTTTGTGAGTTTGGTGTCGGATGACATTGGGGTCCTAATTGGTTTCGACTCTTCTAGACCGAATTTCTTTAACATCTCCTTTATGTATTTAGATTGATTAAATAAGATACCATCTTCTACTTGTTTAATTTGTAGACCAATAAAGAAACTAAGTTCTCCCATCATACTCATCTCGAACTCATCATGCATGATTTTAAAGAAATCATCACACATGTCTTGACAAGTGGATCCGAATATAATATCATCTACATATATTTGCACTATGATTATATGTGACTCTCTTTTCTTAGTAAAAAGTGTGTTGTCAACTAACCCCATGGTATAGTTGTGTTTAATTAAAAATGACTTGAGTCTCTCATATCAAGCTTTCGGAGCTTGTTTAAGACCGTAAAGGGCTTTCTTTAATTTATATACATGTTTGGGTTTTTCAAAATCGATGAAGCCCGGAGGTTGAGCTACGTATACTTCTTCATTAATGAGACCATTTAGAAAAGCGCTTTTGACATCCATTTGATAAAGCTTTATATCATTAGCACAATCATACACAAGAAGTATTCTTATAGACTCTAATCTAGCCACGGGGGCATAGGTCTCATCAAAGTCTATTCTTTCTTGTTGGTTATACCCTTGGGCAACGAGTCTAGCCTTGTTCCTAGACACTACTCCGTTTGCATCTAATTTGTTTTTATATACCCATTTGGTTCCTATTATGGTTTGATTACTAGGTGGAGGGACAAGCGTCCAAACATCATTAGACACGAATTGATTTAGTTCTTCTTGCATAGCCATTACCCAACTCTCATCTTTTATGGCTTCTTGTGTATTCCTAGGTTCTATGGTTGAAACAAAACAAAACAAGCTACTTTGATTTTGAACTTGAGACCTTAATGTTCGTTCGTTTAGCTTTCCTATGACTTTATCTACGGGGTGATCTTTGGACTCTTTAATGTTTATGATTTCATTATTTAAAGTTTCTTCTTCTTCATTTATCTTTTTCTTTATTACTATATCATCACTTTCTATGATCTCGTCATCGACAAGAGGTGGAGAGGGTTTGAGTGGACTTTCATCAAATTTTATATTTAATAACTCTTCTACCTTCATTGTTTCTTTGTTTAATATGACGTAAGCTTTGCTATTTGGCGAATAACCTAGAAAGATACCTTCGGTTGATTTAGGATCAAATTTTGTAAGGTAATCTTTAGTGTTAAGAATAAAACATTTGCTTCCAAAGACTCTAAGGTGATTTAACGTAGGCTTTTTGCCTCGGAGTAACTCATATGGAGTTTTACCTAAAATTGGTCTTATTAAGACTCGATTGAGTATGTACGTTGAAGTATCAACGGCATTACACCAAAACTTTTGAGGTATGGATTGTTCATTAAGCATTGTTCGACTCATTTCTTGTAGGGTTCTATTCTTTCTTTCTACTACCTCATTCGATTGTGGAGTGCGTGGAGCCGAGAAGTTGTGAGTAATACCATTAGCGCCACAAAAGGCTCCAAATTGCACTTCATTATCGAATTCCCTACCATGATCCGTCCTAATAGACACTATAGGACTTCCTAGTTGTCTTTGGATCTTTTTGCTTAATATTTCAAAATAATTAAAGGTTTCCATTTTGTTCTTTAAAAATTTTGTCCATGTATACCTAGAGTAGTCATCTACTATGACCAAAGTGTAGTAGTTGCCTCCATAACTTTGGATAGCGGATGGACCAAATAGATCCATATGTAGTAATTCTAGACACCTAGTTGTTGACACCATGTTTTTAGCTTTATGACTAGAATGAGCTTGTTTTCCTACATTACAAGCATCACAAAAGTGATGTTCATATTTTAACTTAGGTAGATCTCTTACTAGATCTTTGGATGATAGCAATTGAAGAAGTCGCATATTGGCATGACCCAATCTTCGATGCCATAAGGTCGAAGTATCATCCATAGAGGTAAGACAAAGTTTGTCTTTAGGTTCATTACCAATTTTAATGACATAGACTCCATGTTTCCTAATTCCTCTTCCTATGTTTATGCCATTTTTTAGTATCTTACTACCGGTTTTGGTAAAAAGTACATTGCACTTTTTATCATATATTTGTCCAATACTTAAGAGATTAAAGTTTAGGTTTTCTACGTGACACACATCGTTAATGGTTAGAGATTTGTTAGAAACCGTACCTTTACCGATGATTCTACTTTTGCTATTTCCAAACACCACATTACCTCCATTTACGGATTCATATGTGGAGAATAGATCCCTGTTGCCGGTCATGTGCCTCGTGGACCCGCTATCCTTGACCCATTCATCGGGGTCTAGATCGACCTTTAAGCACACCTAAAACAATAATAAACTTAAAAGTTTGGTCCCCATTTGTTCATGGGTCCATTAGTGTTAAACATTCCATTCATGTTAGACATGTATGGATAAGATGAATATACATTCCATGGAGCAAAGTTTTGAAAAGGAAAACCGTTTTGCATATTTGGGTTCCATCCCATTTGATGGTTACTTCTTGGATAAACGTTATTAGGTCTCCTAAATGAATTAGGTTTTGAAAAAGATGGAGCTTTGTTTCTTGCAAAAGTAGGATTATATTTTGGAGGTGGGTGTCTAGTGGTGACGTGAGTTGGTTTCTTCCTATTAATGATAACAAAATCAGTTCTAGATGAAGACGCTACGTTATTACTACTGTTTGCTACAGCAGATCCACGGATCCCTGTCTGTACACTAGCCGGTTCCCTTTTTAGGGGATCCGCCACAACAGTGGCTGGTTTTTCTAGCGCCTTAACAAATTTTGTTTCTTTACTTTCACTAGTTGATGGATCAAGTTGTTGAATACCTAAGCCTTTTAGGTTGTTACCGGTTTTAACACCATCTAGTATTGTATCTAAGGTGTTCGTACTCATTCTAGCAATTTTAGAATCTAGATGATCAACTAGTGTTTGAAGTTGAACGCAAAGTTCACATTCACCACTTGCTATTTTACCCTTTTCTAAACGTTTTAGTTTTGCTTTTAATTCTATGACTTCTTTATCTAAACGTTGGTTTTGACTCTTTAAAAGCTTATTTTTGTTAATTAGTTTTAAGCTAATGTTGCATAGTTTGTCATATTCATTATGCAAAGAGTCGTCATCAAGTGATGAACTACTATAGTATTCGTGACATACCTCGTCATTTGCCATGAGACAAATTTCTTCGTCCTCCTCGTCGCTCATTCCCCATGTGCCGCTCACGAACGCTTTATGATCATCCCGTTTGGGACACTTACTAATAAAGTGGTTTGGGTCCCCACATTTAAAGCAAGTACGATCATCCTTTGACTTCTCGTCCTCTTTGCTTTTTCGAAAGCCTTTCTTATCGTCATATGGTTGTTTGACGTATCTTCCCTTTCTTCTAAAGAACTTTTTAAAGTCCCTTACCGCCATAGCGTACTCCTTGTCGTCACTACTCGAAGAGGAGTTTTCTTCATTGCTTGAAGCCTTTTTGGCTTTAAGGGCAAGAGATTTGTGTTTCTCTTTTACCTTTGAGGCTTCGGAGTCTTTGGCAAGGACAAGCTCGTAGACTTTTAGGTTGCCTATGAGTTAATCGAGGGTGAGGATTGTCAAATCTTTTGACTCTTCGATTACCGTCACCTTGGATCTCCACTTCGATGGAAGTGCCCTTAGATATCTCCTAACATGGTTACGGCTAGAAAAAGATTCATCAAGTGCTTGTAACGATGTAATAATAGTATTAAAGTTAGCAAAAGAATGATCTATAGTTTCCTCATCCGATATTGAAAATTGTTCATATTGTTGAACAAATAAATCAATTTTATTATTCTTAACTTGTTGGTTGCCTTGATGAGTTACAACTAAAGAAGTCCAAATTTCTTTAGAGGTTTTAAGCATAGAAATTCTTTCGAATTTCTTTTACGGTAAAGCATTATATAAAACCATTTTTGCTTCACTATTTTTAGAAAGCTTTTTCTTCATTTCTTCATTTAGTTTATCATGAGATATGTTAACTAAATTCCCTTTATCGTCTTTTGAGGTAGCCTCAAAATCGCCTTCAACAATAATGTACCAAAGATCAATATCTTTAGATTTCACATATGTTTCGAATCTATTTTTCCAATATATAAAACCATTAGTTTCAAGTAGTGGTGGTCGTTGCATAGATTGCCCTTCCTTATAATTTTCAGAACCCATAGTGATCGAAAAGTTTTGAAAATACAATTTTACTTTAAAACTTTTATAAACTTAGCTCTGATACCAATTGTGGAAAACTAGAAGGGGGGGGGGTTGAATAGTTTTGCCGATTTTACGTTAGTTTCAAAAACTTTAGATTCGTTAATATGTGAGATCTTATGGATGTACAGAAAGTATAGATCTAATGATAAAGCAAGTAAATAAAGTAAAGCGGAGGGAAAGAAAAGACACAACCGATGTATAGTGGTTCGGCTACAAGGACACCTTCCTTGCCCTACTCCACTCCCCGAGTCACCTACTCGAGAGTTCAAGCACTATGTCAACAAACTCCTTCACTTGGCGGAGAAGCCTTCACAACGTTGCTTACACTTTTCATGTACAAAGCTAGATACCGAGTCCGTAACACGGTGGACCAAACCAACACGACTATTACAAAACAAATATGTGAAATATCAAATACAAGATCTTCGCTACAGAAATCTTGCGGATTGACAAATCAATCAAGGACCCCTTGCTTGGATGACTTGTAGAATGCTCGTGATCTCGCCTTAGAGAAGGACCTATATGAGGATCACAATAGAAAGAAGAACAACTCTCTAGATCAAGTGATCTATATGTTAGAAGAGAATGAGAGTGTTTGAGAGATTTAGTAAGAAGAGGGGTGAGTTAGAATGAAGAAATGGCTCTCTATTTATAGGCAAAAATCTTCACTGTTCCCCGGATCCCACGGATCCCTTCCACTTGGGACCCGTCTAGTGTAATCCTAGGGATCCGTGGAACGCTCCTCTTTGCCCATGGGTTTTTTGGTTATGGGTCATGGGTTGGTCCATGGGTTTTCTTTAGATTCAATGTATCTAAGTATACATTGTATCTAGCCAACTTGGGTATGGGTTAAGGTCCATGGGTTATGGTTTTTACCTATCCTAATAAACTATTACAACAAATGCTTAATTACTACATTTTTGTATTTAAATGGCTATATGTAAATGCTTTACAAAAATAACATGTATCCTTATAATTATACTTAAGATAACATCATATTTTTTATCAACAAAACACAAAGAGATCGTAAAATATTAATAAACGTTTTTACGGTTTATTTGTATTAACAAAAACCTCTAAACTATACGCCTCTTATTGTGATTGTGGATGTGTTTGTGAAATCAAATATGTTACAAATGGTATCAAGAGCCATGGTTTGATCATCTCTCTTACTTATCCTTGGATTTCTAGTGGTTTTATATGGTTTTTGAGTTTTAAAAAGTTTAGTAGTTTTTGCATCATTTGGATCAATTCGTGTGTTAAAGTTTGAATTTTGAGTGTACTTTTGTGTTTAGAATCATTGTAAGTGCTTGGGTTTGGATTTGGAAAGCTTGAATCACTGTGGTTGAGCTTGTTTTGGATTGAAAAGTGTGTTTTTGAAGTTTTTCAAGGTAGCGACTTGAGTCTCGTTGTGAATTTCTTCGTAGCGACTTGCTTCAGTAATTTCTAGCGAGTTATAGTGTTAGTCGTAGCGACTTGAGCTTAGCGACTTATCTATTGAGACAAGCCGACAAACAGTACAAGTTAGTGGATTCTCCACTACGGCTAGTGACTTGGTGGGGTTAGCGACTTGCTTTTTATATTTCTAGCGACTTGTACTTATTGTTCTCAGCGACTTAATCTTAGCGACTTGGATACTTAGCGAGTTGCTCTTTAGCGACTTGTATGCTTAGCGATTTGGTTCGTTAGTGACTTGTGTTTAGCGACTTGGTTCATAGCGACTTGTGTTTAGCGACTTGGTTACTCTAGCGACTTGTCTTGCTAGCGACTTGTTGTCTTTTCCCGACAAAACTTCAAACGGCCATAACTTTTGAACCATAACTCCGTTTTCAGCGTTCTACCCATCAAAATGACCGTGAGAAGGAGGAGAATGGCAAGCCAAATGAACTAACCTTCAAGGCCTAAATCCGCTCTGAACAGAAGTTATTGAGGTTTTTATGTTTTTTGACCTAAATTTCTCTGTAAAAACGGGCATAAACCAATCCAAATCTCAACCAAACATCTCTGCTAATCCTTCAAATAATCATATGTCCTAACACACAATTGTCTTTCATTGTGTCGATCCATCAGTCATCTTAACACATTCCATTGGTCATTGCTTAAAGGTTTGGTCTTGATTTTAGTAAAATCCCGCGAAAGATTCTATTTCTCGGTTTAAATCATAGACTTGTAAAATCTCATGCATACTACAACATCATGTCTTACACTACTGACCCAGTAATTTCGGAAGTACTTAAATTGTATGATGATGTGGACAACAATGATAATGTATGCTACACTGAACGGTTAAAGATGTTTGAATTAATCAATGAGGATGTGAGATCTTCTTGTTCTGAGTACAATGAGAATGAATTGCATCTGCTAATGCTACAGAATGCCATGCAAAAGGAATGCTGCATTATACCCTATCAACAACTTCACTCTCACCTCATGTTACTTCTACCCACAACAACAAAACGAACATGTATTGCCCTTTTCCGTCAAGATTTATCCACATTAACGGGTACATTACTGTTGAACTTAGAACAATTGGAACAACAACTTGATAAAGAAAAGGTTCAAAAGGATAGTTCCAGTGCTGCACTTCAAGTGATCCACAACCAATTTCAGTCATTCATCAGTGGGGAATTTACATCAGATTATAATCAAGACATGACTGAAATGTCTTTCAAGAGACACACTGGAATGGAAATTAGCGTGTTCATAGAGACACTTATCCATCTCATGGATAATGTGGATAAGTATATTGAGGAAGTTACTCAGAAAGATGAAATAATAGATGAGAGTCTGGTGATGTTGACATAATGTTGTGATGAGTTGGGTAATGTATCAGTTGAAGAATCGGGTGTTGCTGAATGCAGAATAACAGAGACAACAAAGAATGATGCAACAAATTGTTTAGTAACTCATGTTACACATGATGTGGATGCAGATATCAGACAGATAAATGAACAGGTGTCATGTGATGAGGTACCCTTAACTGTTCAACATAGTGCATGTTTCTAATGTACCTAAACATACTGATCTTAATGCTGAACATGATTCTGATAAATGTTCCTTGGTTGAGGCTGAGTCTAATAATTTCAAAACAAATGATATGGTTGATAAAAAGGCTTTTGACGAACTTTCAAACAAATTCTCAAAACTTGAAAAACATTGCATTTCACTAGAAATTGCTATACAGAGTAAAGAAGAAAGTTTTCAACTTAACAAACCATGTAAAAATCCGGAACTTCCTAAATTCTGTGAACTTTTTGAAATTAGCACTTTGAAAGCTCAGCTTCAAGCCAAAAACTCGACTATCAACAATTTGAAGAAACATATTTCTGGTATGCATGTGAAAAGTACTTTGGTTACAAGTAATTCTGATGATAATGCTATTTATGATATTCAAATGAGAAATGATGAATTAGCAGTCTATGTGGCCAAATTACTAAAGGAAAATGAGTCATTGAGAAAGCATCACATAGAACTTAGTGACTCTGTCAAAGAAGCTAGAACTAAGTCAATGGAACAAACAAATTCTTTGATAGCAAAAATTGATGAACTCAAAGATCAACTTCAGAAAAAGAGTTTCGCTATTGTTGCCTTAAAAAAATGAGCTTAGGAAAACTGTAGGGAAAAGTGTGAACACTAAGTTTACAAAACCATCAACCTTGGGGAAGCCAGTTTCTCATTCCATTAGAGACCGGTCTATTGTTAGGCAGCCTACTGCATTTAAATCTGAAAGAACAAAATTTTCAAATACACGGTTTGCCTCCCAAGTTGATGTGAAACAAGTTTTGTCAAAACCAGTCACTTCACCTGAGTTACCTAAGAATAAGGCTTCTAGCTCCGTTAACCCTCAACAAGTAGCCACTTCTACTCCTAGCACCTCTAGGATTAGTTTGAAAACAGTGTCAAAACCAAGCATTAAAACCCAGAATTCATATGAAATAAATGACTTGTGGAAGAACTATTATCTAGAACAAGCTAGGAAAAAGGCACAAAATTGAAAAGACGGAATTTTAGGTGCAAGACCTAGGGTAATGCATTCCAAGAGATTTCAAGGCATTGCTAGTAGTTGTAAACCATTACCTAGGAACACTCAAAAGACTAGGGGTTGGCTTGCATCTAAGAGTAGTTATATGAAGAAGAATGCTAAGCATGTAGAAAATGAAACTAGAAATTCTGAGTCTTTTCCGAATATGAAACATTTTCCTTAGAATAAGAAACATTTTCCTTATTCACATGCTAAGGTACATTCCACTAAGACTACTAACATGGATAAGGTTCAACATGTTATGATCCAAAACAAACCTAAAACTCCACCTAGATGGATCCCAACTACTAAATCTTTGGAGTCTAGGAATACTAATAAGTCTTCGACTGTGCATAAGTATGTCACCAATCCTAGACCTTGCCATAAGTGGATTCCGTCTGGTAAAATGTTTAAGGATGTTGGACTTAGGTGGATGCCTACCGGAAAGCTCTTTACTGATGACAAAATCAAGGTTGACTGTGAAACCCTAAAGGGTTTGGATACTAATGTCACTAACCAAAATATATGCAATCAAGTTTGTAATATTAGTGCAGGTAGTCCTTACTCAGTTGCAGATACTTCGATCCTTCACTACATGGACTTGCTTAAAGTATGGATTACAAATGGATTGATATCTCATAACTCATGGGTTCAAGTAACTCAATCTTGATATTCATTCGGCTATGACGTCTGTTCACATCAGTTCAGGCCTCTACTTCATCATTATGGCGTCTGCAGATAACACTTCAGACCCCGTTCCTTAAAAGAAAAGAAAGGTGTACGCTTCAGTGCGCTTTATCTTCAAAAATAGAGAAATCTTCATGTTTATGACCATTCTCATTGACATTCTTCATCAACAAGCTTCATGTTTTTCCACGCTCTTTCAACCCTCAAGTGGATCTACGTTCATTGGTGTATATTCTTATTCACTTGTTCAAATCAAAAATGGCAACTTTGGATGCAATTTTTGAGGGGGAGAAGAGTGCATATACTGCATGTTGATGGATGCTTGAATTATGGTCATATGATTCTCCTTCAACGCCTAATGCTTCACTTACTAAGGATAACTGGGATTCATTGGTTGGGATTCATTGTTTTTCAAAGATATGTTTGATGAGTACTTCCAACCTCCAACGAATGTTGATCATCCAGTTTCTGAAGCTCATGCTCCGGTTCCTACTGACTCAACTGGTTCACCATCTAAGAAGTACTTCTCAGAATTCTCAAGAAACCTTATCTCTAGTTACTTCACAAGGCGGTGATAATGACTATCATGATATTATAGTTGCACTATTGAATAATGATCCGCTCTTTGGTATTGCTTTGCCAAATCTTCACGGATTATTGTTCCTCTCATTGTGCATGCTATAAATCAACCACATGAACATTAAGGAAAATGACTACCTCATCCGCTCGAATACATTATTGGTGAATCTTCCAGATCAGTCTCTACATGTATACCTTTAGGAAGAATGCATTGATGTTGAGGAATCATTTATTGCGGTTCAGTCAGTGGGTCAATGTACATCCGATTGTATGTTGTTTTCACGTGGTGGGCATTTGACACAAGTTGATGACTTCAGAGTTAATCATTTATCACTTATCTGTTGAAGTTGACTTTCAACAAAGGCGTGTTCTTATTTGATAACTTGCTCGGGCTTAAGATTTTGAGTTGAAGACTTGGTTTATCTAGTTACCAGCAGTCGGGGTGGTTGGTTGAAGACCTGGTTAACTATCACTATTAGGAGTTACGTTGTTTTACTCAGTGTCACATGCAGATAACGATGTGGATAATCTCAAGAGGTGTTAATGTCTCATACTTTGTTTGAGTAGTGAGTACTTAGAGATTTGCTTGAAGCATAGATTCTCGACACCGTTCTTCCATCATTAAGTGCAAGCTTAAGATACAAATGCGGGGAATTTGACTTCAGTTTCAAGTTTGGTATATCGGGTTTTCTTCAACAGTGGTCACTTCAGATTGTCTACATATGGGTTGATAAAGATAGTCAGAGAGAGTTTTTGTAGCAGTTGATTCTCACAGGATTCATTTGGGCTATTCGATTTCTTCTCACAAGATCTCAAGTTTATGGGTATATTATGTTTTGCTGATTCTTAGGTATCAAAACCAGCAAGGGGGAAGGAGACATATATCTAAAAGCACTACGAGTACACATGATGAACTTAACACTTCTACCTGATTGAAGTTATTCCGGAAAGACAATGGTCATAACCGTAGAGAAACTCAGTGTTTATCTCGTAGCCTTTGGTGTATTATTCCAACTATTTGGGGGAAGGATATATTATTCCAACAATTTGGGGGAAGGATGTATTACTATTTGGGGGAAATGGTCTCTGGAGACTTTTGGTATGTGTTACTTCAGCGTTCAGTTGGAAGAAATGTGAGAAGAATATGTGGTACGTGAGATGATATTGCTTATCGACATCTTCTATATGATTTATGATAAAGTGCTTCCGGTTAGTGCTTCATGTACACAATGTAATGATGATTCCAATGAGATCGCAACCATCAGGGAAGAGATATGTGTACATCAGGGTCGCACAACATATTCACATGATTGAGCTTAATTAGTTATTCCGGAGTTGACATCCGCAGAGAAGATCAGTGAGTCAACCAGTTACTGTGATGTCGTTGTCTCTACTCTGGTTGGGTACTTGTGTACATTATGGGCTGATTGGTTATATGGAAGATAACGGGAATTTACTTAGTAAAATGAAGATGTTGATATGCAATATCATCTCACGTACCACATATTCTTCTCACATTTCTTCCAACTGAACGCTGAAGTAACACATACCAAAAGTCTCCAGAGACCATTTCCCCCAAATAGTTGGAATAATACATTAATGCGTAGGACTCATAAGATATAATCTCTATATGATTTATGATAAAGTGCTTCCGGTTAGTACTTCATGTACACAATGTAATGATGATTCCAATGAGATCGCAACCATCAGGGAAGAGATATGTGTACATCAGGGTCACACAACATATTCACATGATCGAGCATAATCAGTTATTCCGGAGTTGACATCCGCAGAGAATATCAGTGAGTCAACCAGTTACTGTGATGTCGTTGTCTCTACTCTGGTTGGGTACTTGTGTACATTATGGGCTGATTGGTTATATGGAAGATAACAGGAATGCACTTAGTAAAATGAAGATGTTGATATATTGTTCCCCTGAATAGACAACTGGTCAATCTCGAAGAGTAATGTGTACATCGGGGACGCACAACAGGTTCATGTGATCGGACCTCATCAGTTATTCCGGATTTGATAACTACTGAGACGATCAATGTTTCAACTTGGTACTTTGGTGTTCTCGTGTTCTTCGAGGTGCTGAGCTTCATTCAATGAGACCATTTTTCATTCATTTCTACCTCTTGGGGAAATGGTCTTTATTCTTAGTTTGTCGATTTGGGGGGAAGCTACCAAAGTCTCACTTTCTGTAGGCTCAAGTTCTGACGACGATTCAAGAGCCTCGAAAGCTTTGGTGGTGAAAGTTTAAGAGATGATGACTTCTATCTTCTACAAAGTGTTGTACGATATCCTTATCTCGGTACTCGTATCATCATCTTCTTAAACTATTTCTCTATCGTTGTAAATATTTTTCAAAAAAATCAAAATACAAAATTATAAAACCTACAAAACAAAATAGAAAAATATAAAATCAACAAAAGCCCATAAAAATCAGAAAATTGAAAAATACTAAAAATATGTTTTCTCAAGACATGTCTTCTGGTTTCGATAACATCTACGGTCTTAGAAATGTCATTCAATAATGGCACGGGACTTTAGATGAAGTTCGAGCAGGAGGTGTAAATATTTCTTTTTTATCATGTCTCAAAATATGGCTTGCAGTTATTTCAGACTGTAACCCGTGCTTAACTGTGGTTTGCTATTATTTCAGATAGTAACCCGTTTTTCAAGAAAGGAAAGTGCTGCGCTAAACCAATTTTCCTAAATTTCGTGCACTTATCCTAAATCATAATGAGGAAAGTATGTCGAAGGACTGCTGTTCCTACACAAATGTTTTTCCTTCTATAAATTCTTCAGAAAAATATTTGTTGTTTTCAAAAATGGTGGTAAATTGAGTTGCATGTATATCAATCAGTTTCAGAGTTTTTGTTAAAATTGAAAACTCAATCAATGACTTCAGCGCTTTCAAACTTTTCAGAAAATAAGTTATTGATTGAGGGGGAGAATGTTTTCAAATTTATATCATCTAACGAGCTTTTGTAATTATCCTATATGCTTAATTGAAAATGATGTTAACCTATGTTGAAGGACTAGGTGCGTAGGATATGATTGTCAGGATTAGATGATTAGAGTTTGATGAACACATTATTCCCATGCCTTTACATGATCTGATTGATATGTTGAATTGACTGTTATCAGTCGATTGCTGTTTGGGTGATGTCGACCACCATATATCTGTATGTGTGTTCACTAACGTGTGCAGGTATATTGGTACATAAGAATGTTCCCGATCCGGATCCGACAAATAAAGATGATTGGATGCCGAAAGGAAAGGGTAACTTTATCTTGGGTCGACAAATGAAGAAACGGAGCTTAATTGGACTTCTATGGAGAGTTGGCATGGAAAAATGCAACGTAAGAGGTCTCACTGCATCAGCAGATGGTTTTCTTCATCAGCAAATGAAGAAACGGAGCTTCAAATTGTCTACATATGGGATAATTGAAAACGATGTGGATAATCTCAAGAGGTGTTAATGTCTCATACTTTGTTTGAGTAGTGAGTACTTAGAGATTTGCTTGAAGCATAGATTCTCGACACCGTTCTTCCATCATTAAGTGCAAGCTTAAGATACAAATGCGGGGAATTTGACTTCAGTTTCAAGTTTGGTATATCGGGTTTTCTTCAACAGTGGTCACTTCAAATTGTCTACATATGGGTTGATAAAGATAGTCAGAGAGAGTTTTTGTAGCAGTTGATTCTCACAGGATTCATTTGGGCTATTCGATTTCTTCTCACAAGATCTCAAGTTTATGGGTATATTATGTTTTGCTGATTCTTAGGTATCAAAACCAGCAAGGGGGAAGGAGACATATATCTAAAAGCACTACGAGTACACATGATGAACTTAACACTTCTACCTGATTGAAGTTATTCCGGAAAGACAATGGTCATAACCGTAGAGAAACTCAGTGTTTATCTCGTAGCCTTTGGTGTATTATTCCAACTATTTGGGGGAAGGATATATTATTCCAACAATTTGGGGGAAGGATGTATTACTATTTGGGGGAAATGGTCTCTGGAGACTTTTGGTATGTGTTACTTCAGCGTTCAGTTGGAAGAAATGTGAGAAGAATATGTGGTACGTGAGATGATATTGCTTATCGACATCTTCTATATGATTTATGATAAAGTGCTTCCGGTTAGTGCTTCATGTACACAATGTAATGATGATTCCAATGAGATCGCAACCATCAGGGAAGAGATATGTGTACATCAGTAATACGAGCTAGTACACTTATACAACACACTGGGACTACATGTGTATAGAGAAGGGACTACCAACGCTAGAGTAACCTTAGTAGTAATGTAACACATGTACTTCATGATTGGCCTTCGTGAAATAGT
>BPTQ01000001.1:197143439-197177081 GCA_019973895.1 Chrysanthemum seticuspe | reverse complement strand
TAGCTGACTATTGTCAGTTAAGTTGTATAGTTAGTCTAGTACATTTCCGTACCCTTATTACACAAGTAGTTTGAGATTAGTAGATTAGGACTGTTAGTATAGGATGCGTGGATCAGGAAGTTGTATCCAATTGTAGTAAAACTTAATTCGTATATCCTATTAATGTTTTCGAGCAATCTACTATATTTAAACTTTTGTAAGAGGGGGAGTTAGTTATTGAATAAAAGACTTTTCAAACTTTCGCGACTTCAGTAACTAACTCAAAAGTTAAAATTGTTTTTGAGACTTTGACTAACTATATGTACGTTGAGTTAAATGGTGGTAAAAACTTTTGTTGTTTATAAAAAGACTTCTTAAATATCTTCCTTTTTGTAAACACATCCTTGTCGTCAGGAAGCTGTATGAAAGGAGTAATACTAAATCCTATTCAAAAATATTTGTTGTTTTCAAAAATGGTGGTAAATTGAGTTGCATGTATATCAATCAGTTTCAGAGTTTTTGTTAAAATTGAAAACTCAATCAATGACTTCAGCGCTTTCAAACTTTTCAGAAAATAAGTTATTGATTGAGGGGGAGAATGTTTTCAAATTTATATCATCTAACGAGCTTTTGTAATTATCCTATATGCTTAATTCAAAATGATGTTAACCTATGTTGAAGGACTAGGTGCGTAGGATATGATTGTCAGGATTAGATGATTAGAGTTTGATGAACACATTATTCCCATGCCTTTACATGATCTGATTGATATGTTGAATTGACTGTTATCAGTCGATTGCTGTTTGGGTGATGTCGACCACCATATATCTGTATGTGTGTTCACTAACGTGTGCAGGTATATTGGTACATAAGAATTTTTCCGATCCGGATCCCACAAATAAAGATGATTGGATGCCGAAAGGAAAGGGTAACTATATCTTGGGTCGACAAATGAAGAAACGGAGCTTAATTGGACTTCTATGGAGAGTTGGCATGGAAAAATGCAACGTAAGAGGTCTCACTGCATCAGCAGATGGTTTTCTTCATCAGCAAATGAAGAAACGGAGCTTAATTTGACCTCAGTAGGCATTAAAATGCAACGTATGAAGTCTCACTGCATCAGCAAACGGTTTTTCTTCCAAGCCCTACAGCAACAACATAAGCTTCTCAACCACCTAACGTATCTTTGTGCAGGAAATTTGATACCATTTTTTAAACAATCTTCAAATAATATTGTTTTTGAAAAATGGAAAAATATTGGTTTTGAAAATAAACTGGACTAAATTTTGAAAATCACCAGACTTCATTTTATCAAAACTATAAGTCACTCAATCATCAACTACGGTCATCGATTGAGGGGGAGAGTGATTTAAATTAAATTATTTTTAAACAATATTTCTTCATAAAAGTCCAGATTGTACAAAATAAGTAGTGATCTAAAGATTTAATGTTATGTCATGGTATGATTTTTCTTTAAGAATCAAGATCTTTCAAAATGAATTTTTTTTGTTCTTGTTTGATTGTGAAATTGTTTTATTTTACTTAAAGATCTCCAAAAAACTATCATACCTGACACTAACAATCTTTAATGTCTGTTATTGGTCCTCATCAGTCATTTTTCTAAAGTAAATCATGCTACGTCTTTCCCCTAAAATTTTCTAAATGATTTAAATCAATTGTGATCACAAATCTCAAATGGTTTGAAATTTTTGATCAGGGGAGAGATCGTGAGTTAAATCTCAAATCGGTTTTAAAGGGTGATTGTCTCAAAAGCACTCATTCCTTCATGTGCCAAACGATTTTGATATACATAATGCACATGATTATGGAGGAGCATTTAACCAAAAACCAGAAGAGTATTTAAACCAGGCCACAAGTTCTCCCATGTTTTCTAAACCTAATTAAATCACTTGGGATCCAAAATCTCAAAGGGTTTGATATTTTTGATCGGGGGAGAATTTGTGATTTAATAATCAAATTTGATAAATGATGATCGATTTGATTCAATTGTGCAGGCTGCTCTCTCATATGTGCTAAACGCTTTCGAATCTCGAAGCACATATTGAGGGGGAGCATTTCAAAAGAAAATAAACTATCAAGGTGCAAATGCTTTTATGTTTTAACATAAAGTACCTTGATTGAGTTTTAAATGGTTTCTTAATGGAATTTGTAATCGTGGATGTACTTCAAATGAACTCTTTCCTCTATGTGATATAATGATTTCAAATATCCTACGCACATATTGAGGGGGAGAATTTACCAAGAAAATCAAATGCCTTTTTCTATGAAAATTGTGATCAAAGAAAATATTTCAAAGTCCTCTTGTCTCCATGTGCTAAAAAATTTCTATATCATATGCACATGTTGAGGGGGAGGTTTTCTAAATGATCAAAACTATTAAGGTACAAAATGCTTTGATCTCGTATCAAAAGTACCTTGATTGATTTTCCAAATGATTTTTCTATTGGTTTCAAGAAAGAATGAACTATACCAAAAGACCGACCATTTTACTTTATGCATGGAGTTATAAGGATGGTTAGGTTAGGTATTCGTTCCCACGATCCCGCCAGAACCGGAGGGATCTACCGAGGGACAATCCACTAGATAGTATAGAGTCCTTAGGTATATTGAAAAAAGGAGAAAACTGAGAACTTGGGAAGAGTGTCGACTGAGATAGAGCTAGAACTGGAATAAACCCAACAAGGTTCTAGTAATGAAGTCTCGGTAAGCACTGAATGGGTTGAAGATTGAAAAAGAAATGAATGAGAAAAGAGTGAAAAGAAATAGCCCTCCAATAATTCAACCTTAGGGCAGTAACCGGGTTCAATACATATGCTACTGGTGGTTACTAAGGTAACGCCGGTATTGAAGACAAGACGTCATGGACCTAGTGACGCACTGCACTACAACTTCCCAAGCTACTCAAGTTCCTCTTAAAAGGGCTTGTTTCATTCTCACGGGGAACCTATATAATCTATCGACTCTCTCTTAGAGACTGTTAATATTGAAGAAGGAGACCCTCTCCCTAGTCTCCGGCATAGGAACCAAATGTGCACAATTGAGTCTAGAGCCAAGAGATCATCCACAATATCTCATTAGGACACTAAATTAATGAAGACTTGATGCTTCACACAATGTGGAAAGTAAGTATATATTGAGAGTCCTACGCATTATCCTTGTGGTATTGCCAGAACATCCAAGTGATATGTAAAGGTATTCACGATGAAGATGGAAATCCTTCTAGAGCCAACATCAAACAAGCTCTTGGTGGGTGACATGTGAGATTTTTTTCTAAAGATCAAACTTTTGACAACTGGATAGAAACGATGGGGCGATGCACTCGTGAATCAACCTTGGTCCAGGAAATGGATTGACGGATACCTTTGAAAAACCGGTCGTTGTGCTCAATAATTCTTTTCTCTAGCTCATCGACTGTGTATTAATCTTTCAAAATTAAAAGGGTATTTATGATTGAAAATTGATTTTTCTTATAAAACCTTCGTCGTATTGCAAAACTCTTTCTTCAAGAAATACACGATTGTTTTCAAATCATTTTGAATCAATCAGTAAATCTCAATTTGCTGGTTCACTCACTCCGTGTTGTCTTCTTTGAGACGTTCCAGTTTGAGAACCGCTAGAACAGCTGCGAAACCCTGTCAAGGAAATTCTTCAAAAATATACCTGATCACAGGCAGACTTGTACTGATCAATGGGGAACCGTGGGCCGTATACCTCAATTCAACAAAAATGATCAAAGACACTTTCGTGTGTTTTATTGCTAACTGTTGTTTGCAGGTACATTTGGACGGTTGCAACTGATCAGAATTGAGAAGTCAATCCAAAGCCGCATGCTCACAGCATCCACACTTAATTAAAGAAATCATAACAAGTGCTTACCTACATAACCTGGCTCTGATAGCTGCAAATATCATGAACCAGTAAAGCTTCCGCTACTCTGATGAAAAGATGTCATGATCCAGAAAGTGTGAGCATGTCGGTCCAAAAGTCACAACATCACATGATGGCAACACAACAAAGGGTGATCCAGAGATTTACTGTGGCTGATGATCTCAAAGAAAGCTCGAAGATCATCAAAGATGTGGATCAGTTAAAGGCCTCCACTGAAAGTACAAATCAATGCGGACTTTGAAGAATCGCTACTAAAGCACTAAGATTGCGGAACTTGAAGAATTGAAGTCAACGAGCTCAGAACTAAAGTCAAAGATAGAATGCTAGGATGCAAAATGTATTTCATGGGGTGACCTCCCTTAGGGGGAGATTGTTAGGAATTGGAAATTCCATGTTAAAGTGTCGGTCACCCCAATTATGGTCTAGCATATGTTAGCTTGTAGACTTGTAGTTATTTACGTTATTTAGTAGTTTATTAGTTAGTTATTAGCGTAGTTTAGTTTAGTGCAACACCGTGGAGGAAGGACGGGTCTTTACCCACTGTATGCCTGATCCACAGTCCGTTAGGAGGACGTATTGTATGTAACTATAAATAGCCTCTACCTCCCAAGGTAGAGGGTTGGACCTTTCATTCTAATCTAACCTTTTCTCTTTTGTTTACTTTCTCTCTCAAAAAAGGCTCCCATTCTACTTTCTCTCTCTAAAACCTCTAAACTATACGCCTCTTATTATGATTGTGGATGTGTTTGTGAAATCCAATATGTTACATGGATCATATCCATAACCCATGGTATTGACCCATACCCATTTGACTAGATACATTGTATCTAATGAAATACCCATGGACCAACCCATAACCCATGACCCATAACCAAAAAACCCATGGGCAAAGAGGAGCATCCCACGGATCCCTAGGTTTACACTAGACGAATCCCTTATGGGAGGGATCCGTGGGTTCCGTGGGATCCGGGGAATAGTGGCAAGTTTTGCCTATAAATAGAGAGCCATTTCTTCATTCTAACTAACCCCTCTATTTCCTAAATCTCTCATATACTCTTACTCTCTTCTAACAAAAGATCACTTGATCTAGAGAGTTGCTCTTCTTTCTTTCTTTAGTGATTCTCATATAGGTCCTTCTCTAAGGCGAGATCACGAGCATTCTAAAAGTCATCCAAGCAAGCGGTCCTTGATTGATTTGTTCCTCCACAAGATTTCTGTAGCAAAGATCTTGTATTTGATATTTCACATAGTTGTTGTGTAATAGTCGTGTTGGTTTGGTCCACCGTGTTACGGACTCGGTATTTAGCTTTGTACCAGAAAAAGGTGTAAGCAACGTTGTGAAGGCTTCTCCGCCAAGTTGAAGGAGTTTGTTGACATAGTGCTTGAACTCTCGAGTAGGTGACTCGGGGAGTGGAATAGGGCAAGGAAGGTGTACTTGTAGCCGAACCACTATAAATCGGTTGTGTCATTTCTATCCTTTACTTTACTTTATTTACTTGCATTACCATTAGACCTATACTTTCTCTTCATCCATACGATTTCATATAATATCGAATCTAAAGTTTTTGAAACTAACTTAAAATCGGCAAAACTATTCAACCCCCCTTCTAGTTTTCCATAGAAATCCTAGCATTTGTGGATTTAACGGGAGATGATTCGGTTGAAGAAATTTCATGAATAACACGAGCAAGTTTCTTGGGTGGTCCTTTGGTGGACGAGTTACCACTAGGAGCTTTCCTCATGATGAGATGACAAAAGGTTAGTGAGATAGAGGCTTTTAGTTGCTGAGATTTAAGTTGTAGATGGTGACTAAGAAATCCTAACAAGATGGTTGATAAAGAGAAGGATTTGGCAAGTGCATTCAAGACTTAAGCCACTAAGTTCCTTGGAAATGTGATGATTTGCATGCACAAGAGTCAACTTTAGAGTCGCACTGATCAAGGAGGTTAATTAAGACAATATGGAGTGTTTAAGTTAGAAAGGAGAGCTTTGAAATGATTGTTTTAGCTAGAGTTAGCTGAATCTGTCAGTCGGTTCCCACGGTTCCCTCCAATGAGGGATTCGTCTAGGCTAATCCTAGGGATCCGGCTCTCAGCAGCCAAGAAAGAGGAAAATGATGTTTTGCAAGGTCTAGTACCTATACATCTTGAGTGTTTCAGACTTCCTAAGTGTCTTAAATGAAAGGGTACTTAAACGATCAAGGACAATGAGTGATGGTAGCTAATGATTGCCTTTTATGGAAGAAAATGAGACTTTATGAGTACCAATGAATGATCAAAGATGACACTAGGAAATTTGAGAGTGTCAAGTGGTGCTAAATGATCCTAGAGATCAGATGGTAACTTAACATAATTTTGGAAAATTCCTTAAAAATTATAAGAAATTAAAAACTAGTTTTTGACCAATTTTGGGGTAAGAATGACTAAAATCAATTTGCTAAAATTGAGAGAATTATAAGACTAGATGTGTTAACATGTGAGAAATGATGTGTGAGTATTGGAGCAGAAGGATGATGAGCTTTGGTGAGATGATAAATCAAAAAGCACCTTGAGTGTGATCCTAAATGAGCTATGAGTGAGTGTGATGCCTATTGAGCTTGAGGAAGACTTAAGTGGTCCTAAGGCATTATGTTTAGCTAGTGTGAAGTGGTCTAGTGGGCTGTTTTGATGTGTGGAGGTCTGCAATTGCATTTCTGTCTCCCCGGATCCCACGGATCCTTAAAAGGAGGGATCAGTCTAGTACAAATTGAGGGATCCGGCTCCTGCAGATCAGAAGCATCACAGAAGGTGTGCAGTTTTTACACTATATTATGTATACTAATTGCTACAAGTTTCTACTATAAATGAACAACAAAGCAAGTAAATCTCTCATAATCCCTAACATAAATACGAGTAGTAGTGATAATATACAAACAAACAAGATAAAACATCCACAAACATAAGCATCCCTTGCAAAATGATAAAAGAAATGTCTAAAAACAACCATAATCCTAATGTCTCTTTTGTCAATCTTTTCTCTTCCTCTTTCCCGATGTCATGAGGTAGTTAGTTAGGCATTGGATCATACCCTTCAATTGTTTGAATTCTTTGGACTCGTTTAGAAGAGTTGGAAGTTGTTCAAAGTAGGTTATGGGGTCCATGTTGACGTTGGCAACAGGGTTGAATTTTTCTTCTTCATCGTCCGAGGAGTCCGAGAGAGCACGAGGCCTTTTTCCATTGACCATTAACCATTTAGAGGGTTGTTTGATGAGTGTTACCATGACGTGATCGGCAAGAAAATGACCATCATTGATAGGAGAAGGTTGCATTGCACTAACATACTCACGGAGTCGTGTTAGGAGCATACCGTAGGGAAGTACCATGTTGTTCACTTTGAATACACCTACCATTCTTTTCAGCATGTAATAGGCAAGATTAAATGGTCTTTGGTGAATGAGGGAATAGATCATTTGGACAAGACATGCATTTGGATGGTCTTTGTTTCCGACCAAACAAATAACATTTTCCCTAAGAATTTCTTCCCACTTTCTATAGATGGGATTCATTTCGAAGATTTTCATTTGAAAGGGATCACGGTGAATGAGCTCTTTGTTGCGGTTGAAGCGACATTGGTCGGCTCTAATTTTGAAGATGATGTCTCGAACAATTGCGGGGTCATCGAGAGGAGTGTGGTAGATTGGTTTGGGATCTAGTGCAAAAGATTGAGTAGATAATGCCCAATCTTGAGAGTACATACAAATACCTTCACATGAAATGCGAAGAATTTGTGCAAAGGTGTTGAGGGGTAAGGTGATGGTTTGATTGTTGACGATGAAAGTGATTGAGATGCTTTCATCATTGTTACGAATGATCCTAACACTTTTGTAAAACTCAAAGATAAAAACTGGACAAATTTGCTCATCAATATCTAGGAGACAATCAAAGTTAATTGCCGAGAAGACTTGACGAATGTCGGTGTTTTCAAGGAAACATTCCTTAACAACACGACCTTCATGGATAAGTCATTTTTCAAGCTTTTTGAAAATTTTGCGATTAGTTTTTGAAAGCTCCTCTTTTCGATAGTATCTAGAAAGGTAGTGGACGGTGTCATGGTGGTCTTGTTGGGTAGCTTTGGGCATGGTTGATCCTAGAAAAAACAAATATTCTAATTAGGTAAAATTTGCCGAGATGGGTTTATGGTTTTGATTTGTATTGACAATGTTGTAAACACAATAGAAATTAATTATATGAAACACCCTTTTTAGTGATTAATTTTGCAATACCTAATTTCATCAATTGGTGGTTAATTGAAAATTTTAAAAACCATAAACCCTAGGATGAAGATGATGATGAGTAGAACATATGAGTGTAATTACTTACAATGATGTTCAAGAAGGAGATGCTTGAGGATATGAAGCCCTGTGGAGATAGAAGCAGAATTTGGGTCGTTTTTTTGTGTTTGTGAGGAGAGGGAAAAGAATTGAACTGGTTTTGAAAAGCGTATAATTGTTTTCTATCACACGGTTCCCCCGGATCCCTTGTAATAGGGATCCGGCTAGTACAACTCGTGGGATCCGGCTACTGTGGACAGAAAAAAAGGTGTTTGGTGTTATTTTTGTAATAAGTTATACAATAGCTTATAGAATAAAAATAACTTTGATGAATGGGGTTCCTAATTAAATAGACGTTTTGGTCTATGTGTTTTAATAGGTTAACTATCAAGGATCTATTTGTGACGGCGGTGTTGGTTTGACGATCTTTAGAAAATCAAAGAGGAATACCATTCCCGATGATGAGTAAGTCGGGAAAGTGGTGAAGAGAGACTTTTTAGAGACTTGCAACTATTAACGTCCTAATTCATGTGTTAAAAAAATTTAAAAGAAATATTATCAACATATCCATGTAAACGTACTATAGATAAAAATAGCTAATTTGTGGATAAGTGAACATACCTCTAAACTCTTGATATGGTTTATAGAGACCATATATCCGAAATACTTCATACCGTTGTACTTAGTATAAGTAGGTTGTGATTACTTTTGGGTTCTTCCTTGAGAGTTGACTTCATTGTTTTTTTAATAGAAATGAAAACTTTGGAAGGGTCCTAGCAAGAAGATATTTTAAAAAGAAATTGTTAGAATAATCTATCACTATCCAACATAAAAGAGACAATTTGTTTTAAAAGATTTCCTTCTTTGTATTTTTCAATCATACACGGATCGTATCAAAGTTTTAAAGTACAACATACTCTAAGAAACTTGGTAACGAAGCTCTGATATCAATTGTGGAAAACTAGAAAGGGGGAGGGGGGTTGAATAGTTTTACCGATTAAAATTTTGTTTTAAAATATTTGGATCGACTTATGTCAAAATATTTAAATGTGTATGTTGGATGTTGATAGATAAGTATGTAAATATGTAATGCAAAGGTAAAGAGTAAGAAACACAAAACCATGACACGAGTGTTTATAGTGGTTCAGCTACAAGGACACATTCCTTGCCCTACTCCACTCCCCGAGTCACCTACTCGAGAGTTCGTTAGCACTACACGACACAAACTCCTTATGGCGGAGAATCCTTCACAATGTCGCCTACTCTTTTTCCGGTACAAGGCTAGACACCGGGTTCTTCCACGAGGTAGAACCAAACCTATCACAACGTCACCTACACTTTATCCGGTACAAGGCTAGATACCGAGTTCCATTACAAAGGAGGAACTACTACCCAACACTACACAACACCTATCCCAAAGGAGACCCACTCCTTATTACAACATCATCAAGGATATCAATATCCTTGGACACAACCTATCTATTTTTGTACATCGACGCACCATATCCATTGTACATCATTGGCATCTTTCACTAATGCCTTTGACATGATCTTTTGGCACCTTTCACTAATGCCTTCGACTTGACCCTTTTTGGCATTCTTCTCTAATGCCTTTGACATGGACGTTTGACACCTTTCACTAATGCCTTCGTCTTGACCCTTTTTGGCATCCTTCACTAATGCCTTTGACACAGACGTTCGACACCTTTCACTAATGCCTTCGTATTGACCCTTTTGGCATCCTTCACTAATGCCTTTAACACAACACTTCTAGAGAGGAAGAAAGAACTATCAACAAGAGAACCTCAGTAGTCTTGTTGATGATGAAGCATGGCAACTCATGGACTTGAGCTTGCTCGACTTCAAGAGGTGGTGATCTCGCCTTTAAGAGGAACCTAGAGAATCACACAAAAACAAACACAAACTACATAGAAAGATCCTTTGGATCTAAGGTTAGAGAGTTTACAATACTAGGAGAAAGTATGTGTAGAAGTGGCAACTTACAATGAAGAAATGGCTCTCTATTTATAGACAAATTCTTGCTACTGTTGCACGGACCCCTTACATGAGGGATCCGTCCAGTGTAAACTGAGGGATCCGTGAGACGCTCCTCATTATCCATGGGTTATGGGTCATGGGTCCTATACTTTGGACCATGGGTATCCAAGTAGATACAATGTATCTAGAAGATGCAATGCATCTAGTCAATGGGTCATGGGTTAGCTCCATGGGTCATGGATAATATCCGTTATGACTTATGTATGATGTCATGCAATGGGTCATGGGTTATGGATCATGCTTCATGGGTATTGGTCATGGACTTTGGGTTTTACCCAACTACATTCAATGTATTTAGTCAATGGGTCAAATACTTAACCTTTTACCCATTCTATTGCCCATTATAATACATACTAAGTATGTATATATCTACCAAATATGTAAACACTAGTTGTTATGCATATGCATTACTATAACATGAAAACACTATTACTTGCTTAGTGATTTATATGAAAATGTAAGTGTGTTAGTAAACTATTGGCTCAAACCATTTACGTATTTTATTTGTTTCGCTAAAATAATTTTACGTTTGTTATCGACAAAACATTAGAAGATCGTAAAATATAAATAAACGTTTTTATGGCTTATTTGTATTAGCAGTTATGAATAAATGTATGAAACTTGCTTTTTCTCAAATTTAAATCAGGATTTGAACTCGTATTCGCCAATCTTATCTTAAAAAGCAGGGAGGATTTAGAGATTGTTGATTTCAAAGGTCTAAAAAGCTTTGGTAGTATTCTCTGTAGGGTGTCAAAATCCTGGTCACCTAAAACCAACTGGTTTGGGATGTGCCGAGAAGAAAGTCGTTACATGGAGTAATTTGGCCTTTGAGTTTTCAAATCTCTAGATAATCATTGGTTGTTGTCCATTCAAGTCTTAATATTAAGCTAGCGGAAATTTCTAAACCTTTGTAATCAAAATCCAGCTAATTCCGGTACTATTCTCTGTGGGGTGTCAAAAGCCTGGTCACCTAAATCCAACTAGTTTGGGATGGGCCGAGAAGAAAGCCGTTACATGGAAAAAGCCCTTTTCGATCCTTAAGTTTTTATATTTCCGGTGATTAATATCAACTTGAATAGATAACAAACGTGATGAGTGTCGATTTTTGTGATAAAAGTTTTGAAAATAGCACACACACCTAACTTATAGTAATTGCGGGAGTAAAAAGTTAAGTATCGACTTACATAGATTATTAGTATAAGTAGTGTTAGCATTTTACAAAAACATTTGCACAATAAGTTTGAACTTAGTTGGGAGTATAAAAAATAGGATGACGATTCAATTCCCTGGAATCACCCAGTTTGTGTGAGTCCCGTTCTATGATACCACTTTTGTTAATCAAGCATGTTATTTACTTTTAGTCTAGTTTAAATTTCTCGCATCGAATAAATGTCAAAATGGGGTATGCTCGTGAATTTCAGTCATTACTTCATATGATTGATTGTTAGGGACTAACAATTGCCTAGTGTGAGGGAATTTGATGAGTGCTTATTCACTCATCGTTTTTACCCATCTAAGACCAAAAAAACGACCAAAAACACCTAAATATGCTCAAAATGTGCTACAAATGTCCTCGGAGTGTGTTCTATGTCTTGCGGGTACAAAAAGATTGAAAACAGGGCAAAAACAGACAAAAAAGAGCTCGGACTGGAAAAAGTGCGGCGAAGACGTAGTCGGGAGTGATTTTCTGAGATATTTGGTCAAACCAAGACCCGGGACACGTTTTGGGAGTGAGCTTGGGAAAACAAACTTGAAACCATACCCTAAACCTATATTCCCATTTTAACCTTCACACAAATAAAAAATTACCATTTTACCCCTTTAAACCAAATTTTTATTTAAAACCAATTATTTTTCATAAAAAATAATTTTTTGCAAAACTCAATTTTTACCTTTCAAAAAAAACATTTTCTCTTTTAATAAAACACTTAAAACACTTTAAACCTTTTATCAAATAAACCCCCATCACCCTTTTAACCCCTCTTTTGAACCATCCATCCAATTGAACCCCTCTCTTTTGTTGACTCTTCTTCTCCTTCTTTAATCCCAACTCAGATACAAACACAAAACCCAAAAACCAAAGCCCGCCAAAATCCCACTAACTCCCTGTCACTCTCATCCTTGTAAAAAGGACAAGAATAAGCCAAGGACCCTTCACATGAGGTCTTCCACCATGACAATCCTCTTGCTTGCCATTTGTTGAAGAAAAGAAGGCACAATGGATGGCTGTGATCATGGGGTTAATTCTCCAAAGTTATTTGATGGTTGAGAAGATCACAAAAGAAGCACACAAGGCATTCCAGCTCCATTTGTCTCACAGAAGAAACACACAAGAAGGATTGAAGACCCAAGACCCCTTAGTATAAAAGGAACATGTAGCCAAAGATTATAAGACACCGAGGATTTAGTTAAAAATTAGTTTTCCTGTCTTTCAATTCAATTGTAATGCTTTTTACTTGATGAAAAAAAGAGTTTTCCTTGTTTACTTTATTTCATTTTTCAGCTTATTTGCAAATAAGCACATTAGTGCTTATTTGACTTTTACTAATCCTAAGTGTGTTCTAAAAAGTTAATGTAGGACCTTAATTTTTTCAACCTTATCACTTTACCAAGCAAACCCAACACGTATACAAGTATAACCACGTGAAACAAACACAAATAAAGCTTAGAAATAAGATGAGAAATATGGTGACTTGAAGATATAAATTCGTGTATGATGTGAGAAAAGATAAACACAAGATGTTGTATATTCAATAAGGAAAACACACACACACACACTTTCAAGCACACCCCTCAAATGACCATTTGAGGGGTATTTATAGTACAAGCAACTTAAAACCCTAAAGGCTTTGCTTGGGCTTTTCGTAGGTTGGACATGGGCTTGGGATGCTTAAGCTTATACAAGGCTTAGCATACGCGTAACATTTAACCAATTAGATTAGCCCAGTCCACGAGCCCGTTGACTATTCTATCACGATATCTAACACATATTATAAAGTTCCTATACGTGAATGACCATCACTTCTAATAAAACTATTAAGGCTAACAATCTCCCCCTAAGGGGTGGTCATTCAAACGATGCTCCACTTGATTAGGTCTCTACTTTTCTTGAGCTAGGACTTTGTGTGTAGATATTGAATAGTCTTGATTCTTTGTTCCTTCATGCTTTGTGATCAGTTAATGTGGTTGTCTGCCGTTGTCAGCTTCGTTGGTTAGGTGTCTCCACGTCTTTCTCCACCATGCTCACACTTCTATTTGTCTTTTGGTTACCAATGATGTAGTTCTCGAGTCTTTACACTTTGTAGATTCTTTGACATTGATGAAGAATCATCTTTAACTTTGAGTTGCCTTTGATTTTGATGAGAACTTTCATGTGTTGTTGGTATGAGCATGTGGCGAGTCTGCACGATCCATCCGCTCCGGAGCTTCCATAAGAAGAAAACATAAAACATTGTTAGTAATAAGCGGGTTCCGGCACTTACAAGTTTGAACTTCGAGGGTGTTAACAGCATAGTGTGAAAACACATCTCTAATTCTTACAGAGGCCGTTCCTGAACTGGAGTCCCACAAGTGAGATAACGCGATATACCGAAGTACATCTACAGTTCAGATGAGTCACTGAGGTACACCGAAGCATCACCCCACGACTGTAGACCATTTGAGACACACTAAGCGTAATCCACGGGGAGTTACCAAAGTGACCTGCTGTCAGGGCTGCTTGATGTTGACCCTGGAAGGAGTTTCCATTCAATCACTGAAGATCATAGATGTAAAACTTCTCATAAATGTTCTGGAAAATTGCTAAGATCTGCGTAGGACTCTGGAATATATCACTTGTGTCCTTATTGATGAACAACAAGCGATGTCATGTCAAGTGTTCCTATGAGATCTTTTGATGAATCTCGTGGCTCTAGACTCAATAAGTGCATTTTGGTTTTCCTGAGCGGAGACTAGGGAGAGGGTCTCCTTCTTCAATACCAACGATCTCTAAGAGAAAGTCAATAGATTATGTAGGGTTCCCAGTGAGAATGAAACAAATCCTTTTAAGAGGAATTGAGTGGCTAGAAGGTTTAGTGCAGTGCGTCACTGGGTCCATGACGTCTTTGTCTTCAATACCAGTGTCATCTAGTGACAACCAGTAGCATATGTATTGAACCCGGTTTCTGCCCTAAGGTTGAATATGGAGGGCTATTTCTTTTCACCCTTTCTTTTACATTTCTTTTTAATTCTTCAACCCCTTCTTTCTCCTTTCTCACATTACTCCTTTTTTCAATCATTCCTAAGGACTTCTAATACTAAACTATTTGTGATGTCCTTGGGTAGATCCCTCCGGCTCTGGCGGATCATAGGACGGATTTACTATCCTTAGTCACCTTATAACTCCATGACTGTCCTATTGTTGCCATAAAACCATTTTCTTTGAGAATCTCTCAAAGTGTTTATGATGGAAAACATGTTTGGAACACTCTGAGAGTTTTATATTTTCATAAACACTCCCCCTTCACATGTGCTTATATGTTTTGACAGAAATCTGCACATAGAGGGTAGAGTTCTCACTTTTTGAATTGATCGACTTTAAATGAACAAGACCGATTCGAGACACGTTTACATCACTAGAGAACTAGCTTGAAATTATTACCCGTCCTGGTCAAGTCCATAGAAAGTTTCTCGAGATGGTACATGATTGCTCGTCAATTCATTGGTTCCGTCTGAGTCGAGCTCATTTGAGATTCAAACAACGATTTTGATCACATTTTAATCACGTCTCCTCCCCCTCAAAAATAGCATATATGTGATATTTTTGATATCAACGGATTAAACAACATTTTAGAATCTTTTGGGGAGACAAACGGATTTGATTTAAGCATGAATTTGGAACATTTTTGTTTTATACTCCCCCTTTAATAAAACATAATCAATTAAAGGGTTTTAGAGGGAGTTATCTTGAGCACAAAATATTTTGAAAGATTTTGAAAATCTTTTTGCACAATCTTGAAAAGGTGCTCAAGATGATGATGATTTCTCACCATTTTTAAATGTAGTGCACTGAAGCGTACACCTCATTTTTCGATCAAAGCACGAGTTTTGATTTGAAAATAATCAAAAGTCATCATTTCGGTCCGGGTTTCGTACTGATATATACGAAAGCCATTATTGAAGAAATTTTTTGGAAACGACATGTTTTAGAAAACAATTAAAGAACTCTCGCTCAAGCATCTGTACATGCCCGTATCATTGTTGAATGACATTTCTAGAAACGTACAGAATATCGATTATACAAGAGACATGTCGTAGAAGAATATTTTTGGATTTTTGATTTTCTATTGTTTTTGTATTTTTGAAAGTTTTATATTTTTATATTTTGCTTTTGTTGGTTTTTCAAATTTTGTATTTTGTTTTTCAAAAATATTTACAGCGAAGCTTTTTGGAAAAACATTTTCAAGAAGATTCAAGAAGACGTTCTAACTCCTCAGGGGTTAGGCTTCGCATTCCAATTCGTCGAACTAAATACTCAAACCTTTCTTTTGGAAGGGCTTTAGTTAATAGATCGGCGAGTTGGTAATCAGTCTTCACGAAAAATAATTCAACAGTACCATTTTCGACGTACTCTTTGATGAAGTGATAGCGGACACGGATATGCTTAGTCTTTGAGTGATGAACAGGATTGCATGATATGGCTATGGCACTTTTCGAGTCACAATACATAGGTATTTTATCGAAAGTAAAGCCATAATCTGTGAGTTGTGTTCTCATCCATAGAGCTTGAGCACAACACGCAGATAGAGACACATACTCAGCTTCAGCGGTTGAAAGTGCAGTGCAATCTTGTTTCTTTGAAGACCAGCTGACTAGCTTTTCACCCAAAAATTGTGCTCCTCCGGATGTACTTTTTGCTGTAACTTGATCACCTGCGTGGTCCGCATCTGAAAAAGCAATTAGATCAAATCCGGATTCCTTCGGATACCAAAGTCCCATGTGAATGGATGTCTTCAGGTACCGAAAGATCCTTTTAACCTCTTTGAGGTGCAGTTCGGTAGGCTTTGCCTGAAACCGTGCTAATAAGCAAACAGCAAAATGAATATCTGGTCGACTAGCAGTAAGATACATGAGAGAACCAATCATGCTCCGATATTTCTTCGGATCAATAGGTTTCCCAAACAAATCGGCTCCAATTTTTGGTGATGTTACCATTGGTGTTCCGACCGAGTTACAGTTATCCATACCATGATTTTTCAAAATCTCAGTTGTGTATTTAGCTTGATTTATAAAAATTCCACGAGGGGACTGATGTATTTGTAAACCAAGAAAGAATTTTAGTTCCCCCATCATGGACATTTCAAATTTGCTTTTCATGAGATTTTCAAAATGTTTTGAAAGATTCGGATTAGTGGACCCAAAGATGATGTCGTCCACGTAGATCTGAACAATCAAAATGTCGTTTTTGCATTTTTGTGTAAACAAGGTAGGATCAACTGTTCCTTTGGTGAAATTGTTTTGGATAAGGAAAGAGGACAGTTCATCATACCACGCTCTTGGAGCTTGTTTTAAACCATATATAGCCTTTTTGAGTTTGTAGACGTAGTCTGGATGTTCCATGTCTATGAAGCCTTCTGGCTGACTCACGTACACTTCTTCTTTCAGAGTTCCATTCAAGAACGCGGTCTTAATGTCCATCTGATAAACCGTGATGTTTTTGTGAGCTGCATAGGCCAAGAATATCCTGACTGCTTCTAGTCTAGCTACCGGCGCGAATGACTCTTCAAAGTCTATTCCCTCTTCCTGTCTGTATCCTTTGGCCACAAGACGAGCTTTGTTGCGAATTACAGTCATTTCTCATCCCGTTTGTTCTTCCATAACCATTTGAGATCGATGACGCGAACGTCAATGGGTCTTGGAACCTTTTCCCACGAGTCATGTAGACGGTATTGAAGAAGTTCCTCCTGCATTGCTTCTATCCATGCGGGATCTGCCATTGCCTCCCTAATGTTTTTCGATTCAATATTGCTAATTGAGCAAAGGTAAATGCACAAGTCGCAATCGGTGGCAAGTTGACGTCTCGTCTGAATTGGCCTTGAAGGTTCACCAATTACTTGTTCAATTGGGTGGTCTTTTGTCCACTTTAGAGTAGAAGGATACCGTTGGTTAAACGTATGCGAGTTAGATGGTTCTCGTAAGCTTGAAGATGATTCAGCTGATTCCGTAGCAAACGGGTTTTCAAATAAGTCGTCATATAACGTTGCATCGTTCTGGTTTTGGTTTTGCTCATCAACTACTGGTAGAACGGGTGCAATAACTTGAGTAGATGTAGATGATGTTAATGGAGTTGGTGCATTGGTTTCGACCGTTGTAGATGCATCTTCTGTTGGTGGTGGAGGATGATTTTGAGCGGGTGCAGCGGAATGATGGTTTGATGCATTTGTCGAAGTTCCACCATAGTATTCATCGAACATTAACTCGAAGAAATTCTCCCATTCTTGTTCTTTAGGATTGTCAAACGAAGTTGATTGAGCTCTTTGAGGTACGAGTCCTGAACTGATGTGTCCAGAAGTCTGTCGGTTTAGTGCGGGTTCTAGAGCGAGTCTCTCAGAAGCCATCTGTGATAGTTCGTCAAACGTCACATTCATCGTCTCCATGATCCTCCTTAGCCTTCTGTTATACACCCTGAATGCCCTCGAGTTATCTGAATATCCAATGAAGATTCCAATATCACCTTTTGCTTTCAGTTTTCCAAGATCTTCTCTGTCATTCGTAGGATAGCACAAAGCGCCAAACACGTGAAAGTAAGAGATATCTGGTTTTCTGTTGTTCACAAGCTCATACGGGGTTTTATTGAATCTAGGATGGATTAGGGATCGGTTCTGAGTGAAACAAGCAGTGGCAACCGCATCAGCCCATAGAAATAACGGTGCACTAGAATAAATTAGCATTGTGCGAGCAGCTTCCACAAGAGTTCTATTTCTTCTTTCAACTACCCCATTCTGCTGTGGAGTTCAAACAGCTGATGTCTGATGAGTAATTCCAACATCTTCAAAATAAGTTCTTAACTCCTGATTGGTGAATTCTGTGCCGTTGTCTGTTCTTACATCTCTTACTGGAGCTTGAAGAAGTACTTGAATGCGTTTCAGAAAGGTGATGATGATGCCTGGTGCTTCGTCTTTTGATCTCAAAAACTTAACCCATGTATATCTTGAATAATCATCGACGATAACAAGAATATACTTTGTCCCATTAATGCTTTCAACTCTCATTGGGCCACATAAGTCCATGTGCAACATATGCAACCTTGCTTCCGAACTAGGTACGGTTTTGGGTTTATATGATGCTCTTTTGCTTTTTCCTTGTTCGCATGATGGACATAAGTGATCCTTGGTGTATTTGAACTTTGGAAGTCCATTGACGATGTTGTCTTTGGCAAGATTGTTGATGGTGCCAAAATTGAGATGGGATAACCTTATGTGCCACAACCAGGATTGTGTTCCAGATGCTCGTGTCATAAGACATATTAGTGATGAAGAGGCCATTTGGTTAATGTCGATAGCATACAAGTTTGTATCACGATTCCCAGTTAAGAGATCAGTGCCATCCAAGTTTCTAATGAAGCAAGCATTTTTCCTAAAAGCAACCTCTAAATCTGCATCACAGAACTGCCCGACTGAGAACAAATTGTGTCCCAACCCTTGGACATAGTAAACCCGAGTGATCAAATAATTTCCGAAAGGTAGATCTCCATAACCCATGATAGCTGCTACATGATCATTTCCGAAACGTACGGTTCCCATGAATTGCCAGACGAAATTGATCAGCAGCTTCAGATTCCCGGTCATGTGCTTGGAGCAACCCGAGTCGACGATCCAAAGACATATTTCGATAACCTGCCAATCACAGAAGAAGAAGATTTTGGAAACCGTTTCGATTTTGGTTCCTTTGGGTTAGAGGTAAAATCCTGATCACACTCATAGAAGTCATCTATTGGTAAGACAGGTGCATCACTCATTCTTCCATTCTCGAGTGTGAAAGTTCTACCCGTTGGTTTCCAAATGTCATCCCTAAAGTAAACATTATGCTCCCTATCAGTAGTGTAAAGCCTAAGTCTCGCGACTAGTCTTCGTATTCGTTTAGCATAAGTTCTTTTGGGAACATTCTTCTTAACAGGCATAACAATCTCATTCTTAGAAACACAATCATCATGAACATTAGTTAAAGATTTCTTGCCAGTTAAACAAACAGATTCATTAAACTTAGCAGATTTCATAGGTTCATTACATTCAGATGAAATGTCTTTCTTATTACAAAGCGGTAAATTCCTAGGGTGTTCTTCTACTTTCTTCTCTTTATTCAAGCGACTACTCTTAGAGGCAAGCGAGACTCTATTGTTCCTTGTATTGCTCTTAGGATTTAGTCTACTGCTCCTAGAGGTGCTTCCTAGTCCTGTAGAAGGTAAGGCACACTCATTAGGATTCACATTTTTTTCTAGAGAAGTGGTTTCAGCTTTCCTAGTCTCTTTAGAGTGCGTTTCTAAACTTATGTCGTTTGATCCATATGTTTTAGATGTGGAGGCAGACGCATTAGTGGTACTCATCTTAAAAAGTCCAGGTGCTAAAACTGTTGGTTTCTCTATAACCGCTTTTCCTTTATCAACATTTTGTTTAGGCAAGGCAGGTGGAGTGACTGATTTTGATGAAACATTTTTCTCATTGACTTTTGGAGGAGGCATAGAAACAGACATTTTTGGTTTGGAAACCGGTTTGGGAACATTTGCTTTCTCCTCAGTCAATGGTTTTGTAATCTTAGTATCCACTGCCTTTCCTTTTTGACATTCCAGCTGAGCCCTCAAAAGATCATTTTTTGCTTTCATGTCATTGTAGGCACGCTCATACGACAATTTGTCATACTTGCATTCCTCAGTTTTACGATCAAGTTGTTTAAAATATGAGATATTTTCTTTTTCAAGTTTCTCAAGTGCTTTTTCATATTTTGAAACAATTTCGGAGGTCTCAGACTGGAGTCTTTCATGATCTTCAACAGAATATGTTTGCAAAATGATGGACATAATATTAGTAGTCAGAACATCTTCGAAGAGAGAGTCATTTAAAGTTTCCAAAACTTTGATTTGTTCAACACAGTCATTAGCTTGCTTTACCAGGGATTTATGGTCCTTGACAAAGTCAGTTGTTTCTTTCAAAAACGCTTGTTCAAAATGAATTACCCTTGCACTGATGGCATTCAGCTGAGGGGCAATTTGAGTTTCAAAAAACTTTCTTTGTTCGATGTCAAAACTAGAGAACCAGTTGTTAGGTGTAATAGTGGTTTTAGTTTTAACAGTGTCTTGAAGATCCACAATTCTAGTTTTCACATTGTCTAAAATACTTCTCGCATCACTTGTGTTAAAAGGATTGTTTGAAGACATTTGTTCAATGTTCGAAAGAGAATTTGAGACAACCACTGGTTTTGAAACAGATTTTGAAGCAGGTGTTGACTCTTTGTTTGAAACACTTGATGTGATGGAGAACTTTGACTTTTCTTTTTGATTAACAAAAGTAATTCCGTTAATTTGGTTCCATTTGTTATAATCAATAGGTTTGATTTCCGGATTCTTTTGTTTCATTTTTGATCTACTCTCCTCAGATAGTTCCAACGTTTCAAGAGAATCACGAACAGTTATGGGTTTATGCAAAACATTTCCATTGTTTAACACATTCTTAGATTTCTGAGCTTTCTTGAGGAACGAAGAAGGGTCGTTACCAAGTGCCATTCTATTATTAGTATGAAAACGCGGATTTACTTGATTAGAAAGCATCTTGATTGTTTGAGCAGAATGACCCGTTTTAAGAAGCAAATTTTCCAAAGATTGGATTTTTTCATTTTTATCAAGAATTTCATCAAGAAGAGAATCTTCTCGTTTTGAAAAATCAGTAATCAACTGCTTCTTCTCCTTTTCAAGATTAGAAAACATTTCTTTTTGTTTAGAAAGTTGGTTATTTAAATCAGAAATTTCCTTGTTTAAAGATTTAATTTTTAAGTTCAAATTCACATCAAGTGTGTTATACTTGATTTGCAAAAGTTGTTCTTGAGAAACCAAATTTCGATAACCAATTTCTAATTCTGATTCTTTGTTTTTCTGAAATTCAAAGGCTTTTGCGTTCTCCTTGTAACTCTCAAGCTCAGCGGTCAATTTGGCATTCGCGGTCTTAACATCGCGATTGACCTTTTTAACTTTCAATTTCAATGCCACAGTTGTTGATTAATGATTCAAAATAAGCACGTGTTTCCTCATCAGTCTCAGTATTTTGTGCCACACAGTCTCCACTAGGATCCACATCTGGAGTCTCAGAGTTAGTATAGAAAAAGTTAAGCGTAAGATTTAGCTTATGCGTAAGAAAAACTTAGGCGTAAGAAAAATGCTTATGCGTAAAGTATTCTACGCGTAAGTCGAAACTTATGCGTAAGATTAGGGTTTTGCCCAAAAATCCTTTACACTATCACAGTGTAAGAGATATCCAAAAGTCGAAGTGTTCCACAAACTTATCCAAGTGAGGGAAGCACTGAGTCACCGTTATAGCTCGAAGAAACTTCACCAAAAAGTTACGAGTAGAAAACTATGCGTAGTTGACTTTCTTACGAGTAGAACTAGGGTTTTGACCTACTCGTAAAAAAATTTCAGCGATTCAACCAATTTCTCTTGCACAGATATCCTTAAAAACACTCGAATAACCCAAAAATGTTGACCTTTTTCACCCAAAGTGCCTAGAAAAGTTACGAGTAGAAATGACCAAAGAACCAAAAACGAGCTCAAAACTTAACCAAAACGCGTAAAGCTTCGAACTTTTTGCAAAAAACTGAAACTTTAGCACCAAATAAACCTTAAGCCACAAGAATCTTGAATTTAAAAGTGCAAAAATTAAAGCTTTATGCGTGAATCTTTGAGAACGAAACTACGCGTATACTACACAAACAAAAACTTCAACCAAACACTCCTAAACCATTGTTAGGCGATTGATACCAATTGTAGGACCTTACTTTTATCAACCTTATCACTTTACCAAGCAAACCCAACACGTATACAAGTATAACCACGTGAAACAAACACAAATAAAGCTTAGAAATAAGATGAGAAAGATGGTGACTTGAAGATATAAATTCGTGTATGATGTGAGAAAAGATAAACACAAGATGTTGTATATTCAATAAGGAAAACACACACACACACACTTTCAAGCACACCCCTCAAATGACCATTTGAGGGGTATTTATAGTACAAGCAACTTAAAACCCTAAAGGCTTTGCTTGGGCTTTTCGTGGGTTGGACATGGGCTTGGGATGCTTAAGCTTATACAAGGCTTAGCATACGCGTAACATTTAACCAATTAGATTAGCCCAGTCCACGAGCCCGTTGACTATTCTATCACGATATCTAACACACATTATAAAGTTCCTATACGTGAATGACCATCACTTCTAATAAAACTATTAAGGCTAACAGTTAATTTAAGTTGCTATCTGGTTTCCATCTAAAAAATCAAGTCTTGGTTTTATGAAAACCTGTTTTAAGTATTTAACACCCATAAAAGGGGTGTTTGGTTTAAGCTTATTAATTTGTCAAAAAGAGTTTTTTACCCGTTTGACTTTTGAAGTCAAATTTCTTTTAGTTTATTAGTCACGTTTACAAGTTTATAGTTGATTTGACAAAGTTTTGCAAGAATTTGGTTTGAAAAACAAGTTGCATTGTCACCACTAAGCACAGCAGCATAGCTGCTGTTCTCACCATGTTTCACAGCTTATTTCCACCCAAAAGTTTCAATAAAATGTTTTTCTTAGGTCTCAGCATACCTAACTTGATTTGTCTTTGCTTTGGATGCCTTTAGATTAACTATAGTTAGATTAGATTTGCCCTTGAAAACCCTCTTGCACCCTTATTTTTGGTTCTGTCTCAGTAGTCTCAGCAGCCAAGTGACCCTAGTCACACCTTATTTTTAAGCTGTTAAAAGGTCCAATTTACCCCTAGTTAGGTCACCATATTGTAACACAAGCATCAATGATTAAGAAATATAGATAAGATGATCGGATGAACACACACAAACACACACGATATGATATTAAAGAAACGTTATTCGTAGAGTGTATTATGAAGTGAACAACCAAGCTTCAAATGAAGGTTTACAAGTCTATTTATAGGAGAAGGGACTAGGGCAACACTACAAGTCCCTTTCCTTCCTTATTAGATTTGGGCCAAGGCTTATGGGCTTTCTACATTAGCCTTGCCATTAATACTAACATAAAAGCCTAATTAAGCTACCTATTACATATTAATTACAAACACTTGAAATATAGTTTAGGAATGATTCCAACAATCTCCCCCTAAGTGTTGGAAATTAATTACTTAAGTAATATTGAAACGTTGTTGGTGCTGATGTAATAGTTGCTTTGACGTCTTCTGACATTCTTCTTTCTTGTGAGAAGAAGTGCCTTGATTCCAACAATCTCCCTAGTGTGAGGATCTTGTTTTTCTTTGACTTTTTCAGCTTTGACGTCTTCATATATCTTTGTTCTTATTTCTGGTGTGGATATGGTGATGTTATGTTGTGGTAATCTGCATCAGGTCCGCTTCATTGATCAGGTGTCTCCACGTCCTTCTCCAACATGCTCACACGCTCTTTGACGTTGGATTTCAGTGTTGATGTAGTTCTCTTTAGTCTTTAAACTTTGTAGATTCTTTGGCTTTGACTAAGAATCATTCTGACTTTTGTGTTGCCTTTCGAGAGAACTTCAATTTATGTTGTTGTTGGTATGAGCATGTGGAGAATCTGCACGATCATCTCCCAGGAGCATCCATAAGAAGAAAACATAAGAATTGGTTAGTGATAAACACCAATCGATCATTGTGGCCGTTTCTAAGAGAAATGACCACTACGATTGTTCTTCTGATGAATGTCTTGATTCCATTCACCTTGGTCGAGCGAATCAGTCGTCCGAATCCCATAAGGGACAGTTGGCATTACATTGAACAAGTTCAAGTAATGACCCACATCTTCAGGACTCGATTCTTGAAAGGAATATTTAGAGGTGGCAAAACGGGCGGGCCGGGCGGGCACGGGCGCGGGCTAAAACGGGCACGGGCTAGAATGGGCACGGGCTTAAACGGGCACGGGCAAAATGGGCAGGGGCCAAACGGGCACGGGCAAAATGGGCAGGGGCCAAACGGGCACATGTTATACAAAATGCTTAATAAAAGACCTAAAACGACAAAATAAATTCCTTAAACGTAATATTTTTTTATATTAAAAAAACCTAAGTATACTATATAAAAAAAATTCTTTAAAACGATAATAATGTTCTACAATTGAGGGGGGAAATGTGCCCATTAGTGCCCATTTAAGTTTTCAATGGGCTATATGTGCCTATTTCAAAAAAAGAAGGGGGCTAAATGTGCCCAAATCTTTTAAAATTTGCCCATTTAGCCCATCTTTTTGCTTTTGGGCACATTTTGCCACCTCTAGGAATCTCCTTAGCGGGATTTCCAACACTTACAAGTTCGAACTTCGAGCGTGTTAACAGCATAGTGTGAAAACACAAGTAGGATAACACGATGTACCGAAGTACACCTACATTTCAGGTGAGTCGCTGAGGTACACCGAAGCATCGCCCCGCGACTGTAGACCGTTTGAGACAACACTAAGCGTAACCTACAAGGGGATACCGAAGTGACCTGCTGTCAGGGTTGTTTGATGTTGACCCTGGCAGGAGTTTCCATTCAATCACTGAGGATCACAGTTGTGAACCTCTCATAAATGTTCTCGACAGATTGCTAAGATCTGTGTAGGACTCTAGAGTAGTATCACTTTCGTCCTTATCGTTGAACGACAAGTGATTAAATGTCAAGTGTTCCTAAAAGATCTTTTGATGAATCTCGTGGATCTAGACTCAATAGTGCACTTTGGTTTTCCTAAGCGAAGACTAGGGAGAGGGTCTCCTTCTTCAATATCAGCAATCTCTAAGAGAAAGCCGATAGTTTACATAGGGTTCCCTGTGAGAATGAAACAAGCTTCTGTTGAGAGAAACTTGAGTGGCTAAGAAGGTTTAGTGCATGCGTCACTGGGTCCATGACGAGTTTGATCTTCAATACCGGTGTCATCTAGTGGCAGCCAGTAGCATATGTATTGAACCCGGTGTCTGCCCTAAGTTGAATAATTTGGAGGGCTGTTTCTTTTCTCCCTTTTCTTTACTTTTTTTTTAATTCTTCAACTCCTTCTTTTTCCGATTCTCATTTTCTCCTTTTTATAATCATACCTAAGGACTTCTAAATTCTAACTATTGGTGGTGTCCTTGGGTAGATCCCTCTGGCTCTGGCGGATCATAGGACGGTTATTCCTATCCTTAGTCACCTTATAACTCCATGACTAACCTATGTTACCATAAAACCATTTTCTTGAAAATATCTCAAAGTATTTATGAGTAAAAACATTTTCTAACACTGTGAGAGTTTTATCATTTGTAGAAATACTCCCCCTCCACACGTGCTTAAGTGTTTTGATAGAAATTTGCACGGTGAGGGAAGAGCGCGCACTTTTGAATTGATCGACTCAAGATAGACAATCTCCGCGAGACACGGTTACGTTGCATAGTTAAAGAGTTACATTGTCAGTTTTTAGGTGACAAATAGCTCTAATAACTACCTTGAAGGTGTGGACAAACCTCGAAAGGTTGTCAAACCCGTCAAAGTTCATGTCTATCAAGAGCTTCTCGAGTAGGTACAATCTACTTGGATAAGTATTGAAAGACAAATCTTTTCGATGTATGACAGTTCAGATCTCGTCAATTCATTGGTTAAGTCTTAGCACGAAGATTCAATCACAAGTTTCACAACATATTTGTATCACACAATTTTTCACCCCCTCAAAAAGGGCATATAAATGTTATTTTTGATGAAATTTTGATATCGAATATGTCCATTTCGAGTTTTGTGGGAAGATTTCCACGAAGAACAATAAGTGAACAAAGATTTTAGCAAGTACTCCCCCTCAACAAGTAATACTAACTTTTGAGGTTTTGAAAACATAAGGGGAAGTACTTGTTCTTTTGAGCAAAACTTTAAAAATGAAAGTTTTGATAAGTTTTACTCAAAAGTAAGAAGCTTTCGCTCCTTTTATAGGATTGTGGCACTGAAGCGTACCACAGGGTCCTTTCATTACAAGTACGGGTTGTACACTGTTATGTGTGCACAAGCCATCAATCAATTATACATATCAGAAATATCCAAATATCAATCAAGGAAACAAATTAAGGAGTACCAGGCAATCCGTCAATAACACCAGGAGTTCTCTCTTGACGTTGATACCCCATGAGAGAGAAACTCTGTCGTCCACCCATGAAAATCTCCAAATTCCTTATCTGATCGCGACGAAACAACCTTTCATCAATCCTCGTGATGATTTTCTTCGCATCCCTCTTTTCCCTAGAATTCCACCGTTTCTTTGACCCGATGCCTTCATGAATCTCTTTTAACCGATATGCTAACCCGTCACGAACCTTCTTCAGAGTGTGATCACCAAACTTGTGAAGCTCATTGCACGCCATGAAGCAATTATGGTGAAGTTCACTGCGGTAAACTACGCCAAACTTTGGTTTCTTAAGGATGGTGTACTGAGCAAGTTGGTTGATATCGGGAAATTTTAGCAGTGGTTTGGTGAGATTAACACGTTTTTGGTATGATTCCACGGCAAGTTCAAGGTCTTCAACACGTTCCTGGATAACGATGCTTCTTATGAATATCACCAAAGACTTGATGTACTGAAGTTGGATGTTGGTGGAGAACTGTCGCATTAGACCTTGTACCTTAGCAAGATACATGTCTTCAATGTCATTGAGTGACAATCTCGGAAAATCCGCTTCAGTAAAATCATATTCTTGTTCGTATTGACGTTTGACTTTGATTGCTTTCAGGAATGAGTAGTCCCACTTAGTAGACAGGCTGACATGCATTATAGCAACGATCTGTTGGTCACTGTACACCTCTTTGTTAGATTTGAGTTCCTGGCAGCTTCTGTAGTAAAGTCTTCTTCGTTCAGGCCAATGATGAATTCCATACAGTGCATCGAGGTCGTAATTTACCACATTATCAACGAACATTCGTCTGGCTTCTTCCTCGATGGCAACATTATTGGAGAAGACTGCTGCCGGGATGTTGAAGGTGAGTGAGGTAGCGTATTTCTTGCTAACATCGCTACTGTGTAGAAGAAATTCCAGGTCATTGTTGAAGAAGTACTGGTAGGGAATCCTTTGTTGATCAGGTCGACCAATGGTTGGTAGTGGCTTGGTCCAGTCAGTGTAGTATGGAGTCTTGTCAGGTCTGGTGAAGTCGATGTTTGATTCAGGGTTGAGCCAATCAATATTGTTAGACATAGCTCGTGCTATGTTGTCGAGATGATATTCGACTTCAATGGCACTGTCGGAGCTGTCCTTAAGTAGTTGAAAGGCATCGTTCTTGATTCGTTTTAGCTCTGCTTTCGTCATCTTATTCACTTTAAACTTCTCTTGAATGATCTTGACATGCTCCATGGTTCGACCATCTACCGGTTCTTGGCCTTCCGGTAATTGAGGGGTTGCATCAACAAGCTTGGAGAACCATTCGTATTCAGCAGTGTCATCTTCATCCAACCAAGGTACAACTGTAGTAGACTTTTTGTTCTGTGGCTTGGAGGATGATGCTGATTGGTGCTTGGTTGATGGTGTTGATGAGGGCTGTTGTTGGGGCTCAGGAATCTCTTCGTCATCACCACCGGTGTATTTGAAATGGTCACCAGTTTTCTCCTTTGATGGTGAAGACTCAGAGCCTTGAGGTTTGTCACTAGCAGGAGGTCGTTGTGGAGATCTTGTGGTGGTGGTGGTCCTTGGGGGTGGTGGAGGCATAGATAAGGATTCGCCAGTTTTCTTTTTGCGTTTTGGCTCAGAATCCTTGTCCGCATCATCGTCGTCTCTAGGTCGTTTAACCTTACCAACCGAGTCTTTACACGACGTCTTGAGTTGATATTCCAACAATGCCTCAAAAAGTTTAGCTTCGTCAGAAGTGAAAGTTGCAGATCGTTGAGACATTTGCATAACCAGCTTCGAGATCAATTCAGCATCAGAGACAACCGGAGACGGGACTAGTTTGATTTCCATGATCGCTGGGGTATTTGCCAGTGTATGCTTTACCAATGACATCAGATGTGGAAAGAGTTGTCTGGCGAACATCTCTCTTGTGACTCCAGGGACAGTGTCGAGAAGGAACTTATGAGTGTAGTCCCTAATCGTCAAGTCCATTTCACCCTGTATATCTCGATTGAGAAATTGCTGGATCTGTTCTCTTTCCTTCGAAAACTCGTTTATCACATTCTGAAGTATATTGACTCTGTCGGCAAGCTGATTCAGTTTCTTGTTGACAACGTTGCGTTTCCTTGCTTGTCTAACAGCTTTGACAATCTTTGTCTTGGCACGTGATGCCCAAGTGTTGGTTGGTTTCTTGACTGATTTGGAGGTTGATCTGGTGGTAGCACTTTTGGATGGTGGTGGTGATGAATGAGATGATGAATCTGATGAAGATGATTCATGAGAAGGCTCAAGGTCTTTAGGTGGCTCAGAGGTTTCTTCCGGGTTGTGCTCAGGATTATCTAGTAGATAATTATCAGCTTCCTCTTGAGCTTTTGCCTCTTCCTCTTTAGCCCGAGCTTCTTCTTCAGCTCTTTCCCTAGCGGCTTCCTCAATATCTTTATCAGTGATCTTCTCATCCTTTTCTTGTTCCTCTTCTTCCTCAAAGGTGAATGGAACATCATAGTTCAGCTGCTGTTGCTCTGTAGATTCCTTAGCACTGGCACCAGTTCGCTTATCGGGTTGATTAACCGCATCACGAACTGGTATGGTCAGTGCACCACCACTGGAACCTCCAGGGCCTATTGTTTGTTCACGATTGAATTCAGAAGCAACATGATTTAACCTTAGCTCTTTGAGAGTCTTGTGGTACTCTCTGTCCTCATCCTTAGGTTCATCATCCGAGCTTTCTTCTTCTTCTTCAGCCACTGGAGTCTTACCCTTGTCTGCTTTGGGACTTGGTGTTTTGTCAGCTATTCTTAGTGATGTTGTATCATCAGTAGCAGATTCTGAATAGTGAACCACCTCATCAGACTCAGTATCCTCAAAGTCTTGGTCCTCTAATTTAGGTACCGGTTTAGGAGTAGGAATGGCACCCTTAGATGGAACTTTTCTTTTTCGGGGAGGATTCCTCTTAAGATACTTAAGGCCACTTCCAGTGCTTACTTGTTAGATATTATTTTTCACATACACATCAAACCATAACACAAAGTGGTGTATAGATGGAATTCTAGAGAGAGAAAGTTAGAGGTTTAGGGAACTTAGTGAGAGAAAGTGAGAGATATTATTATGAGCTCCAACTCTCTACCTTGGAAGGTAGAGAGTATTTATAGTCTTACATAAATCGCCACACATCGGGCTGTGGATCAGGCATACAGTGGGTAAAGACCCGTCCGTCCTCCACGGTGTTACTTAACTAAATACTACTTAACTTAAAAGAACTACGACTACGAGCTTTCTAACGATTACATATACTTGAGGTGACCGACTCTTTAATACCTGGAATTTTCTAATTCCTAACAATCTCCCCCTAAGGGAGGTCACCTCAATCACGTACCAAAATTACATTGAACACAAATAGATATTACATTAAAAAATTGTTCTTGCATTCTTGATGTGGTCCTTTGCTTCTAAGCTCGTAGTCATTGATTCTTCACATTGCATGTTTGGTTACTTCAAGTGGAGGTCTTTTACTGATCCACGTGATAATAATTTTGAGCCATCTTTTGAGATCATCAGCCATCAACAATCTCTGACACATCCTTTGTGGTGTTGGTATTATGTGATGTTGTGACATTAGGACCGACATGCTCACATTCTGGATCATGATATCTTCTCATCAGAGTAGCGGAAGCATTTGTTGAATCATGATATTGGCAGCAGCGTAGCAGAAGCTTGGAGTGAAAATATCAGAGTCATTGATGCACTAATCATGATTTCTTTGAGTTGAATGTGTTAAGTGAGCATGCGGCTGTGGATTGACCGCTTCATTCTGATCAGCTGCAAACGTCGGGTGTACCTGCATACAACAGTTAGCAATAAATCGAACGAAAGTGTCTTTGATCACTTTCGTTGAATTGAGGTACACGGCCCACGGTTCCCCGTTGATCAGTACAAGTACTGCCTGTGATCAGGTATCATTCCGAATAATTTCCTTGACAGGGTTTCGCAGCTGCTCTAGCTGTTCTCAAACCGGAACATCTCAAAGAAGATAACACGGAGTGAGTGAACCAGCGAATTTTAAGTCCACTGATTGATGAAAAGAGATTTGAAAAACAATCGTGTATTGCTCAATAGAAATTGTTTTTGCAATACAACGAAGGTTTTATTGAAAATCAATTTATCAATCATAAAAACACCTTATAATTTGAAAAATGAGTACACGGTCGATGTGCTAAAGAAAAGAGTTGTTAAGTACAAAGACCGGTTTTTCAAAGGCATCCGTCAATCCATAACCTGAACCAGGATTGATTCAAGAGATTGAATCGCCCCATTGTTTCTGTTCAGTTGTCACATGGTTGATCCATATAATAGATCTCACATGCCACCTACCAGGAGCTTGTTTGATGTTGGCTCTAGAAGGCTTTCCATCTTTATTGTGAATATGTATACACATCACTCAGATGTTCTGGCAATACCACAAGGATAATGCGTAGGACTCAAGTTATAATCTCTCTTTCCACATTGTGTGAAACAGAGAGTCTTCATTGAAAGTGTCCTAATGAGATTTATTGATGATCTCGTGGCTCTAGACTCAATTTGTGCATATTTGGATCCTGTACCGGAGACTAGGGAGAGGGTCTCCTTCTTCAATATCAACCATCTCTAAGAGAAAGTCGATAGATAATGTCGGTTCCCCGTGAGAATGAAACAAGTCCTTTTAAGAGGAACTTGAGTGGTTTGGAAAGTTGAAGTGCAGTGCGTCACTGGGTCTATGACGTCTTGTCTTCAATACCGATGTTACCATCAGTAGCATATGAATTGAACCCGGTTTCTGCCCTAAGGTTGAATAAATGGAGGGCTATTTGTTTTCACCCTTTTCTCATTCAATTCTTTTTAATTCTTCAACCCCTTCAGTGCTTACCGAGACTTCATAACTAGAACCTTGTTGGGTTTATTCCAGTACTAGCTCAGTCTCAGTCCGCACTCTTCCCATATCTCACTTTTCTCCTTTTATCATCATACCTAAGGACTTCTACACTAACTAGTGGATTGTCCCTGGGTAGATCCCTCCGGTTCTGGCGGATCATGGGAACACATACCTAACCTTATCATCCTTATATCACCGTTCATAAAGTAAAGTTGGTCGGTCAATTTGGTATTGTTCATCTGCCATTGGATCCAATTGAAAACCATTTGAAAATCAATTCAGATACTTGTGATATATTATCAAAGCATTTTGTACCTGAATTGTTTTTGATATTTTTAGAACGAGAACTCCCCCTCAACATGTGCATCAAGTATTAGAAAATGTTTTGCACACGGAGGCAAGAGAAAGAATTAACTTCTTTGATTACCATTTTCTAAAAGATATCAACATCACTTCCCACATCAAATCAAGTAGATATAGCATTTCCGGGAAGGATGAGGTTTCCATAAATTTGCTCCCCCTCAATATGTGCCTCGAGGTTTGAAAAGAGTTTTGCACATACTAGAGGGAACTTGCACATTGAGATAAGTTGATCACATTTCAAATCATAGGTTTAAGATATATGCTCCCCCTCAACATGTGCATGGAAAATTTGAAATCGTTTGACACATGTGGGAAGGATAGCATGTACATCCTTATAAAACCATTTACCGAATTATCAGTTTAAATCCAATTTAAATCACACATTCTCCCCCGATCACAATTATCAAATCATTTGAGATTTGTGATCTCTTATTGATTTAAATTGATTTTGAAAGCTTTTAAGGGGAATTATGACTTGATTATGAAAGCGTTTTAACTGATAAAGATCGGATTTTAAGACTTTAAAACTCCATTGATAAAACATGCATGTATATCTTTTGAAAACGATTTGATGCCAAATAACTTTTTAATTTAATTGAAATCATTCTCCCCCTCAATCAATGACATAGGTTGTTGATTAAGAGATAGAGATTTTGACAAATAAGTCCTGATGATTATCAAAAATAGAGATCGAGTTATTTTTCAAAGCATTTAGTTTTCAGCAGATAAATGTTTATAGAATCAGAGCATGGATTTTGAAAACATGGTAAAACATGGCTCTGTTCTTTCTTTTAAAACCGGGTTATTGCCTGAAAAATGACAATAAACTATTTCTCTTTCTCCCAAAATTATATATATATATATATTTTAAGAATTCGAACAACATCTAAAGTCCCGTGTCATTCTTTGAATGACAGCACAAAGACCGTAGATACTATCGAACCGGAAAGAAACATGACAAAATGACAATATTTTTTATTTTTTTTGAAGATTTTTCGAATTTTTCAAATTTTTATGGATTTTGAAAGTTTTATATTTTTCTATTTGATTTTTGAAGGTTTTATAATTTTGTATTTTGTTTTTCAAATAAATATTTACAAGAGATAGATGAAGATAGACCTTTACTCCTCGTCTTCCTCCTGAAGACGTTTGAGAGTTTCTGGTTGAAGGCTTTTCAAACCAAGACGTGGAAGAATAAACTCATAACGTTCTCTTGGAAGAGCTTTTGTGAAGATGTCTGCTAACTGATATTCAGACCTCACAAAATATAGTTCCACCACACCTTTTTCCACTTGTTCCCTGATGAAATGATGTCGAATGTCGATATGCTTTGCTCTTGAGTGTTGAACGTTGTTGCATGAGAGAGCAATAGCACTTTTATTATCACAGTACAGAGGGATTTTGTTGAATTCAAAGCCATAGTCAGATAATTGAGATCTCATCCATAAGATTTGAGCACAACAAGATGACATGGCTATGTATTCAGCCTCTGTAAAGGAAATAGAAGTACTCATTTGCTTCTTTGAAGACCAGCTCACAAGCTTATCACCCAAAAACTGAGCACCTCCGGACGTACTTCGACGAGTATCTTGACACCCTGCATGATCTGCATCTGCATATGCTGTTAGTGACATACCGGTGTCTTTCGGGTACCAAAGTCCCATATTGATGGTTCCTTGGAGATACCGAAAGACCCGTTTAACTGCTTCAAGGTGCTTTTTAGTAGGCTTAGCCTGGTATCTAGCACACATGCAAACAGCGAACAAGATGTCTGGTCTACTAGCTGTGAGGTACATCAGGGATCCAATCATAC
>BPTQ01000001.1:197071896-197132029 GCA_019973895.1 Chrysanthemum seticuspe | reverse complement strand
TATTTTAGGGCATATTAGACAATTGTACAGATGGTTGCAAGGATGATAGTAGAGGTGACAACGGCTCCTACAAGTTCGTCGACCGAGTCTATGAGCAGGTGGGTACGAACTGTCTTGACTGATGCTAAGAACCCGAGTTGCTTAGTCTAACATAACGGAACCTTTCCTTTTACCACAGTTGTAAGAGTTTAGGTAACTACTTCCTGGTATAGCTCAACTCTGCTGATCTCTGGAACTATTATGATGCAAATGATGTTAATGAAATGTAGACTAATCTTAGTCCATATGAAATGTACGTGATGTTATGATCATGAATTTGCCGCTAAACCTTTAAGGTTACGCAAATTTGGAACAAGTAAACCAAGTTTACTATAAATGTTGAAATAGTGAAGCATAAATTGTTTCGAGAAATGACCTGAAAGTACGGGTTGTCACAGTCTCTAGTCGTCTCAACTCGATATGGTCCTTCATCAATGGATTTGAGAATGTTGACACCATTTTCCTTTCCAAGGCAATACAATCTGATTCGTTGAGCCCAAGAATCGTAGTCAGTTCTGTCAAGCATGGGTGGACGAGTATCTGAGCCAGCTGCTTGAACATCCTCGGCAACAGTGGAGATGATAGTAGGAACGTTGGTAGACATGTTAACAGATTATACGGGATTTTATAACTCTATGATTAAACCGGGAAATAGATTCTTTCACGGGATTTTACTAAATCAAGAGAAAACCGTAAACAATCACTCAAGTCGCTAGAAGATAATGCACTAAGTCGCTAGAAGATAATGCACTAAGTCGCTAACACTTAATTCGCTACACCACTAAGTCGCTAGAGTCCCAAGTCGCTAGAAAAATGCAAGTCGCTAAGTAGTAACTCGCTAAGCCTCAAGTCGCTAGCAAAATTTTGGCAGCAATTCGCTACTCAAGTCACTAAAGATACAAGTCGCTAAAGAGCAACTCGCTACAGACCAAGTCGCTATCACCAAGTCGCTACCCATAGTGGAGAGTCCACTACTTGTACTGTAAATCGCTAGATCTAAGTCGCTAGGTTTAAAACTGTAACTCGCTACAAATTTGTAAAGCAAGTCGCTACGAAGAAACTAATCCGTGAGTTAAGTCGCTAGCATGAAAAAACCACATAAACATCACTTTTCAATCCAAAAACAACCCAACCAAGATGATTTAAGCTTACCAAATGAAAACCTACACACTTGTGATGATTCTAAACATAAAAGTACTAACAAAATCCAAACTTTAACCCGAGAAATCAACCAAATGATGCAAAAACCACTAAACTTTTTCAAACTCAAAAACCACCTAAAAACCACTAGAAATCCAAAGATGTGCAAGATATGATCTAACCATGGCTCTTGATACCAATTGTTAGATATTAGTTTTCACATACACATCAAACCATAACACAAAGTGGTGTATAGATGGAATTCTAGAGAGAGAAGTTAGAGGTTTAGGGAACTTAGTGAGAGAAAGTGAGAGATATTATTATGAGCTCCAACTCTCTACCTTGGAAGGTAGAGAGTATTTATAGTCTTACATAAATCGCCACACATCGGGCTGTGGATCAGGCATACAGTGGGTAAAGACCCGTCCGTCCTCCACGGTGTTACTTAACTAAATACTACTTAACTTAAAAGAACTACGACTACGAGCTTTCTAACGATTACATATACTTGAGGTGACCGACTCTTTAATACCTGGAATTTTCTAATTCCTAACATTGCTACACTTCCAGTACTGCCTGATCTTCTGGTCTTCTTGACTGGGATGGCTGGAGACTTTTCATCCATGAAACCGACTTTACCTAAGGCCACTGCTTCTTGGTATCGTGAATACGGTGGAAGACTTTTAATATCATCAGTTAGAAGGCAGTCAGTCACTACTACACCTTGTTTCTTTGTTGATGAGTCTTTAAATCTGACAATATTTAACGTAGCCTCAAACAATGCAGAATGATGGTTGGGGTCATCAAGTCTCAAGGGAATGTCCCGATTATTCTCGAGAATCTTCTGGATCAACAACTTCGTGTATCTGATGAAAGGAACCTTTGTACCAGGCTTCTTGAGGTGAGACATCATGTCTTCCCAGATCAGACTTGCATAGTCGATGTGCATTTTGTTTACCATGCCCCAGAAGATGTGTAGGTGCATTAGTTTGGGATGCTCAAGACCGTTGTCTCTTTCGGAAACAGACTTGGCGATCATGATGTACAAAGTTCTCCACGGCTGAGGAATGTTCTTTAAATCGACCGAAGAATGCTTGGTAATGATTCCTGCAGCTTCATCATAGCCAATATCGACCATGAATTGTAGTGTAGCCTCTTCAGTTGGAGTAGGTACGTACTCAGCAGGCTGGATAGCGGGAAGCAGAAGAATTGCTCGTACATCAGCAACAGTGAAGGTGACTTGTTTATCGTTGAGAGTCACTGTGACAGCATCTTGACCATCAACTTTCTTCATTGTGTGCCAGAACTGATGAATATAAATCTCTGGTACAGTTGTTGAGTTGGTGAGCATGTTTTGTAGGGATGAGATTTAAGAATATCCACATCAATTTGGCAAGAAGACTCTGAGCAGGTGAAGTTCTCAAAGTCAACCTTGAGGTTGTTCTTTCCAAGCTTCATACTATAACCAGTGGGGAATATGTCTTCCATTGTGAGCTCATTTGGTGCCTTAACATTTTCCATGGTGATGTCCATATCGTGATCTGAAAGATATTGAGACAAAAGTACCAACATATCGAAAGGCATTATGTTAGTCAAAAGTTGATTTTATTGTCCAATTATTGAATTTGTTATGCTAATGAATGTTACGTGTCCAAGGTCACTTGTTTGTCCAATAGTCCAAAGTTGATGTGATAAGTTACGTGAGTATTAATTTTGAATCTTAAAGTCCAAATTTTCACTCATTAACACAACATTTTAATAATTATAGCTTATTAGTGACATTTTGGTCTTGTGACGTTATGAGTAACTTATTTACAAGTTTGTACGAGTAACATTTCATAAGTAAAGTTAAAAAATTTGGCTTAAGCGTAGGATTGTAAGCTTATGCGTAAACAGTGTGACCTTACGCGTAGGCATAAGCTTATGCGTAAGAGTCATCCATAGGCGTAAGATAGCTTACTCTTAGGAATAAACCCTTAGCATGAAGCTTACGGTAAGCGTAGGTTATGAGCTTATGCGTAAGGTTTACTCGTAAGAGTAAGCCTTATGCGTAAGATTCCAAGTTTACGCATATCCTTCACAGGATACGCGTAGTCCCAATGTAGAACCTTATGCGTATAAGTTACGCGTAAGATTTCTCTTATGCGTAACGGCTACGCATAAGGTGATCCTTAAGCGTAAGTCCATTTTTACCCTTGATTCTGGATTTGCACGCGTAAAACCTGAAAATAAATCATTCATAACATCTTCATTAACATTTTATTCAACCTCTTTCAAAAACACATGGCATCACAAGTTGAATATGGTTATGCGTAAAATTAGCTTAAGCATAAAGTTAAACCCTAAGGATTCAAATCCTACTTGTAAGAATTTTAACCATCAAAATTTCACCAAAAGATTTCTGGGAGGTCTTAGAAGCATTATGAGTTGCTTTCAACCAGTTTTAACATCAAACTCCTCATGAATCAAAAGTACCCAAAAGTTCGAATACTTAAACCCTAAATTTCCAATTCACCATTTTGTAGTTTCTGGGTGAGATTCAAAGGTTTCTTTGATTAATTAAACACATATTAAGCATATTTCAAGCCTCTAATTGTCCTTAAACACTCATAATTGAAAACCCCCAATTTCACGCATAAACCCTAAATCATGAAAGTGATTAAATATAGTTTCTGGGTTGATTTAATTACTGGAAACAGTTTTAGAATCAATATTTGAACTCTTTTAACACAATTGTTTCACAACAAACACCCAAACGTGATCACTTGTTCATACGCTTACGCGTAAAACATTGAATCACGCCTAGAGCAAAATCAAACCGTTGGTTTTGCATATAATTAAAAACCTATGTTTGGAATCACTCAAGAAAGCTTTAAACACTTACAAATTTGATGTTTATAACACGGATTTGAAGATGAATTATAGGCGTGGGATGAAGGTGGTTGAAGACTTTAATGTTTGTAATAAATGAGAAAGAAAATTAAGTGGAAAGGTTTTGTAAAATTAAGTTTAAACATTTGACAAGTATGGTCCCTCCACCTCAACCATTTTCAACCACAGCCCATAACTTCCATTTTGGTTAAGCAAGAAGTAAAAGTTTGGAAAGAAACATGACGACACTCCCCCTCGACTTTAGAAATAGTAAAATTACAAATTAGAGCCCGAGGAGTGTTTTGAAACAAGAAACGTATCCACCATTATCAAAGATACAACCAATATTAGGTAACATGCAAGTACAAGGTGTTATGAAACATAAAATATTTACATTCTCCCCCTCAACACTTGACCGTAAAAATATGGAATTGTTTGAAAGAGTAAAGTGTTGACGGAAGATTTGTACTTGCAATGTTGAAAGAATTTTAGATAGAAGAATATTTTTGTATTATATGAAATTTTATATTTTTCTATTTTGTTTTTGATAAAATATTTACAAAAGAGGTTTTGGTGTTTGACTGGTTTTAAGAATGTGTCAAAAGTTCGTCCAGTTCTTCTGGAGTTAAACACCTCATACCAATCCGGTGGATCAACTCAGTAAACCTAGCAGGAGCTAAGGCTTTGGTGAGAAGGTCCGCCAATTGGTGTTCAGTACCCACAAAATATAATTCAACAGTACCCTTTTCCACATGCTCTTTTATGAAATGATATCGAAGATCGATGTGCTTGGACTTCGAATGTTGGACAGAGTTGCACGAGATCGCAATAGCACTTCGATTGTCGCAGTACATCGGGATTCTGTCAAATACGTAACCATAGTCTTTGAGTTGTGTTCTCATCCAAATGACTTGAGCACAACACGCCGACATTGCTACATATTATGCTTCGGTTGAGGACAACGATGTACAATCCTGCTTCTTCGATTGCCATGACACCAGTTTATCACCAAGAAATTTTATCGCACCTGAAGTGCTTTTTCGAGAATCTAAGCAACCTGCATGATTAGCGTATGAAAAAGCTATTTGTTCAAAACCAGAATCCTTCGGATACCAGATTCCCAAATTAATGGTTCCCTTGATGTATCGGAGGATTCTTTTAGCCTCAAAGAGGTGAGTTTCAGTTGGTCTCGACTGATAACGGGAGCAAAGATATACAGCAAAGACAATGTCAGGTCTACTGGCTGTTAAATACATGAGAGACCCAATAATACTTCGGTATTTGGTAGAGTCAACCAATTTCCCATGCAAATCAGCGTCCAGTTTCTTGGTATGTGGCATAGGTATCACAGTTTTGCATTCCATGTTTGTTTAAAATTTCAAGAGCATATTTGGACTGACTAAGGAAAATACCACGGGGTGATTGATGAACTTGCAGTCCTAGAAAGAACGTAAGTTCACCCATCATGGACATTTCAAAATGTTTTTTCATAAGTTTTGAAAAAGCGTTTGAGTACTTTAGATGTGTTGACCCAAAAATGATATCATCCACATAAATTTGAACGATTAAAATGTGTTCTCCGTGATATTGTATTAACAGTGTTGGGTCGACCGATCCTTTGACAAAATTATGAGATATGAGAAAGGATGGCAACTTATCATATCACGCCAGGGGGGCTTGTTTGAGACTGTAGAGAGCCTTGTTCAGTTTGTAGACGTGATTAGGGAACTCTGGATCAACAAATCCTTTTGGCTGACTAACATAGACCGTTTCCTTCAGTTTACCATTCAGAAAAGCAGTTTTTACATCCATCTGAAAGACCGTGATGTTCATGTGAGCCGCGAATGCCAGAAAAATTCGTACAGCCTCAAGTCTAGCAACCGGTGAGAATGATTCCTCGTAGTCAATCCCCTCTTCTTGTCTATAACCCTTAGCCACCAGGCGTGACTTATTTCTGATAATTGTACCTTCAACATCCAACTTGTTTTTCCAAATCCATTTCAGACCAATAACATAGACCCCTGTTGGTTTTGCAACCAATTCCCATACTTCAAGACGTTTAAACTGATTAAATTCTTTTTGCATGGATTCGATCCAGTTTTCATATGTCATGGCTTCTTTAATATTTTTGGGTTCAGCTTGGCAGACGGTAAGTGCATAAATGCAATGTTCACCGTCAGTCTGAAGGCGTTGTCTAGTTACGACGGGTTGATTCGGGTTTCCAATAATGTTCACAAGAGGATGGTCTTTAGTCCAACGATGTGTGGAGGGTTGATGTTGATATACATTGTGCAGATTAGGAGGATTCAAATGGCTTGTGGATGATTCCGCAACATCAGAAGTGGCAGTTTCATTAGCAAAAGAATTGAAGAACGCATTTGGATCATAATCTGCAGGTGTAGATACTTCTTGGTTCAGAAGATCATCAGCTGGTTCAGCGTCATTGGATGCGGTTTGTTCGGCTGTTGTTGTAGACTCAATTGGAGGTGCTTCTTCAATAGTTGTTGTTGTTTCAGGTGTATCAGGTATTGGATTATTATCAGGTTGAGCAGCGGAAACATTTGATACATCTGGAGCACGTTGATCAATATCATCACTAAATAGAGGAGCAAATAGCTGTTCCATTTGACGTCGAGTAAGATGTAAGCTTGGTTCAGCTGATGATGGGGTTTGGGGGAAGTTTAGACGGTTATTTTCGGGTTTCAAGCGGTTTTGCTCAGAAGCCATTTCTGTAAGCTCATCGAAATTGGCATGAATCGTTTCCATAATCTCTCTTGTACGACGATTCCAGATCCGGTATCCTTTAGAGTTTTCACAGTATCCAACAAAGACTCCAATGTCAGTGTTGATACAAAAGTTGGACGTTCCTAATTTGGAGCTCCGGTTCTCGTACCAATTGAGAATTGCTGCTTGAGACCTGCGCACTAAGAGACGAGAAACACCGTTAGGCTTACCGTGGGATTGTCTCCCACGATTATCCTCCGGCGTGAGAGTGAGTAATCGGTTTAGGGTTTAAGGAGTTTTAGGGTTATGAGATCGTACCTTAAACGAGGGATATGATTCCCTTTATATACGCACGGAATCCTTGTTGGTTCCGTGTTCCCCAACCTTCGGCGTATCCCGCCTAAGTCGGTTGGGAATGATTATCTTCTTGTTTTAGAAGATATCGGATATCTATTCCGCAAATAGATATGGGCTTGGGCTTTCGTGAGCCCAAACATGTATTGATATTGGCCCAGTTCGTACCAGGCCTGAAAGTATCGGGCTGTAGTCGGGTTTATGACCCGATCCCAGACTATACGTCATCATGTCCCCCCAGTCTAGTATGCGCAGTGCGTAACTGCGGATGCTAGACTAATGACCGTAGTCCAAAAAACAAATAACGTACGAAACGTATCCAAGAAGCCATATACCTACCCGTAGGTACAATGTATCGAGACATCCAAGTGAATAGGTAATGCCTCGTTAATCGGGGGAAAGTTACTGCCCCGTTGTCACATCAAGCCATCTCGACCACACAATGAAGACTAGTGGAATCCACGTGTCGCCAATCGTGTGGAAGAGAAGAAGTATATAACTAGGCGGTTCATTTTCACCGGATTTCTCACAGTAAAAAAACACCATCCGCCATTTCTAAAGCATTCTAAGAGTCGTTATCCCAGAAGTAACCATCCACAAAGGTAACTGCGCGTGCGCAATAGCAGAAAAGTATATCACCATGGTTAAACAGTTGTCTGACTTTACCTCCGACCTTAATTTGGTCGATCTGATGGAATTTTCCTCAGATTACTTTATACCCCGGGACGTGCATCCAGCGGTTCCGGATGCGCGAGCCACGATTGCGGATTTCCCCGAGGGGAAAGTGGGTGTATACACACGGTTATTCGAATTTGCGAATCAACGTGTGCCCCTATCACGCTTTCTGTGCGATGTGTTAAACTATTATACGTTACACATATCGCAACTGCATTGTATCGGCGCAGCGAAAATTACCAATTTCGAGGTAAATTGCCGTCTGTTGGGGATTAACCCTACCATCCACTTATTCCGCGCCTTTTATCACACCACATGGGCGCATGGGTGGGTTTCCTTTTCAAAACGCGCTGGTAGATTACAGTGTTATACAGATAAGTTAGATGCACTTAGGAATTGGAGGGAATACTTCTTCTGGGTAGATGATACATGTTTTCCCTGGAATTATGATTTTTATACCAAGGGAACGCTACAGAGGGATGAGTACCCAGTGCCTGGGTCTTATAATGTCAAGGATGCGGAACTGATAAATGCAAACCGCATCCCCATCAGTGCATATCCTGAGGGATTTTTGGTGCACATGGGAATCAGCCGTAATTATTATGGCCCTGAAGATGAGATCCCGATATTCTTAGACGCCAATGGCCAGGGTGGGTACTTATTCCTCCGTACTTCAGTGTGTAAATATTGTAATAACAATCTTCCGTACATGTTGCGCATAATATAACCTGTGTGTATATGTGTTTTTGTCTTGCGCAGAGATGGATCTGTTTACAGTTGTACAGCTAGCGAAGCCCGCAGCCGTGAGGACAGGAGTAAGACCTTTGAGGGATGATGAGGAGCCTATTTTAGCCGCGACTGTAGGGCGTGTCATAGAACTGAATGCCGGGGATACAGGGACCAGTTCCTCCGTTGCAGTGGAGGCAACGCCTTTGCAGAGCCGTCCCAATCCTGAGGTAACTTCGCTGGTGGCGCAGGAAGCGCCCGTAGCTGTAGCTCATCCCGAAGAGGAAGAAGAAGAAGCTGCGCTTAGTCGCAAGAGGACCCGAGGAGATCATGGTGCGGGCCCTTCCCGGAAGAAACGTCCCGTGATTCAGACTGTGGAGTTGTCCTCTACTGACGAAGCGTCGTCGCACCCGTCTGCTGATGACGCGGAGCCAAAGTAAGTAAAACCATATATGTTTAACCTTCTGTTAGTTGGTGAATATGTTAGTTGTAATTCTAACATTGCGCTGGTGATCATTCGCAGGGTGGAGCAGGTCATAGAGTCACCTCCCAAGGCGAGTCCAATACAGTCAGCGCATTCTGAGCCGCTGAGCCAGGATAATGAAAACCAAGCTGATGCAGATATGCCCCTGGGTCAGTTAGTTGAAGAATTGGTTCAAGTCTCCGCACATCAGGCTTCGCTAATTGTGAAGCTAAAAGATCAAGTATCTGGTGGAGAGGACCAAAGCTCAAAGAAGGATCAGACAATAGCTCTGTTGGAGGCACAGCTGGCAAGCACCCAAGCGCAACTAGATAGCGCTCGTGCAGAGGCTAGTGAGCTCAGCGCATATGCGCAAAAACAGGCCGAAGACAAGATGGCACTAATGTGTCAAATAAGTCAGGATCGCGCTGAGGCTGCCAAGTACAAGTCCATGTGCCGCTGGGCTCTTAAACATCTAGAGCAGGGCAAGGAAAGTTTGTTTGCACAGTTGGGGGAGCTTGGGGCTACTGTGAGCTGGTCCTTGGAAGTGCAGGAAGCAAAGTTGCGTAAACTAAGCATCGAGTATGACGAGGAGCTGTACCCGCACCTTATGTCTATGATAGCAAAGCGCAGGTGGCTCATAGGCCACGGTCTCCGCCTAGCTGCCCTTACTACCCTGGAATCGCCAGAGGTGGTGAATGCCTTCGGGGATGTAGTGCAGTGTGCTCTGAAGCGTGGTAAGTCAGAAGCAATGGAACAGCTCCACGAGGCAAAATTGTTGGAGGTGCCGTTAGATAAGGTACCTGAGTATGATGCTGAGGCATATGATCACTTGGTCGCTGCTATGCAAAAAATGAAAGACTTGGAGCTTCCTATGATTTCGGAGCTTGAGCGCGATCAAGATTACCCCATCAATGTGATTATGACTGGCTTAACCTTGGCACGCCATCGTGCTGAGGATGTTGAAGCACAGCCCGACTACTATTTGAAGCCTCATGAGTCACAGCTCCAAATACCTGTCTTTGCGCGTCCCAAGGATAGCCAGAATCCGTTTGCGTTGGAGAGAGAGGTACCTCTAAAGGAAGTCCTGGAAGCGCATGCAACCCGTCTTGCGAAGAAAGAAGGTGTTGCAGGTAAGGCTATCTTGTGTGGACTTGGTGCAGCGCACCTGCCCAGATCTGACGGGGTGCCAGTCATTGTGGCTACTGTGTCACACCAGGATGCAGATGTAGTGAAGGGTATTAGCGAAGTCAAAGATGCAACGGGGCATGTTGGTACTTCTTCCCTGAAGCGTAGCAGCAGCTGGTAGCTGTTATGTTGACTATCTTTTGTACTTAACTCGTGGTTATGAATAAAAATTTTCTTTTTTGCTTGTTGCTTGTGGACATTTGTAATGTATACATATCTGTCTGATTGTGCGTACAAGATGTATTTATTGCCGAGGAAACAAAACGTGTAAGCCAGTGCAAATGTAGGAAATTCATAGTCGTGTATGAAAATTATAGTATACTTGGAAAATAATTCTAAGTATTTAAGCATAATCGTGTATGTTATGATTCACAGCGTACTGTAAAATCGCAATAAGGAAGCAAGTATCTTGGTTCCTAAGTTGTTAAACGTGCACGTATGCATTGATGCGCAACCGTCGTGGGTTGCGCAAATGTCTTATTCCAACGTCTTGAGAACAAGGTGTTTAACAAGGATGCGTGATCCATTATTGATGGGTTTGGAACCCTCTTACTCAACAAGTCAGTTAGTAGGTCAACTTATCCTGTTACCATCGTGGGTTTATTTGTGGTGCATGCACGCCATCGTGGGCAAGAAATAAAAAATTGTTAACACATACAGTATATGGAGATAACAACTTAAAATGTGTCGCGGAGTTAGCTAGAAACCGCGACGCTTTTATTAATACTTGCAAGTTTATCAAGAAGTAACAAAGAAAACAGTAAATATGAAAAATAAAAACTGAGTACATGTATGTTTATTGAGCATTGAAAGTGCGGAGCGTCTGCGCGCTATGCCGTAGCAATTCTTATATGTAGCACCTCTTGAGGTTGCTGATATTCCATGTGCGCGGTAGGTCACGACCATCCAAACCTCGTAGCCGGTACGCGCCTGTGCCCGTTGCTTCAGTAACCTCATAAGGTCCTTCCCACTTTGGTCCGAGCTTACCTGTATCTTCAGCGCGGCTTGCCTCATTGTCGCGGTAGACAAAGTCACCTGGTCTGAATGAAACACTGCGTACCTTGGCATCATAGTATCCTTTCATTTTTGACTTCGACCTTGCCTCCCGTATAGCCGCGCGTTCGCGTCTTTCTTCCAGTAGGTCCAAGTCGACACGTCTTTCGTCGTCGTTTAGAGTCACATTGATCTCCGCAGTGCGGATAGTTGGCATGCCGATCTCAGTTGGTATAACGGCTTCTGTCCCGTATACAAGAGAGAAGGGGGTATCCCCCGTGCTGGTTTTAACTGAGGTGCGGTGCGCCCATAGTACATGTGAAAGTTCTTCAACCCACCTTCCTTTGTGCTTGTCCAAACGTGCTTTGATTCCTTCACCCAGGCTTCGATTTGCGCGCTCGACTAAACCATTGGTTTGTGGGTGCGTAACCGACGCAAAGTGTTGGGTGATGTTTAACTTTTCGCACCAATCTTTGAAGGGGTTGTCACAGAATTGTTTCCCGTTGTCCGAGATGATTTCACCAGGTAATCCGAAGCGGCATACAATGTTGTCCCAGACAAAGCGTTTTACCTGGTTGCCAGTAATTGTCGCCACTGCTTTTGCCTCGATCCACTTGGTGAAGTAGTCTATAGCGACTATGAGAAACTTGAGACCGCCTGCTGCCATTGGAAAAGGACCGGCGATATCAATGCCCCATTTGTAGAATGGCCACGGCGCCGTGATTGGTGTTAACTCATGCTGTGGTTTGCGCGGTACGGGTCTGTGGACTTGGCAATCATTGCACTTTCTTATCAAATCCCGCGCATCTTTATGCATGGTTGGCCAGTAGTATCCCGATAGCATGGCGCGTGCTACAACAGACCGTGGTCCTGCGTGCATGCTACATGAACCTTCATGGATTTCTCGCAGCACATAATTTGCTTGTACGGGGCCGACGCATCGAAGCCATGGTTGGAGGAAAGAACGTCGATACAGTATGTTGTCGCGCAATTCGAATCTCTGCGCTGTGCGCCGGATTCTGCGAGCTTCTGTCTGTTCTTGGGGTAATGTCCCTTTGCTTAAGAATTCTGCAATTGGTGTCATCCATGTAGGGCCATCCTCCTCTATGACTGCGGAGACTTCCATCTCCGATATTGACTTGCTTTTCAGTGTTTCCACCAGCACTTGCTTTGATAAGTGTGCGAAGCTTGTCGAGGCGATCTTGCTCAGTGCATCTGCTTTGCGATTTTCTCCTCTAGGGACTTGCTTGATAGTAAATCTGTCAAAGCCTTTGATCAGTGTCTTAGTCTTCTCCAGGTACTGAATCATATTTTCTTCTTTGGCCACGTACTCACCCAACACATGGTTGGCCACTAGTCGGGAGTCCACATTTGCTTCCAAGTTACGTACACCCATTCGAGCTGCAATGCGTAGTCCAGCGATCAGGGCTTCATATTCTGCCTCATTGTTTGTCGAGGTAAATTCAAAACGCAGTGCGTAAGTGAATTCCATTCCCTCTGGGTTTGTGAGAATAAGGCCAGCTCCTGAGCCATCCACGCATGAGGACCCGTCTGTAAACAAAATCCATGGATCTTGTAGTGCTTTCTCGCTTGGTGTAGGTACCTCGGCAGTATCTGGCTTCTCGATGATGAAGTCCGCCAGAATTTGTCCTTTTATTGCGGTACGTGGTCTGTAAGAGATGTTATGTTCGCCTAGCAACACACTCCACTTCTGGAGTCGTCCTGATACATCGGGTTTGGAGATGATCTGCTTGATGGCTTGATCTGTGATTACCGCTATCGGGTGCGCTTGGAAGTACCGGCGCAGTCGCTTGGCGGCAAACACTAATGCTAAGACCAATTTTTCCATGGCACTATAGTTCATCTCCGTCTTCTTGAGAGCTTTGCTGACAAAATAGATAGGGGTTTGCACCGAGTCCCTATCTGTTAGTAGCACTGCGCTGACTGCCCCATGAGTTGCTGATAAATACATAATCAGCTCTTCCCCTGGTCGGGGTGCCACGAGTGTTGGGAGCGTTGCTAGGTGCTGTTTGAGTGTGGTGAAAGCTTCTTCTGCCTCCGTTGTCCACCGAAAGTCACCCTTTTTTATACACTTCTTGAGTGTTTTGAAAAGAGGCAATGACTTTTCTGCTGATTTAGATAGGAACCTGTTGAGGCCGGCCAATTTTCCATTGAGGGATTGGACTTCCTTCAGCGTGCGTGGTGAGGGAAGTTCTATTACCGCCTTTGTCTTTTCGGGACAAGGTTTTATGCCATCAGGTTCTATCAGGTATCCTAAGAACATGCCTTCGGTAGCGCCAAAGGTGCATTTCTTAGGATTTAGCTTCATGTTAATCTCGCGTAGAGTTTTGAATGTTTCTTCTATGTCGCGCACCAGTTCCTTTTCAGTATGGCTTTTAATGACCAGGTCATCTACATAGACTTCCAGGTTGCGGCCCACCTGTTTTTCGAAAGCATTGTCTACTAACCGCTGATAGGTGGCACCTGCATTCTTCAAGCCAAACGGCATTTTTGTGTAACAGTAAACGCCTTGGCTTGTGTGGAACGCTTTCTTTTCCTCGTCTTCTTGAGCCATTTGTATCTGGTGATATCCCTTGTACGCGTCGAGAAAACACTTCAACGGGTATCCACACAAGGACTCTATTTTCCAATCTATCTCTGGTAATGGATAGCAGTCCTGTGGGCATGCTTTATTAAGGTCGGTGAAGTCTACACACATTCGCCAGCTACCGTCGCTTTTTTTGACCATTACTGGATTAGAAAGCCAGTCGTGGTAATAGACTTCACGCATAATTCCCGCTTTAACTAATTTCTGTACTTCTGCCAGAATTGCCTGCGCCCTCTCTGGAGCTTGGCCACGCTTCTTCTGGCGTATCGGTAAGTATCCTTGTCGGATTCTAAGTTTATGCTCTGTGATCGAGCGTGGTACTCCAGTCATGTGTTTGGGCTCCCATGCGAAAATATCCACGTTCTTTTGTAGGAGCGCGCACACAGCCGCTTTGCCGTTGTCCGACAATGACCCTCCAATGGTTATCTCCTGGTCTGGATATTCTGGGTGAATTGCGACTTTAAAGTTGGGGATTTTGGTCGCGCACTGCTTCGGGATTTGTTCCATTTCGCATGTAACCGTGTTACATTCTCTGTTTGGCACCGTGGCATTGTAAAGAGTGACAATGCCCCCTTCAACTGGGAACTTAAGCATCCCGTGCGCTGTTGATGGCACCGCGCGCATGGCTGATATCCCGGGTCTCCCAATAATGCCGTTATATGATGAAGGGGATTTGATCACCATGAAATCCATCCAGGTTGTCGTAGAGTGCTCTGCGTTGCCAACGCTGACTAGTAATCGCAGTTGGCCCATAGGCCATATCTTCTCACCTGTGAAACCGGTGAGTGCGGTGTTGACCAGATTTAACTGACTACGTATTTCAAGTCGTAGTCTTTTAAAGCAATGCTCATACATAATATTTGCCGATGCCCCACCATCGATGTACATGCGATGTATGTCGTGACCACCTGCACTAATTTCAATGGTGAGGGGTTCTGATGCCGCGTTGTCCGCAGTTAAAGTAGGGAAAGAGATTTCACTTCTGCGGGAAAACTCTTGGCTGACCTTCTGTCTGGTGGTGCGCTGCCACGTCTGTATCATATAGATTGTGTCGGCCTTATCTTTCGTTGTCTCCTTCTTGCTTTCATTCTTTTGCTTATCTCTTCCCTCTTTAATGTTTTTAACTAAGTGGTCCAGCCTGCCCGCCTTGACCATCTTGTCGATGAGTTGGCGTAGCTGGACACACTCGTTAGTGGTGTGACCCTTTTACGCGTGGTAGTCACAGTATCCATTCCCAGTGCGCCGATCTTCTGGTGTACGCATCTGCGGTGGTCTTGGGAAGTTCGCACCTTCCGCTGCGAGTATTTCCTTTGGTGTTTTGGTCAGTGGGGTATACCTGTCATTATCTCTATCTCTGCCGCTCCTCTGGTTGCGATAGCTTCTATTACGGTTATTACCCCGGTCGTTGGATTGTCTCCCAGGTTGTTCCTGTGACCGGTAACTCGAATAGTTCTTTTTGCTATCCGCTGCAGCGGCCTCTCCCTGGACAAAAGACCGAGAGCGCTTCATGAGTTCATCAAAGGTCTCAGGGATCTTGTCGTTCAACCTCTTGATGAGTTCTGGGTTATTAATCCCATTCATGAAGCCCGAGATCTTTAAGACTTCCGGGCATGCTTTAACCTGCATGCATTCGTCTTTAAAGCGTTCCATGAACGCGCTTGTGGTTTCTCCCTGGTTCTGTTTTACCCTGGCGAGTTCGACAGGATTTTTGGCACACTTTTTGCGTTGAGTAAAATTTAGGCGGAACGCCTTTCTCAACTCTTCAAAACCATTCACGCTCCTTCGTGGGAGTTTGTTGAACCAGTTCCGCGCGCTCCCCACCAGTGTGGAATTAAACATGTGGCACCAAACTGGTTGTGGCCAGTTTTCGATGGTCGCGGCTGATTCAAAAATTTTTAGGTGATCGTCAGGGTCACCTGTCCCATCATAGGTTTTAACATTTGCAGGCATGCGCCTTTTCTTGTTCTCGGAGAAATCACTAATGCGTCTGGTGAACGCATCTACTTTCTGACGGCGCCATGGGAGAGACATGTCTTCCTCTTGGCTATCGCGTCTGCTTCTGGATTTCCAATGCCCTGTATCACTATCCTCGTTGTCCGAGGAGTTATCAGAAGATGAGTTTACCTTCTTACGGCGCTTGCGCCGGCCTTCCTCAGAATCTGACTCATAGTCTGGATCTGAAGGGCTTTCACTTGGGGAGTACCTTCGCCCCAGTCTATCATGTACTCTACGGCTACCCAGTCTGGCATAGACGTTGGTACGCTGTTCCTCTCTATCACTATCACTCAAGTGTTGCGAGTGGGATGTCTCATCATCCTCGATCCTCCTCCCGATTCTGTTGAATACAGGGGGTTTATGACCGCTTCCTCTGCGCTTCTCCTTCTGGTAGCGCAGTGGAAAAGTATCGTGTTCCGAATCGAAATTGAGTCGGGCTTTCAGGTTTCGCCCTGATCTATTCTTCTCTTCCTCTTGCATGAGGGCAGCCAATGCTTCGTAGTTTTGGGATACGAAAGCTTCTGGTGCTAATTCCGGCGCGACTCCCTCGAGGGTGAGTGCGCTTGTTTCTGCTGCTTTACCCTTATCCCGGCCTGGTGCTTCCGGTACCTTTGTCAGGTCCGTCTCTGGCACTGATTGGAAGGGAGTAGTAAAGACTGTGCCTACTCCACTCGTGGTGGTTATAGTGGCTTGGGTTGTTCCCGAGTGCGGTTCCACCAGAGGGAAGATCAAGTCTTGACCTGATCCCTTTTTAGCAGCGCTGGTTGTCCCAGAGGTCTGCTTAGGGATTAGTCCACTCTGCGACTTCTTCCCCATAAGGTCTGACTGCGATCGCTGATTGCCGTGCTTTGTCATTCTAGTGTTGGTTCTTAGTGTAGGGTCCCACGGATGGCGCCACTTGTTGATACAAAAGTTGGACGTTCCTAATTTGGAGCTCCGGTTCTCGTACCAATTGAGAATTGCTGCTTGAGACCTGCGCACTAAGAGACGAGAAACACCGTTAGGCTTACCGTGGGATTGTCTCCCACGATTATCCTCCGGCGTGAGAGTGAGTAATCGGTTTAGGGTTTAAGGAGTTTTAGGGTTATGAGATCGTACCTTAAACGAGGGATATGATTCCCTTTATATACGCACGGAATCCTTGTTGGTTCCGTGTTCCCCAACCTTCGGCGTATCCCGCCTAAGTCGGTTGGGAATGATTATCTTCTTGTTTTAGAAGATATCGGATATCTAATCCGCAAATAGATATGGGCTTGGGCTTTCGTGAGCCCAAACATGTATTGATATTGGCCCAGTTCGTACCAGGCCTGAAAGTATCGGGCTGTAGTTGGGTTTATGACCCGATCCCAGACTATACGTCATCAGTCAGCTTTAGCCTTGAGTTTACCAAAGTCATCACGATCATTATTTGGATAACAAAGAGAACCAAATACATGAAAGTGTTTTAGATTCGGTTTGCGGTTATGGATAAGCTCATAAGGTGTTTTTTTGTGGCGTTTGGTAATCATTGAACGGTTCTGAGTGTAGCATGCAGTTGACACGGCTTTAGCCCACAAGTAATCTGGAAGTTTTGCATTTATCAACATCGTTCTTGCAGCTTCCACTAACGTACGGTTTCGTCTTTCAACAACTCCATTTTGTTCTGGTGTCCGTGCAATAGATGTTTGATGCTCAATTCCCACTTTCTCATAGTATGCACGAAGAGTTTGGTTGACAAATTCAGTTCCTTTGTCTGTTCTGATCTGTCTGACTGTGTTCCGGAGCTGAACTTGAATTTTAGTGAGAAAGGTGATGATCATCTGTGGAGCTTGATCTTTACTTCGAAGAAAATAAACCCAAGTCCATCTTGAGTAGTCATCGACAATTACCAAAATGTAGCATTTGCCATTAATCGTCTGCACAAGCATCGGGCCACACAAATCCATGTGAAGAAGATGAAGCACATGTTGTGAGCTGTGTTCCATCTTTGAAGGAAAATGAGCACGTGTGCTTTTCCCTTGTTCACAAGCTGAACATAGATGATCTTTAGAATACCGAAATCTTGGGAGACCTTCAACAAGTTTGTAACATGCAAGGTTGGTTATGGTTTGAAAGTTTAAATGGGAAAGACGACGGTGCCATAGCCAAGATTTTATAGATGTTGCCTTAGAAAGTAGACAGATGGGAGATGAAGCAATCATGTCTTGCATTGAGATTGTGTAAAGACTTGATGTGCGGTTTCCAGACATAAGATCGTTTCCTTGTAGATCACGAATGAAACAAGTTTTCTCCCAAAAATCAACTTCCAAATCTCCATCACAAAATTGACCGACTGAAAAGAGATTGTGACCGAGACCTTCCACATAATAAACTCTGCTAATTTCGATGTTCCCATTGATGTAATCTCCATAGCCCATGATAGCTGCGAAGTGATCATTCCCGAACCTGACAGTACCGATGAACTTTGAAACAAAGTTTGATAATAATTTGAGATTGCCTGTCATGAGTCGGGAACATCCGCTATCAACAATCCAGAGGATGATCTGTATCACCTGCATTACACACAGACGACACAGGTGGAATAGAAGTAGAGGTGGAACCCGAAGAGTTAGAGGGTTCCATTACAGTTACAGAAGACACACACATGTTAATTATTTTAGGAATCCATTTAAATCCTGGTATGTTTTGTAACCATCTCTACCAAGTCAAACTAGTCTTTGCTTTGGTCTTAGTGAGTGCACTAGGTGAGAATTTCTTCCTAGGAGGTGAAGTGGGTTCTACGGGTACATCAATGATATTTGCAGAAACACTAGAAGGCGGTTTACCTAGCACAGACTTAGAAGCATTAGTGGGCCTAGAGGTATTCCATTTTCTATTGTTCTGCTTACGAGATAAGATAGCATTAGCAACACATTTATCATGACAACCAGAAAACATGCTTTTATGACAACCAACACAAGATGCTTCAAACATAACATTCAAAGTACTAAAAGGTTCAGCATTCGTTACATCACTTTTTCTATTACATTTGTCTAACGCAATGTCTAAAGTGGGCGCAACGTTAGTCTTATTCAAAGTTCTAAGGTGTTCTGCTACTTCAGAGGTCTTTATTGTTCTTTTCTTACGTCGCAACTTCCTATTCTTCCTTGATTTGCTCTTAAGCTGTGATGTGCTAGCGTTGGGAAAAGATGCAACTATTCCTGTTTCAGTTGAACGAAGCACATTAGTATCTTGTGGTTTGTCATTAGGCATTCTAGTGTCAATTTTAAACATTCCTGGGGCAACTGCATTTGTGTTACTAATCTTATCTTGCTTAAGTTTCACCAACTCTGCTTTTAGATCATGGATAGTGTGTAACAAATCTTGATTTTCAGAGCGAGTGTTTCCATTTTTTCGTAAAACATCTTTGGTATATGCAAGATGATCATCAGCATCTTTAGACGCTTGAGCACGAGTCTTTTTGAGCAAATCAAATATGACACCATATTCTGTTTTGACTTTGGCAATTTCTTGTTCGTATTTTGAAATTTGACATTTTAAAGACACGTTTTCATCATCCAGTTGTTCTATTTTTGGATTAGAAATTTTTGAACTCAACTGATTGATTTTGTTTTGCAAAGCAAGTTCACGATTTTGACAATCTTTTTGACACCATTGAAGACGACGTTTTGCATTCGAAAGCTCGTTTAACAATCGCTCATTTTCAATTTTTAAAGATTCGATTTGTGACACAGTATCGGTATTCTCAATATTTTCAATAGAATCAACAGAATCAACAGCGATATAATCAAATGCATATGTAAAAGAATGTAATAACACAACGTTTATGGTATCAGCACAGATAACATCTTCCAAGAGTCGGTCAACTTGTTTTCGTAATAGTTTCTTTTTACGTTTTGTATTTGAAATCGATGTTTCTGTTTGATCGAAAACTTTTTTCATAAGACCAATCTCCTTCTGAAGATCCCGTTCCCAATATATTGCACACATTTTCAAATTTCGAACATGGGGTAAAAATCTTTTCTGAAAAACGTCTCTTTGATTTCGCGCATGTGGCGATTGAAAATGTTCAGCTTTTATTTCAGAATTAACTTTAATTTCACGTTCTAAAAGTTTGATGTCAGACATGAATGTAGCAAAATATTTAAGAATTTGACATTTGTCGGGTAATGATTTAACTTCACTGAAAGACGGTAAAGGACCATTAACTTGTGCAACATTGTATCGGGGACTATCATTAGAAGAGGACTCAGAAGGTGGTGTGATAACCCAAGGTGTGTTAGAATTATCCTGTTGTGTGACAAAAGTTATGGCTTTGGAATAGTTAAATGGTTTGCAATAAACAACATTTTCCATTTTTGACCGACTCTCGTCTTCTGCATCTAATTCCTCATCACGATTATATTCAACAACATTCATAATGGAATCATCAATTCGATGTTCTGCACTGTAGACTTGAGGAGTTGGTTTGAATGCTCTATGTGAAAAACGTGGTTTGTAATCAGCAAGAATTGGTCCATATCCATTTGGATTTGGTTTAAAAGAAAATTTTTGTATCGTTGTGATTGACTCTCCATGTTTGTAAACAACATTTCTAAACTCTTTGATTTTGTGTTGTAAGTAGACAATTTCCTCAAGATAGTCATCTATTTGTTTCCTCGAATGCTTTTTGTATTCACAAAACCGTTTTTGACAAGTTAATAACTCAGACTTGGCTTTTTGAGTTTTCGAAGTGAGAGCGTTAAGTTGTTGTTTATGATCATATTTCAGTTTTTCTATTTGAGACAACAAAGCATTCTTGGATGCAACTAGATCACATATCTGTTTTTCCAAAGATTTTTCATTTTGGTACGATTTAGCAAATGCGACTTCAAAACCTATTTCACGTTTCTCTTTAGTTTGAAAAATGTTGAGTTGGAACTTATAGCATTCATTATCCTTAGTTAACAGTGCAATTTTATCTTGCAATTTCTTATTGATGTCAGTGCACTTTTCCATTTGAGATTGGGTGGTCTTAATTAAGTTGTTCATGAGCTCAAGATCAGGATTAGACAAAGGTTCATCTTGTTCAACGTGAGTCTCAACATGATCATTGTTTAGATCCTCAAATATAACCACGGAGTCAACTTCATTATCAATATTAACCATAAGGTCATCTTGATCATCAAATATAGCTACGGGATCTATTTGATTATCATCGGAATGAGATGTAGAAGATTCATGTTGAACACTCTGAGCCTCGTCGGATGCAGATGTTGGCCGAGATATCAGATCATTAATGAGAATGTGTTGATCCGGTACCTGAGACAAGCCGTCAGTGTCATACAATGGGCATGTGTCACTCATGTGGAGTTCTTGCATGTTTGCCATTAACATCACAACAGCATTAGCCTGCAAGTCCTCCATGTCATCATCAGAATCTGCATTAGCCATGAAGCTCTGTTCCTTGTTGGTAAGCGTTCCACCAGCTTTATCCTTGAGAGCTAAGAGTAAAGCCTCTTTATGATAAGCACTGCCTCTTGTCCTCGGCTTTGGGCATGCATTAGCCAGATGACCCTTCTCATTACAGTTATAGCATCGGAGACCATTAATCCCAGTTTGAGCATTTCCCTGATCGACCACTTGAACTCTTTGTTGTTGTGGAGCACCCATGTTATTCCTTCCATTAGGATTAAATCCTTGACCACTACCCATCTGACGAACATTACCATGATTCTGAACTTCAACTCTTCCGTTGTTAACAACAGCTTGATTCCTTGTGTTGGATGAGGTACGAATGCGATTGTTGGATTTGTTAGAATGTCGGACGAAGGCTATAGCAATCATGACAAACCCTTGTTGCAATGCATCGAAAGCTTCTGTATCCTCATTAGATTCACTGTAAAGTGCTTGATCATTGTTGATGTTGTATGGAACCAGTTGATTTTCTTGTGAGGGGTCATATGGTGTGATCTGAGCAGTTGGTTGTGGAGGATTTGTGAAGGTTGTTGGCAAGGTCGGGAATTGAGGATAACATGCTTGAGCCCACAAATCAAGTGTTTGATTATCCGGAAGTGAAGGCGAAGCAGGGACTCCACGGATGATTCTTTCTTTGTCGACTTCCTTTTGATGGTGCTTCAAATAGTCATACAACAATCCGTATGTAGCTTGATGAAGATTCTTTGCTTGACGGATAAAGATAACATACTTTTCCCAATCAGGACCAAGACTGCTCAGGAACTTTGTGTTGACTGCAATCCTTGGCATAATGATATTATGTTTTCTAACTTATTGATGATGGCTGAGAACCGATGATGATATGATTCTAATGTCTCCCCTGGTTCAATCATGAAGTGTTCATATGCTAAGTAGATTTTGGATTCCATGTCCTCTTGATTGAGTTATGTGCCTTCCATTAGAAGATGAATGTGCTCCCACATTGCTTTAGCAGTCGTCTGAGCATCAACACTATGAAGTATCGGATTGGGTAATCCCAAAAGGATATATTGCATTGCAAGTTCATCGGCTTTTAAGTGTAGAAGTTGGTCAGTAGTAAGTTGATCAAGACCGACAACGTTGGTAACATCATCTCTTGGTGGATTAGCATTCGGATCTCCGGGTACAGTGAGAGTAGGCATCTGAAAAGGACCTTCAAGAATGACCTTCTTCAAGAACTTTCCATGTGGCTTCTTTAGATCACAAAACCTAAAGAACCTTATCACCCATTGATCGTAGTTTTCGGGAGTGAGCATTGGAGGTCTGTCAAGGGATCCAGGTTCATGAATGGATTGTTGGCTACTTAAAGCTTCACACATCTTTGCAAACCAAGACGGTTCCTTTGGTGTTGTAACATTCATAGCATACTTGGTAGGATACTGATTTTGAAAGTATGTGTAATGTTGTACTTGTTGACGAGGGTTTGGTGGAACCATTTGTGGTGGAAGAGGAATTGCTCCTTGAGGAAAGTGTTGAAATTGTTGTGGAGATGGTGGATGATATTGTTGATAGAATTGTTGTTGTTGAGGATACTCATGAGGAAAGTAGCTAAAGTATGGTGGTTGAGACATCTTGAAACTTGTGTCGATGATGGATCTTTGTAGTCGAATGAAACTTAGATTTTGTTGATGAAGTAACCTTATGCGTAGAAATCAGCTTAGGCGTATAAAGTAATCTTACGCGTAACACCCAACTTATGCGTAAAAGAGAACTTACGTGTAGTCAAAGCTTACGCGTAAACTGGAGAAAACTTTAGCTTAGGCGTAAACCAAAGACTTAGGAGTAGAATGCTTATGCGTAATACTTCCTTAAGCGTAAGACAAGCTTATGCGTAGGAAAGGCTTAGGAAAAAGTATTCTACGCGTAAGAATTAGACTTAGGCGTAAAACTAGGGTTTTGCCCAAAAATCCTTTACACTTATACCAGTGTAAAAGATATTCAAAGTCGAAGTATTTTCAGGCTTATCCAAGCAAGAAAACACTGAGTAAACCAACAACACTGAAGATCAAATGATGAGATGCTTACGCGTAACAAACTGCTTAGGCGTAGACTTTAGAGCTTACGAGTAAAACTAGGGTTTTGTTACGAGTAGTGATGCGCTCCCAAACAGTCAAGCTAAATCACACAAGCCTGCCACTTGTGAATGGCAGACCGTAACAAGCTTAAAACTGCTCAGGAACGAATGCAATGAAGATCTGAGGAGTATAGATTCTCCCCGGGTCGTTATGTCCCAGCGAGCTATGCAATGGATTATCAAACGTAAAGTGATCGAGAGATTTGAACGGAAAAGAAGGATTTGAATTATGATAACTAAGGAAAAGCCAACAAATTACAGAGGCTTAAATGCAAATTAAAGGAAATTTAAAAGATAAAAACTATTAAATAAACGCTATCACTATATTTAAAATGATGAACGTTTAAAACTTAAAACTAAAAACTTACGTTTAAATAAAAATTACGTAAACGTACAAAATAAAAAGTGAAATCTAAGAAATAAAAGTCCTAAAAATATGAAAAATACATTTTTACAAACCTAATGATAAAAGAAAATTTATAGAAAAAGAAAATTATTTTTATAACTAATTATCTAATTATTATTAATTAAAAACTATTTTTAACTATTTAATAATAACCTAAAATACAAGAAATTATGAAATAAAGCTAGAAAAATAAAATTAAGACTTAGAAAAATCTAAAATATCAAAAGAGAATTTTCAAAACTATTTTTGTATTTTTCTGATTAATTTTCTATTTTCTACAAATTTAAAACTATTTTAATCTAATTTAATTTGTGAAAAATACCAAATAAAAGTGGAAAAATAAGGAAAAATATTTTTTATGCTTTTTACATTTTTCTTAAACTAATAAAATTAAAAAATTATTTTTTGGAACTTTTTCTCAATTATTTGCGATAAAAGCTATTAAAAATTGATTAAAAACTACTTTAAAATGAGAAAAATAGCTAACAATGACCAAAAATTATGAAATTCTCAAGAAAATTCTAAAATTAATATCTAATCCTATGAAAAATAATAAATCAGTAGCTTATGTGTGAGATATTAAGGCTGATGCACAAACTGCTTATAAATAAGCTAAAGAAAATGAGCATACAAGTGAAATAAGCTACCAAACAGATACTCAAGTTATTTTATGCTAAAATAAGCTAAATGCAACTGATTATACCTACTCCTAACAAGCTATAAGCCCAGACTAATGATCTATACCAACTGCTAATTCTACCAATTCAGTGAATCAGGCCCCTACTTAAGCTGTTGCACCAGCTTATTCAGTAAGCAAAAGCTCAAAACAGATAAGTGGATCTCAAGACCACCAAGAAGGCTACTACTAACCAAAATTTCAGGCTCTAATTCTTTGAAATGAACTTAATGCACAAGCTGCAAGTTCTGAGAAAAACTGGTTTGAACCTGATTTGACTTTTTGAAAACAGATGCTATGTTGACTTTTGTGAGTTTAGAATCAAATTTATAAGCTGAAAATGATAAGCTAAGATGTAATGAACCTATTTCAAGCAAACTTAACCTCTATCAAACCTACAAGCAAAATTCTCACTACTGGTTCAAACAGAAATTGCAATCAGAAGCAGTTTTGAATTGATTTGACTTTGTGAGTTCTTTGATGCAATATTTAAGCTTAAATGACTATATCAGATCTAAATAAACCTAATGCAGCAAAGCTAATCCACTGAATCCACTTTCATCACAGAAAACAGATTAATCCAAACACTACTTCTATAACAGATTTGCAATCTACTCTTATCAAATCTATAACATCAATCTATATCAATTTAAACTAGTGATCTACTGTCAGAAATAGAACTAATGAAAGCAAAAACAACAACATAACCTAACAGAATAATGCTAAGCTAAATATTCAGTTTATCATAAACTACAAGATCAGATAGTGCAACTTACAAAAGTCCAGCTGATTAGAAACCAATCTCAGAACCAAAATACCACTACACTACTCAGATTCAACCCATATTCCAATCAGCATTATCCAAACCAGATCTAGAACCAGCAAATCAAACCTTCATTCATCAGTTGACTTTTGTTGACTATTAACTAAAATGCTTTAAACTTGCTTACAAGCTTACAAAAAGCTATTTTAAGCTTATATAAGCTTGTTTGATGTTGAAACTAAGCTGTTAAAAGCTTAAACAAATGAGTTTGAAAATCAAAATCTCAACAGTGGACATAAAGTGTGGAAACTGATCATTACTTTGAATTGATGTTTAAACAGAGTTGCAATACACTTAGATACTGTTATTTGATACAAATAAACTTGAAAATACAACTGCAAACTAGTTAAGACATGATAATAAGTAAAACGACATACATTGTTTAAAAATTAAAACTAACTACTTGCTTGTTGCTTCTCTTGGTCTTTTTATACACCCAAAGTACTTTTCTCTCTCCTCTGGACAAATCCCAGCAATAAAATTGACCTTTGGATGTCTGCAATTGATCTTGGCCATTCAAAGCTTTTTGGCGCCAATTTTGGTTTTAACAGCTAGGTTGAGTGTTAGGTACAAAGGATGCATTAAATGCACCTTTGGAGTGTTGTGAGGTGGAGGGGGGGTGTAGGGATGATGATGGTGGAGGTGGAGTGTGAGCAGGGAGGTGCAGGCAATGGTGATGATGGGTAATGGGTAACCCGTGAGGGAGAGAGGGAAATGGGCGGTCAAAGTGGGTTTGACTTGGGATATTTAATAACAGGGGGTCCAAATGGTTAGTGACAGGGTCCAATTTGGGAAGGCAGGGGTCCAAAAGCTATTTTGACAAGTCCAAAAGGTGTTTAAAGGGTCTTAATAACATAGGGACTAGTTTGTAATTTCTGAAAATGGGAGGGCCACTTCTGCCAATTATGCAAAGATGTTTCAGGGGCTGAAATTGCCAAGTGTTAATATTACAAGGACCAAAGTTGCCATTTTCAGATTTTCCAGGGACCAATTTTGCCAATTTTGAAACTTGAAGGACCAATTTGTTATTTTCTCAAACTTTTGACATTTTTCACCAAAGGACTAAATTTGACAACTTATGATTTAAAAAGGACCTTTGGTGATTTTACTTTTGAAATTTTGACTCAGGGACTATTTTTGATAATTTTAGAAACTTGGGGGACTGAAACTGCCAATTATGCAAACTCTGCTCATTTTTCATCTGATTTTAAACATTTTGCATCTGAAACATATAAAATGCAATTTTGGAATATTTTCAGTATTTTGATGCATTTCTGAGCGTTTTTAAACGTTTTGCAGTTCAGATTTGACTAAAAATGATGAGTATTTACACACTCATCAAGTAGAAAGTACAAACTATCACCAAAACTGATTTTTATGCCCAAAAGTGTTTAGAAACCTGATTTTTATGATGAAATAGCTTCAATATCACCAAAATAACACAAAAGTGTGAAACTTGATGATCCAAAAACAAATTCAACCTTACGCGTAGACAGAACCACAAGTACCAAAACAAGGTTTAAAACTATGCTACACACGTAAAGTTTTGATGCTAAAAACTTAAACTTTAACACTAAATAAAACTTAAACCACAAAAATCTTGAGTTTTTAAGTGTAAAAATCAAAGCTTTTAAGCGTATGAAAAGTGTAGACACAAAACCCACGCGTATAGTACACAACTTCAAAAACAAAAGTGTTTCACCCAACTAGATGGCGAATGATACCACTGTTAGGTCACCATATTGTAACACAAGCATCAATGATTAAGAAATATAGATAAGATGATCGGATGAACATACACAAACACACACGATATGATATTAAAGAAAAGTTATGCGTAGAGTGTATTATGAAGTGAACAACCAACCTTCAAATAAAGGTTTACAAGTGTATTTATAGGATAAGGGATTAGGGCAACACTACAAGTCCCTTTCCTTCCTTATTGGATTTGGGCCAAGGCTTATGGGCTTTCTACATAAGTCTTGCCATTAATACTAACATAAAAGCCTAATTAAGCAACCTATTACATATTAATTACAAACACTTGAATTATAGTTTAGGAATGATTCCAACACCCCCATTTAGTTTTTTTTGGTTGTTGGTATTGCTAACTTCCCTTGTTCAGCTTGCTTCTGGCTTTGGATTGCAGTTCAAAGCTTATAAGTTAAGCTCAAATCAGCCCCTTGGGCTGTTTGGCATGTAGTACCACAACAGCAGTGTTCTCCCCTTTTAAAGTGCTTATCAGGTTTTCTCTTTAGCTTATTTATGATTTTTATTGCTCTCTAGTATACTTAGGTTATGATAGATTCATCTTTAGCTTAGTATTGCTTATTCATAGTTCTTTGATTGCTTATTTGTCCAATTTCCTAGCTTAAGGTTCCCATTTAGCATAGCTTTCTCCAAACTGCTTATTTCCCTTGTAAGATTAGTGTATTTACTGTTGTTGTAACTTATCTTAAGCTTAGAATTCATTATGTTAGTTTATTCCCATTGAAATTGCTTATTCATGAGCTTAAATGTGCTAGAAATTATGTCAATGGGTTTTTGGTGTAAATCTGTCCAAAGTGTGGAAATTAAGCTGTTCAAATAGCTTAATGGAAGCTTTTTACAAAGTTTGGTTTTACAAAAAAAGCCTTATTTTCATCTCAAATTTAAGTCCCAAAAAGAAAAATTAAAAAAAAAAGTTTTACAAAAAACTGGCATGGCTGGGACTAGGGGTGTTAACGATCCGAGTCGAGTCGAGTTTCAGAATATTCGAGTTCAGCTCGATTAACTATTACTCGGCTCGAGCTCGAATAGTTTTTAAAAATCTTGCTCGAATTCGAGCTCGAGTGTTTTACATTTGTTCGAGCTCGAGGCTCGTTTAGTTATCTCAATATTTTCTAAAACTATATAAGCTCGAGTTTTTCAAGTTTACCTTAGCGCGTCTAGCAGCCTGCTTTAGGTACAAAAAGAAAAGTTGACTAAGCCATTAATAATGAGCTATATAAATGTATACACTCGATGAAGGAGCTGAAACCCAAGTGCTTTACGGTTTATTTTATAAAAAAAATATACCTAGAGTACAGAGGCTTGGGGCTTTGTTTTTATTGTGTTGTATTCTCTTGGTGGTTCTACTTCACAAGCAATGTGGGACAAATGCAAGTATTATCTTTCTCTTTGCTTTAATATTCATTCTTTGTTTTCATCTTTTTTAAACCCTTTTCCTTATACATTTTAGTCTAATAAAAACATATCATTTTACTTTCATGTATTTCTAGTTTTACCACTAAACAAAATTGCAATAACTTAATATACATTTAGATGCGCATGATTACATTGAGTAATTTGTTTTAATTGTCTTTGATTACATTTAGATGCGCATGATTACATTTAGATGCGCATCTTTTTTAAAGAACCAACGCCTAATAACTAAAAAAAATGAAAGTATTAGAAAAGCAAATTAATGATATTATTAAAGATAAGTAACTTTATTCATGATCAAATATGTTTATCACGATTTGTTTTGATTAACATCTTATGTGTTCTTAGATTGCATGGTATGTAAATCGGTTTAAGATATGGGATGGGAATGATTTGTTTGTTTGGTTTCCTGTGTAGAACGCTAAGGACTCGATGGGAATGATAAGGATCGAGAAGCTCAGGTAACACTTAAACAAAGACTATACTTTATTGTTGTGAAGCAGTAGTTGCCCAAATGGGTGAAAACTTATGAAGTTTTCCTTCTATTATAGAGAGACGAGTAGGGTTTAGAGATAAACCCATGTGGGATGATCAACGGTTGCTAGGAAGCCAAGTTTTGATCATCTGAGGAGCAGACAAGGAGTGACATGTTGCCCTTCCTCTTTGGCTCGTACATGAGAGTGATTTTGTCTCCTATTTTGTTGGTCGTGTGACTCGTATCACTCGTGTGTTCCCTACTATGTAGTGTCAGACTCGTACGTTTTAACTGTTAGTGATAGTTGGGGACAGTTGTCTCTTGCGCATGTACTATGCCGCCTGAGAAGCGTTACCAAGCCTAGCTCGGCCTAGGTTTACATAGTTCTTGTCATGACTGACTTGTGAACTCTTGGTGTTTGGGCTTGATTCAAGCGTGTAGTTGGTGGGTTTGGACCACTAATAATGGTATGTTATCAAAGTTATTATCGATGTGTTCTATCAAACCCCAATATTCGCCTAAATCATGTCTACATTACAACAGTTAAATACACTAACTATGTAACGAGTCAATACTCCAAATATAGGTGTGTGTCGTATAAGTTAAAGGGTACTACATGTTGGTATTGTGTGCATGATGTAGCATACAAACTTATATTAGCTATTATTAATGAGACCTAATGGTCACACACATATAAACATGTAACAATAAAGACACTCGTCTTTTTTAGCACCACCAACACTCGTCGTTTTCTTCATTGTCCTATATCAGTCATTTTTACACCAAAGTTTATTCTCTTTACTAGACCATCGAAAATTAGTGTCAATCACCGAACTTTTATATTTCGAAAACTTTTATTGAATGTGCTTTATATTATGTTACGAGTCTTATGAGAAGTTGAAAACATTTTAGTTTTGATACATATAATTGATATAAACTAATATCAACAAATTGTTATGCACGTAATACTTAATTAAAAATATTACGTAGTATCTAGTCTAGAATATGTTTAATATTTTATTGGCTACATAATTTCATAAATCCTACAAATGTGCACGTATCATACTCGATTATAATTATTTAGTCCCGAATTGTTTTTCTCACATAATCGGTATATGTGTTCAAAGGGTATTCAAAAATAAAACTTAGATAACATCCCACATTGGAACATGGAACAAAAAGAAAGAAAGGAAGAACCTATAAAATCAAAAGCTCAAGTGTATAAGCGTCACTTAACTTTAGTATCTACAACGATTATGATACTAACAAAGTTTGACATGCTACTAATTATGCTTTTAGTTAAAGTTTTATTTATTTTTTATTAAACTTATTAAAATATATAAAACGTAATATTTGAAAAACCTAAATGTTTGGCTCGATTAGCTCGTATAGCTCGTTTGACTCGATAAGCTCGTTTGGCTCGTTCGACTCGAGAAATTAAACGAGCTTTCGAACTAGTCGAGCCGAATAATAGCTTTCAAAGCTCGGCTCGATTAACTAATAGGGCATTATTATTTGTTCGAGCTCGACTCGAGCTTGATAACATTTAAGCTCGAGCTCGAGCTAAACGAGCTCGAGCTCGAGTAGCTCGGTAAAAGCTCGACTCGTTAACACCCCTAGCTGGGACTTGAACCCACGCCACCCAACTCACAACCAACACTCCTACCAATTGCTCTAGTACCTGTCCCGCGTCTAATTTCCCTTGTTAATTACTTAAACACAATTTCAGTTTTAAGCCTTTTAGTTTATTAAGCTTTTTAACTGCTGATTTCAAAAAGCAGTTTTTTTTTTTTTTTTTTTTTTTTTTTTTTTTTTTTTTTTTTCAAGCATAGCTTAAAGTATTTTTTGTAATTTTTGCAGATTTTTATAAACTAGTTTAGTATTTTTAATTAATTAGTTTAAACTAGTTTTTAATTCGTAATAAATAATTTAAAAGTTGAAAAAATACCAGGCTTTTTCCTAAAATTATTTTTAGTCGTTTAGAACGTAGAAAAATTGTTTTTGCAACCGTAGGTTTTAAATTGCAAATTTTTCACTTTTAGAGCTCGGTGCTTTACCGGTTTTTCACGTTTTTGAGTTTTAGCACATTAGGACTTAATTTAGCTTCGTTTTACTGTTTCTTATGCTTAGTGGTTGATAAATTAGTAATTTGTTTAGTTTACGTGCTTTGTTTACATTTCCGTACTTTAATTTGTAGAAAACGTAACCAAAAATCCCAAATTCTTAAAAACCAATTCAAGTTCAAATCACAAAGCTCAACGAATCCTTCCATTCACACCTCGTTGGGACGCGACCCGGGTAATCACTTGCCCGGTAACACTTATATCACATTCGTGAGTTTTGGCACGTTAACCCTTTTCCTAAAAGGTTGATTTGTCGAATCTCGCATTTCACTCGATATTCTGATAATTGTGTTATATACCTTTCACAACGAATCAATGTCGATTCTTGATCAATTATAAATTTAACAACTTTTAAAAAACAAACACTATATTAATTTTAAAAATCACGCGATTTTTATTTCAAAAAACACACATTTTGCATCAAACGTCGAACCAAAATCACGATTTCACAAATATAATTTTTTGCCGCTATAAAAAGTCGCTTTACGAGAGTATACGTCTAGTTTATTTTGATGCATACATCATTATATAGTTTGTTTTAATGCATACTCTTATAACAAGTGTCATCGGAGTATTGTTCTATATGTTTAAATAAGGAAACATGATATTCATTAAATTAAAAATAACATTTTATTAAGGTAATTTTCTAATTTGATTAATGTGTATTAAATATATTTTTTAATCAAAAAAAAATATATATATTTAACTAATAGATTTTAACTGATGCCCTGAAAGCACTCATTAGACAAAGCCACATTATTATATATGCAATGCAGTGTAAATAATATTTCTCATTAAATTTAACTATCTTAAGATTAAAATGGAAACATGTGAACCTAACAAATCAATAATCTCATATCATCATCATAAGTCATAGTAACTCAATAAAAAAGGTAAAAAAAATAAAAAATCAAAACTGCACACAAAAAAACTATCACGTTTTTTATACAAATGGGTAATGATATGTACACATATGATTTTACTTTGCACACATAAAATTACATGGAGTATTGTTTGTTTTATTCATTAATTGTATGTGTGCAAAGTAAAATTGAATGTGTACATATCATTACCCTATACAAATTCATTAAAACAAATTTTTTTTTACATCTTTCCATATCCTTTTTATTCGTCACGTACTCCTGCATTCCTGACATTCTATGAGTGGAACCTCAACAACAAAACATTAAACACCATCTTTCCACTATTTACATAATCTACCCTCAACTCAAAACCCTCTTACATAACCAAAAACCCTCACATTCTTCTTCATAAAACACCTTAAATCCATAAAACCAAACATTATTTCACACATTCGTCAATTTTATGAAATGGGTTTTTAACCATTATCATTCTACATTAACACAATATCACAACATTAACTACTCTGTTTATTTCAGTGTAAGTTACTCTGTTTTTAAGCCTATTAATGCATGTATCATATATGTTTGGTTATTCTTTTACATAATTTCCTTATATACATGATTCTAAATAAAATTCAACGCTCAACGGTTACTTTTTTTTATAAATTTATATAGTTATTTTTTCCCAATTTTATAGGAAACCTACAACGGTCTCTGTTTTTTTTTTACTATGTAACTTTTTTTAAATCTTGAAATATTAGTTTTTAAGGTAAACCCTTTTGTTTTCTCAGGGTTTTATACATTTTTATAAAATTTTGATAAGTTGGTTACTCTGTTTTTGCTTTATTTGATCATATTTTGGTCTGAAAAATACTATCTTAGTAATAATTTCATCTGGGTTGCTCTGTTTTTGTTTTATTTTTTAAGATTTTGGTTTAAAATTTCAGTTTCTCTGTTTTTCGACAATGGCGAGGCAAGGCCCGGGTCAGAATCAGAACCCGAATGTGAATTCAGGCGAAAATGAAGATTTTAGTTTGCGCGAGACGAGGCCGAGTTTAGGAGGGGGGAGAATACCTGGAAATGAAAGATTTGGGACTGCTTTTGATCTTGTGGAGCAAATGCATTATTTGTATGTTAAGATTGTGAAAGCGAAAAATTTACCAGCGAAAATAGGTAATTCTAGTAGTCCTCCTGACGCGTATGTCGAAATTAAGCTTGGTAATTTTGTTGCTTGTACTAAGCATTTTGAGAATAGCTCGAATCCTGAGTGGCACCAAGTTTATGCATTTCCTAAAGATCGTATCCAGTCGTTAAGTCTAGAACTTGCTGTGAAAGATAAATGTGATGAATGTGAGGGTGATACTAATTTGTTAGGTAGGATTTCGTTTGATATTAACGAGCTTCCTGTTAGGGTTCCACCGGATAGTCCTTTAGCTGCCCAATGGTATCGGTTAGAGAATAGGAGTAACAATTCGTTAGGGGAGTTAATGGTATCTGTTTGGATGGGTACACAAGCTGATGAGTCATTTCCTGATGCATGGCATTTGGATGCACTTTTGGTTAATGGTGATGGTGTTAGTAATGTGAGGTCGAAAGTGTACTTATCGCCTCGTCTTTGGTATGTTCGTGTTCATGTCATTGAGGGTCAAGAGTTGCAAAATAATAATCGCGAGGTTTTTGTGAAAGGGGCGGTTATGAACATGGTTTTGAGGACTAAAATGTTGGTTAGGCCGAATTGGAATGAGGATTTGATGTTTGTTGTAGCTGAGCCGTTTGATGAGCAGTTAATTTTAAGTGTGGAAGAAAAGAACGGTAACAGGGAAGAAGTTATTGGTAAGTGTTTTATTCCATTGCATAATGTGGAAAAACGGATGGATACACGAGCTGTTAGTAGTAAATGGTACAATCTTGAGAAACATATTCGTGGTGATAATGGGGAGGTTAATGTGATTATGATGAATAGTAAGATTCACATTCGGGTCTGTTTGGATGGGGGGTATCATGTACTTGACGAGTTGACTCAGTATAGTAGTGACTTAAGACCAACTCATAAGCTACTGGGGTCACCGAGCATTGGTGTACTTGAGTTGGGAATCTTGAATGCTAATGGTTTGACACCAATGAAATCAAGAAACTCGCGTGGGGCAGTTGATGCTTACTGTGTAGCAAAATACGGGCATAAATGGATCCGAACAAGAACTGTAATAGACTCACTAAACCCCAACTGGAACGAACAGTACACATGGGAAGTTTTTGATCCGTGTACTGTTGTCACAGTTGTGGTATTTGACAACAATCATTTACAAGGTGTCGACAATGGTGGTGGAACTGGAGTTAAAGATTCAAGAATCGGGAAAGTAAGAATCAGGCTATCGACACTTGAGACAGATCGTGTGTACACTCATTCGTATCCTTTGATAGTCTTACACCCTTCTGGTGTAAAGAAGATGGGAGAAATTCAGTTGGCGGTTCGATTTACTTGTGTCTCATTGGCAAATCTGATGCAAATGTACACCCAACCTTTGCTACCAAATATGCATTACATACATCCGTTAAGTATTTTTCAACAAGACAGTTTAAGGCACCAAGCGACTCAGATTGTGGCGATGAGGTTGAACCGGGCTGAGCCTCCTTTGAGAAAAGAAGTGGTTGAGTATATGCTTGATGTTGGTTCGACAATGTGGAGTTTTAGAAAGAGTAGGGCTAACTATTGTCGGCTCATTGAGGTTCTTTCTTGTGTGGCATCGTTTTGTAAGTGGTTCAATCACATTTGCAGCTGGACTAGACCATTTTACACGGTTCTGGTGCATGTTTTGTTTCTAAGTGTTGTTTACAATCCACAAATGATCATGAGCTCGATTCTGCTATACTTGATTGTGATTGGGGTTTGGAGGTACAAATCAAGACCGAGACACCCTCCTCACATGGATATTAAGTTATCTTATGGTGATCGTGTAATGAGTGAGGATTTAGATGAAGAGTTTGACAGTTTTCCAAGCTCAAAAAATGGTGACGCTTTGAAAGTGAGGTATGACAGGCTTAGAAGTGTGGGGTCAAGGATTCAAACTGTGGTTGGTGACTTGGCTACTCAAGGGGAGAGGATCCAGAACATGGTATCTTGGCGGGACCCGCGTGCGACTGCTATGTTTTTGATGTTTTGTTTCGTGTTGGCTATTGTACTTTATGTCATACCAATTAAATATGTGGTGACTATGGTTGGGTTGTTTGTGTTGAGGCATCCTTCGCTGCGTAACAGGCTTCCTTCTGTGCCAATGAACTTCTTCAGGAGACTGCCAGCAAAAACCGATGGATTGTTGTGATAACATCATATCGTTATCACTCGATTTTTAGTTTATAACTTTTAGGAATTTGAATCTATTATAGGTTTAGTTTCTTGTTGAATTTTGGTTGTTCTTGATACCAGATGGCTAAAAGCAAGTATGAATAGAAAAACTTTGATGGAATTCATGGGAAGATTCCCGTTTAGTGTTCTTATAGTTGTTACGTCTATGATTTGTTACTGTTTTAAAGCTTCAATCTGCTTATATGTGTTTGTTCATTGGCTTGATTCTGCTTAATCTATCAGCTTATTTTTATACATATCAGCAGCTATTAGAGAAACATTGCTTCTTAAATTTTGTAGGAAAGTTCAGTCAAGTTTATTAGCATTTTTGACGATTGTCATATTTGTTCTCTTGAAAAGCTGCAGGTTGTTTGATTGTTTATAGTCAAATAATCTGCTTTATATACCTTATATTGTTAATACACAATTATATGCGAGTATTTAGCAACAATATCCGGTTACATGTGACTTTGACATCGAGAAACAAAAATATGATCATAGATCAGCAAAGCTTCTTAATAAGCAATCCTGAACACCCCCCTTAGTAATTTATCAACCTGCTTCAAAGCTTATTATAGAGCATAAAGGCTGATATATTGGAGTTCATGCATTTCCGATGTCTCTTACATCTGTAAACCACCTGCTAGAAATTTTTTGTTGTTGAATTGGAGGATGAAGATGTTATTATGATGTTAGTCCTAGTGATACCCATCTGTGCTTGTATGTGACCTTAAACTCTACAAGGCAGTACAAGAGAATGTACTATAAGATAGAGATGCTGCACTCCTTTTACTCATAATGCTGCCTAGATAGAAACCGCGTATTGACTAGATGAGTGTAACTTACATTTGAATGTCATCTAATAACTGGTGTATCGAAGTTAGTTTGTCAGAAATTAAAGAGAATTTTGTGCCAACGCCTTTTAGGATTAGCCATACAACAATTTGGCACAATTTTTAGTTAGATATGCACAAAAGAGTTTGTTTTTTCATACTTGATACGGACATTAGACATTTTGTGCCAACGCAGCATGTAACTTGTTTGTTAAAATGATAAGCATTTTCAAACCTCTTTTTGTCTTAAACAATGCTGTAAGAAGCTTCACAGGTTCATTGAAGCAAGTGTTTCAGTCTTGAGACACTGCACGAAACACCGTTTGATAATGGAAGGCTAGGAGGCTAGGTTCTTCATGGTACTCATCTGTACAATTCGATTGAGGGAATGTAGATGAAGCCGGTAGGCTGGTATTGGAAAAGTTAGTATCTGGGATAATGCCTCATAATGTTGCACTTGTTTCCAATGTAAGAGCATATGATTAGGTTGTTTTGAGTTTGGCTGTCAAAGTTGGGACTATATTATTTTGTTAAAGGTAGTGATAAGTAGTCTTGCAAAGTACTAGACTTCCGATGTATTTCATATAAAGAGCTTAAAAAAGTTTTTATTTGGGCCTACTTTTGAATATTCTAAGTCAAAGCTGGTAAATTTGATTTCTTTTGATAAATGAATATAGTTTTGTGCTGGTTTGTTTTAAGGTGTCTTTAGCCGTGTATGTTGCTTCTGGCTGTATCAGAAATCAACATATCGAGTCGTGTGCATTGCATCTCATGCATTTTAGTGCTGGGCTCTTTGCCATAGATATTGCAGCCAACGAATGGCTAACACAAATTATATACTCGTATTAAACAAACGAGGCATGAATGCACTTTATAGTGGAAGAAACGACGCTAAGGCTATAAATTTCAACTGTAAGTAGTTAAAAAAGACTCAAAACAACCAAAAAACTTCATTTGGATCATATAAAACGTAAGTCATCTAGTAGTTCATCCATCAATAGCAGCAACAAGACCACTGATTAGCAATGGATCTATTAACTATGCGATTTAAGCTCTTGACTAATCTCAGTTTATTTTAATTTCTAATTTTTTGTGTCAATATTTAATGCGATGTTTTGACTAATTTTGCTTTGTTTTCAGCTATTGTACTTTATGTAATACCAATTAAGGTTGTCGCGACTATGGTTGGGTTGTTTGTGTTGACCTTTGCTTTGTAATCGACTTCTTTCCGCGTCTATGAACTTCATATCGTGATCACCCAATTTATCAAAACCTACCATCTCACCCGAAGATGGTTAGATATTTGGTTTCTGTGAGCCCTCTTTAACCCCAACCCAACATTGTCCATTTGTCCAATCTCAAATTCTCAATCCTTAATGCTAAACATTTGTAGTTTGTACCAAAGGGACCTGTATTTCCTTTAAAGCTAGTTTTGAAGTATTTGAATGAATGAAATTAGGGGTCTTCACAATTCGGGTAATATCTACAGTAACCCGAACTGAATCGAACTAGAAAAACCCGAATCAAATTTGTAACCGAACCGAACCGAATTAAATATTCAGTTTTCAAATTGGATATGGTTTTGGTAATTTAAACCGAAAATCGAATTCATATAAATATATAAATTTTTTTATATATTTATCAGTATTGCAAAACAAGGCCTACAAGGTCGATTAATCGCCGCCTAGGCGCTACCGGGTCACCAACCTTTCCGATTTGTGTAAATCGGTCAACCATGGTCAACGGAGGTCAACGATGGTTAAACTTGCCGGCATATTGCAAATATTGTCGGAAATACTCAAAACTCACCATAAGCTAGTTTCAATCACTTATAGTCGTTGTTTATATATATTACAAAATGTTTTGTAAGAAAAATCTTGCTGAAAATAACCTAAACTCGCCCAAAATACCCAAAAACTTGCAAAAAATGCCAATTCGATTAACCGCTTAAACTGATTACAAGCTACTGATTTGCGGTTTTTGAAACCTTGATATTTATATACATAAAATGACCACTCAAACTTTTTCGTAGTATAAATATAACATTTTTTTAAGCTTAATTTTTTTTGGTTTTTTTTTGTTGTTGCTAAACTTTATAAATAAATAATTAAAATTAAATATTTGAGTTATTCAGTTCGATTTAATCAAATTTGAATTTAGTTTAATTTTGCTTTGGGTATTACACAAAAAAATAAAAATAAATAAATAAATAAATTAATCGAACTGAACTTAACCGAAAAATCCGATAACCGAACACAACAACTAAATTATTGGCTCATATATCATAAGAAAAGGCCCATTATAAGCCCAGCCCATAAAAAGATATCTATCATCATCAACATCTTATAACCCAAATAAGTTATTAGGGTTTGTTCTTCACTCATTTCCATCTCCACCCCCGCCGCACTTCATCTCCGGTAACTCATCACTTTGTTCAATTCAACAGTTTTATTTATTTAGTTATTTATTTTTGTTATGCTGTAAACCATGCTCATAAACTAGTCAATCTGTCTTGCTACATTTGCAGAGACTAGTGTAGTGAAATGGCACCAAAGGATAGGAAGCCTCATGTTAGCCGCAACCCTGACTTGATCAGAGGTGTTGGGAAATACTCGAGATCGAAAATGTACCACAAGAGAGGTCTTTGGGCTATTAAGGCTAAGAACGGTGGTGCTTTCCCTAAGCACGAGAAGAAAGCTGCTAATGCTGCTCCAGCTGTGAAGCTACCAAAGTTCTACCCTGCTGATGATATCAAGAAGCCGCTTGTTAACAAGCGTAAAGCTAGACCCACTAAGCTCAGGTATATATAATGGATACATCCTAAGCTACTCATAATTTAATGTATCATTGGTGTTGATTCTAATCAAGTATTGTATTTGTTTAGGGCAAGCATTACCCCAGGAACGGTGTTGATTATTTTGGCTGGAAGGTTTAAGGGAAAGAGAGTTGTTTTCTTGAAGCAACTTACGTCTGGATTGTTGTTGGTTACCGGTAAGTGATTTATCGCTCTCTGTGTTTGTGTTTGTTGGTATAAGTGTGTTATGTTGGTTTATGGATTATTGCTGGTTGGTTTTAGATATGGCTTTTGTAGTTGATTTATATGTAGAGAAAATATGTAATTGCATGCTTGATGACTGATTTACTTATTATAGTTTACAAGTCTCTTTTTAAAGTCTGCAAATTGCTTACTTGCTGCCCGTTTGCTTTTGTTAAATGGTTTACATTTATTGCATGCCATCTTTTTGAAGATCGTGTGATAAACTGTATTTGCATTTTTGTCTAGTTCAAAATTATGGTTAGAAAAAAACCCTCCGAATCATAGGAGCACATGCATATAGTAGTTGTGGAAGGTGATAAGCTACCAGATGTTATAGTTTTATGTAACAAGTGCGATATTGTTTGTCTAGAATGCGATCTGTATATGTTGGTTTTGCACCTGGCATTTTTTCTTTGCTTCAGAATAGTTAACTAGTAGAGTTCAGGGTGTGCTAAATTGCATATAGATTACTCCAGTATATTAATTCATTCTTGCTATTACATTATTTGAATGAAGTTTTTCTGTATACTGATCTTGTTAAAAGTAGGGTATAATATTTTTTACGTAAGCTGTATTATCATCAATATTGTTCATGTGGATATTTTAATCGAGTCACATTCATTTGTTGGAATTAATGGTATGTGTGTTGAGCGACAATTGTGTTTGATGTGAGAGGTGATTTGTCTGTCTGCTTCCCATAACAATTCTCTTTTTGCAGGTCCCTTTAAGATCAACGGTGTTCCTTTGAGGAGGGTGAACCAGTCGTACGTCATTGCCACATCAACAAAGGTTGACGTCTCAGGAGTAAATGTTGAAAAGTTTGATGACAAGTACTTTGGAAAGAAGGTTGAGAAGAAGACGAAGAAAGGAGAAGGCGAGTTCTTTGAGGCTGAGAAAGAGGTAATGCTATTGCACATTCATATCGTGACATCCTTGTAACTTTTGTGAAATCTTATCTTAAAAAAAATATATATAAAAAAATAAAAATCTGTTATGTTTCCAAGTGTTAATTTCTCTTTTTATGCTATTGTAGGAAAAGAACACCCTTCCCCAGGGCAAGAAAGACGACCAGAAGTCTGTAGATGCTGCATTGATAGCATCCATTGAGTGTGTACCAGACCTTAAAAGCTATTTGGGTGCACGATTCTCACTTAAGGCTGGCATGAAGCCTCATGAGCTTGTCTTTTAAAGGGAATACAAGGAACTATAACTAGAATTAATCTTGTTTAGAGGATGCAATGTTGGTTTTTTGTGGTTAATGACTTATGTATTTCTTTATTCTCCAAATACAATGGAATTTTGCGTGTCTCTTGTTCAATAGTTACGTTGCTTTGTTTCATATGATGCTTCTGTTTGAATGCATATGTACTCAATTTTCGGCGTTGTGTTGAGGTTTTGCAATGGTTACTGTTGTCTAAAAGTTGAAGTAGGTAAGAACGTGATCAAGTCTGAACCATTGTCTATTCTCATACTTGGATTGCAACTGTGCTTCTTTGTTACAAACTAATAGTAACTGTTAGAATTGGCCAGTTGATGTGGTGTCATTCTTGTTTGATTTAGTTTTATCCCACTTTGCCAAACACTCGTGCATGCCTCTTCGTAATTCAACTCATCTGTACATAGAATAGATAAATTTTGGAACTTAGGTGACTGCTTGGGTGGCTCTCGGCAGCTAGCCTGATACATATATCTAAATAGTTAACGACATTTGGCAGCCTACCAAGAAACATTTTGTTTGCAAGACTCCTACTTCTCGATCTTATACCATTCTGATTTATCGAGCAAGCGCAGTGGCAAACCCCTACTCTTATCTATTACACCTATCCTGTGTGACTGTTCCTCAAAAGGATCAAATCCTACAATTTGGAGACGCAAAATTTTCCATGGAACACAAGGAATTTTTTACGAGTGTAACATTACTAACATGTATACGAAAAAAAACGTGTACATATCACATCACATACGAAAAAAGAGCAAGTAAAAGTTGAAAAGAGTGCAACTGTGCAAAGTAATGCGCTAATGCATGCCAGCCAGTCACACTACACTCCGGGTGGCTGCAAATTCATAAATGGTCAATGCATCAATGATCGGTTTCAGAAAAAAACAAATACTAGTAATATATAGAAGTCAAAACCAAAGTCAAATTGTGTAGCTCACCTTTTGTGACTTGTTCAAACTTTACAGCACATCCATTTGCTCAAAATCCATACTTAAAAGAGCATGAACAACCACAACTTCAAACATCACAATCTAAAAATGTTGCTACTTCTTTTGCTCCTCTTGTCTCCATTGGTCGTTTTTACAGAGCGTTGTCACCCTGACGACAAAGCGGCCATTCTAAAATTCAAAAATAGCTTCTCAAACGGGCCTCAACTCTTGTCGGCGTGGACACCAGATAGTGATTGCTGTGATAGATTTGAATGTGACGAGACTACAAATCGTGTTACTGACTTTTCCATTACCAATTCTGACCTCGCAGGCACAATTCCTGACGCCATTGGTGATTTAAAGTATCTCAAGACGCTTCGTCTACACAAAATGCCATTTCTTATTGGCGAAATTCCCAAAAGTATCACACGTCTAAAATATGTTACGTTTTTTGATATAAGTTGGACCAATGTCTCAGGCAACATCCCTTCATTTCTCTCAGAGCTACAAAGTGTCATGTTTATTTATCTTTCGTTCAATAACTTAACGGGTCCAATCCCATCCTCACTATCCACTCTCCCAAATATGATCGGGCTAGATCTTAGCCGAAACAGACTCACAGGGCCAATCCCTGAATCATTTGGCCAGCTCGTGTCACCATCTTTGCAAGGATTAAGTTTATCACATAACATGCTCTCTGGTGACATCCCTAAATCCATTGGCAACATGATCATATATCGGATTGATATATCAAGAAACAGCTTCTCAGGGGACGGCTCAATGTTATTCGGTGCATCAAAGAACACTAGTGTAATCGACATCTCACGAAACAACTTTGAGTTTGATTTCACAAACGTGAGTTTCATGGCCGAGACGTTGATACAGTTGGATATATCACATAACAAGATATATGGGAAAATACCGTCTCAAATATTGGAAGCTAGTTTTTTACAATTTTTGAATGTGAGTTACAATAGATTATGTGGGGAGATTCCTTCGCCTTGGAAACTAAAGTATCGATCTGAAAGCTTTGATAACTCGTCCTTCATACACAATCGTTGTTTGTGTGGATCACCACTTGTTGAGTGCAAATAAGAGATGACAACAGCAAGTGTTTCTTCTCATAAAACGAGCGTCAATATAATTTCAAATTAGTTGTTGTCAATGCCTCATTTGGAATAATATTATGTGTTTTAGTACTAAACGAGTGTTGTAACCCGCGCGTTGCTGCGGGGTTGCTTTTGCACATGTAAATTTGAAACAAATGAATTGGCAAGAAATTTGTGAGGACCTAGGTTGCAAATACAATTAAACCTTAGGGACTATTTTGGTTAAATGACTATAAATACTAATTAATAATATAATGTGTTCCTTTAAAATACAATTAAACCTTAAGGACTTTTTTTGTTAAATGACTATACATACTAATTAATTTGTGGGGACCTAGGTTGCAAAGACACTTAAACAGTAGGGACTATTTTGGTTAAATGGCTATAGATAGTACTCCGTAATTAGTGGTGGGGACCTAGGTTGCAAAGACACTTAAACTTTAAGGACTATTTTGATCAAAGCGCTAAAGATAGTAATTAACGAGCGGGTGATCCCGCGCGTTGCGGCGGAAGTGTTGTGAAACGTACAAAGGACTTAGCTTGCGACGACACTTAAACCTCATGGACTATTTTTACCATTTTGCCAAACTTACAAAGGACTTAGCTTGCAACGACACTTAAACCTCAGGGACTATTGTTGCCATACTTAAACCTCAGAGACTATTTTTGCCATTTTACCAAACTTATAAAGGACTTAGCTTGCAACGCCACTTAAACCTCAGGGATTATTCTTGCCATTTTGACAAAGATGGCATTTAATGCACCTACTTTGGGGGATTTGTACTCCCCATCTTTAGTATATATATATAATGGTATTAAACCCATTTTTTTTTTTTTTTTTTTTTTTTGAACTTTAACGGTATTTGGCATATATCTTAAACAAGTTCAGGGCCGTCTTTGAAGGTGTGCAAGGTGAGCGACCGTTCAGGGCCCCAGAATTTTTAGGGCCTCAAAATTTGTCCCGTTAATAATTATATGCATGTGTAGACATATTTTTCACAAAGAAAAAAATATTTAGATGAGAAAATATCTTAAATGAGTAATATGTTAGAACGTTTAGATAACTAATTGCATTATATCTTATAAACGGTGACACTTTATATATAATATTGCTTAACGAAAGGCCTCATTATACAATTTTGTACAGGGCCCTCAAAAATTTCGCCGATTCATGGGACGGCCCTGAACAAGTTATATACTGTATTTCACTGGAAACAGGATTAAAGCTAATATCTTGCAGTATCCTTTTTTTTTTTTTTTTTTTTTTTTTTTACTTACTTACGATCTGTTGTTTCGTAAAAATCATATTCAGACAAAATGCTTAGAGCCCCATACAGGATATGACATTTTTTAAAGCATACCTCCAACTCTTGAAGGGTCCGAGACCAGAATAAAAAACTAACATATTTGTTACAAATGTAAAATTGATAACTTTGCTATGTACATGAAAATTAAAATACATACAGCTAGGTTCTAAAATACATGAGTCTACAAGATGTGTGGCATGTCCAGATTTAAGGCATTCAGGCTTTTACAATTATCGGGGATCATATTATCTCAAAGGCCGACCTCTAGTGGAATAAGACAAATGTCATGTTAAGTTGACATTGGCATCATACCAAATGAAACATAGGGAAATTGGTTAAAAGAGCAGATTTCGCTTTAACTTTGACAAACTAGTCAAAATTTCGCTGGTTTGCCAAAATTTCCAAGAATCCCGCAAGGTACGCTGAGAACCCCATCATAATGCTACGAAGTACAAACCTATAAATAACTTATAAAACGGTATCGGTAAGGGCCTTGACAAGAAAAAAAAGTCTTGCAACCTCCACACATTGCGAGCTTGCAAGCATTCATACCTTAAATATCGCTGCTCTGTTTTGCAGTTTTTGAAGATATGTTGTTTGCAAGTTTTTATGGTTTGTTTCGGAAAAGAACTCATAACAATTATAGGGTTTGGAGGATGGGTGTATGAATAACGGATGGAAAATTGATTTGTTGCGGCTATGGGTGCATGTGTTTGTTATCTACACAATATCCTCTAAAGCTCAGTTCAGTTTGTAGTTTCACAAAGTATAAGACCATCAGTTTCTTTTGTATTCAGAGGTTGAAAGTATAATTTCCTCTATTTTGATTGCTTGCACTACACATGATTTTCTGGTCAATGACTTGCTGCTTCACTGTATCAAATCAATCATCTCTCTTTTTGATATTTTCGAGTTTACGCAAGGTATCACAATCATTCTCTTGTTAATCTAGTTCAGTTTCTTCGATTATTGTTCAAGGTGCTGTTTTATTTGTAGCTTGGGGTTTCAGTAAGCTGGTTAGGGTAAGGGTTCAAATGACGCACTCTAAGTTTCAGTGTCATTAGTTTTTTCAATCATCATTAGCTTTTTACTCTTTATACTTCTTACGTTTTTTCACATTTGGGAGGTGTTGGCGTATGTTCCGGCAAATAACTCCCCGGCACAAAGCATATTGCCGAAGGGCCTAACTCCCCGGCACAAAAGCAACCGCCCGGCACAGAGCGCAATCAATCGGGCAAAACATACAAACCAATTTAGACCAAGCAAAGCTAATTCAGCATATACCGGAGGGTTAGACATAACCCTCGACATAACGGACACATGACATCACCATGTATAAAAGGAAGGTAATCTTGATCAGAAGTCAACTCCCGCCCGAAAGAGTCACTATCGCCCACGTGACCTTCGGGTGAAGACAAAACTTCTCATCTATAAAAGGAGCCAAGTTACTGCATTCAAGGTTAACTAATTCTGATCCCATTCTTACATATTATTCTGACATTTTCACCATACTCATTCTCACGCCGGAGCTTGGTCTAGGGATAAAACCCTAGGCGAGGCTAACGCGTGCTTTCTTTGTGTTCACAGATCCGAAGGACCATAATCCGAAGAGCCTGGCCGAAGGATTAGTCGAAGGATCTTAGCTTGTTTGGGTGAATACATATTTTTACCTCAACAGGAGGAATTGTCACTTTTATTGTTGTTATTTAGGTTATAAGAATCTGATTGATATTTTTTTTAGATGGTATCTTTAACTAAATGGTGTAATTGTTTTGGTTTGCAAATAGTGCCTGAAAACTGCACAGACATATGGATGTGTAATACCTGAAAACCTCGTCCAGAAGGTAGTTAAAGGTGAAGGCGCAGTTGAGCTGACCTGCCTAAATAGGGAGTTAGGGACCAAGGCAAGAGGTGCAAAAATTCTAAGGGGCCAAGTGAATTAACCTGGTTACGTATTGCAGAATGCAGATAATGTGTATATGGCCCAATTTAGCTTAGAAACTTAAAACAAATGCAGAATAACTTCTATACCCAAAAAACGAGAGAGAGGTATACACAACCTGCTATAAAGTAAAGATAACATGTATACTCATGGTTAATACTAACAGCAATCCAATAATAGGTGCATTATTCTTAACATGCAATGTTACACACTGAGCTTGTTCTTTGGTAGATAACTAGATATATCTTTCACAGCTAACATATCACAAATAGTCCTACAAGACACATGTGTATCTGGCGCAATACCGTCTTCATTTTAATAAAATATAATGAAAATTCTTTTGATGGATAAAGCTTGATACTCCATATTTCAATTCTTACCAGCACAATACTGTCATGGAAGAGGAATTTATAAAGAACTCCATATTTGTAAAGTCAAAGTGGATCCAAAACCAATAATGTGATATTTGATGACTATCAAACATCAAGGTAGTTTTTGTCTTTCAAAATGAAGGTAACGGTTCTAAGTTTTTAACAGGCGACTGAATCACACCTCTCAGCTTAAGCACTTTTAGGATGACAAGGGCCCAATTGGCCTGTCTTTAAGGACTAGACAACTTAGGCGCTCACCTTAAACTACATGAATAGTTAAATTTAAAGACAACACAATCAATCATATTCCAGCATATAAATACAAAACATTCAGTACCATTCTACCTAATGCATCGAACCAGAGATACTTAAATGTACCTCCTGATAGCCTGGTTACATGTAAACTGAAGCGCCTCAAGATCCTTCCACAAAATCTAATACCATAAAAGCTTAATATGGCATCTCCTATAACAAACACTCAAATTCACCAAAATACCTTAACACATTTCCCGCCAATATCAATCTACACATTCCAAAATAGTGCCACTCCACCATACTATATGAAACTATGAGAAAGATAAGGACATGCATCATCAAGTAAGCTAAAGCTTTCCTGACATCACCAATAAAGAGAATTATGGCCTGACTTACATTTCCAGTACATAATCTTATTTTCAGAACCAACTTGCAGCACTATGAGTAGACTTGTTTATTGGTCGGGTAGTTTCAGTTAGTCAAAAATTTGGTAACCACGCTTACGGGGCGGATAAATTGTTGTACGAACCCAAACCCAAACTAGATGACGGTTACCCAACCAAATTATATCAGGCAACCATGGCATGGGTAACTGGTCAATTTGGCATAATTTTTTTTGCCTTTGAGCACGGTTATTTCTTTTGTCACTACATGAAGTGGCTCAACCCATGGTATATCGGGCTTTGTGGTTTCGTTAATTTATCCCGAGTTTGGATTTAGTGTGAACAGTTGAGCAATTAAAAAATTCTTCAGAAGAATGAGGAATTCGCGACTAGATGCACGTTTTAGATTTTCTAACGAAACTTAGCACTACCAAGCTTTAAAAATGATTGTTAGTGAGATAATGAAACAATTCTTTTTCGCTTTATAATTAATTTGTGTTTCTTTTTAGTTTTTGTAATTAAAATTTTACAAAGATAGCATAGTAAACTTTTAACTAAATTTAGTGGTAGACAAATACTTTGAAACAACCATAATTGGGGCAGTAAAACTCGCCTAGCACATATGTCTAGTTTACTAGTACGAGAGCTCTACAGAAATAGAGGTCACTATAACTAATACCCATTGCATGTTCACTCAATACCTTACAAAAGTGTGCGAGAAGCCGAGGTTCAAAGATAGTTCAGTATTTCTAGGGGTTGTTCAGAATTCGGGTAATACCATTAAAATATTTTTATATATTTATATAAACAAAAGGACCATTAAAATTTTATCCTAGACTAATAAAACACTTTTTAAGTTTGATTTTTTTTGCTAAAAATCTATATAATTAACCTTTTTTAAAATATAAATGATGTAATTTCGGTCAATCCGAACCGAACCGTATTCAAATTTGATTTTCGGTTTAGTTCGGTTTTAACCAATTTTTTTTAACATCTCAATAACCAAACCGATGAACGACCTAGTACTTGGGTGTCGTATGAAGGAACAGCATTTTGTAAGCCCATTAGAAGCCCATCCCTTTATCAAGCCCATAAAGAGTCACGAATATGACCTGATATTAGGGTTTCTTCTTCTTCTTCTTCATCCATTTCCATCTCCGCCGTCTGCACCTGCCGCACTTCATCTCCGGTAACTCACTTTTATTTCCTTTCATAATTGCTTCCAATTCTATTGCAATGCATTTTTTTATACAGTTTAATCGTATGTTATGTTGTAACTTATATATATTTATAAAACTAGGCTAGTTTGTGTATAATTAGTTACAATTCACTTGAATACAACAGCTTATGGTAATATATTCGATTTGCTTATCTTTTGGTTTACAAGCTTGTCAAGTTGAGCTTATGGGCTTAAAAACGAATTAAGCTCATAAGCCCCATTTTCTTTGCTTTATATGGGATTTATGGGCAGTTATAAGTTTATTATGTTTCAAAATAAGCTGAAACTTTTGAGCTTATGAAATATAAGCCGAAAACATATAAGCTACTAAGCCTATAAATAAGCTTAATCTAACACCCCTAGATGTATGTTTTACGGTTTTGTTCATTACTAGATTTGGTGTTTTTATAGTTGCTGAATAATTGATGTTGTTAAATATATAATTTGTTAAAAACCAACGAGAAACTGATATTATTCAGGATATATGTTTTAGTTTTGTTTGAGTTGTCGAGTTTGATTTAATTAATTATGTGTTATGTATGCAGAGACTAGTGTAGTGAAATGGCACCAAAGGATAGGAAGCCTCATGTTAGCCGTAACCCTGACTTGATCAGAGGTGTTGGGAAATACTCGAGATCGAAAATGTACCACAAGAGGGGTCTCTGGGCTATTAAGGCTAAGAACGGTGGTGCTTTCCCTAAGCACGAGAAGAAAGTTGCGGATGCTGCTCCAGCTGTCAAGCCACCAAAGTTCTACCCTGCTGATGATATCAAGAAGCCGCTTGTTAACAAGCGCAAAGCTAGACCAACTAAGCTCAGGTATACTAGTCTATAGGGTTTTCTCATATTATGAATACACATATAATTTGTTTTGATTTTAATTATTGTTTGTATATGTTTATAGGGCTAGCATTACTCCAGGAACTGTGCTGATTATTTTGGCTGGAAGGTTTAAGGGAAAGAGAGTTGTTTTTCTGAAACAACTTACCTCTGGATTGTTGCTTGTTACTGGTAATTCCTTATTTCTTTCACATGCATGTGCGTTTGTTGATTAGAAATATATGTTTTCTAGTGTAGTTAACAACTACCTACTTGATGTTTGTATTGAGAATTGATGTTTTTTGCTTTTGTCAAGTCTTTGCAATCCGTCCGTTGAAAAAGTTAAGTTTTTGCAATACTGCATAGTTCTATTGTTACCGTAGGGATTGATAAAACCACATTTGTGTAGAATAGAGATGGTGTGTTACATGTGTTTGTCCCCTTTTGTTTCAAGCAAGTTGCTGGTTTTGTGTATATTTAGAATCATGCATGTGCAATAAACATATTACTGATTTGCTATTGGAAGTGGTAGGCTTTTGTTCCTAATCTGATGTTGTTTGTAAGGAATGAAATATGTAATCAGAATAATCCTTTGTCAAGAATGACATGTAAATAGTATTGTATTCTCATCAAATGGTTTGTCGTTTTTGTAAATCTGGACATTGTTACAAATCAAGCAATATTAATTTGCGTTTGCGGGTACACACTACCTATAGGTATGTTTGGCAAGTCTGACAATATAGTATCTTTGTGAAGTTTACTTATGCATGGGTGTCTTTCGTAATACGTTATGATCAGTCATCAGTCCTGTTGATTTCTGCATTTTTTATCATTCGACTTCTTTTTATTCATTTGCCTCTCTTTTTTCTATAATTGTTACATGTTTTTATTTTTTAGGCCCTTTTAAGATCAATGGTGTTCCTTTGAGGAGAGTGAACCAGTCATACGTTATTGCCACATCAACAAAGGTTGACATCTCTGGGGTAGATGCAAATAAGTTTGATGACAAGTACTTTGGAAAGAAGGTCGAGAAAAAGAAGACAAAAGGAGAGGGTGAATTTTTTGAGGCCGAGAAAGAGGTAATACTGACTTTCATTTTTTCGTACCGTATAGTTCACCTCTTGGTATTGTAGTATATTTTTGGGGGCATCTTTTGTTAGTTTATTGTTTTTGATGTCTAATTATTTGTTTATTGTATTATAGGAGAAAAACACACTTCCACAGGACAAGAAAGATGACCAGAAGTCAGTAGATGCCGCATTGATAGCATGCATTGAGGCTGTCCCTGACCTGAAAAGCTATTTGGGTGCACGATTCTCACTTAAGGCAGGCATGAAGCCTCATGAGCTTGTCTTTTAAGGGAAGAAGGAAGAACTACTACTAGAATTGATTTTGTTTAGATTATGCATTGTCGGTTTATCATGGTGAATGAGACTGGATTTCTTTATCATCTATATTCTCCAAACACAATGAAATTTTGCAAAGATTTCTATCCTATTTAAGTAGTTTTGTTGCTTGATGCCTTGATTACATACAAGGCCACTGATGATATTGGTTTGTCCTTGTTTGCTATTAAGGAACTTTGTGAACATGGGTGCTCCTGTTCAAGAAGCAAATATTGCTTATTGATTGCAGTAGATTATAGATATCAATGTTTTTCAGTCCAAAAAACGTGTACAATTTATTTTGGAAATTTAGGTGTTGAACGGCTTGCTTGTAACAAAGGTATTTACTCATGTCCATGTACATTTAGGCTTGTATTTATGATGGGTTAATTAAGATTTAAGAGTAACAAAAAGTTTGGCTCTCGGATGATGGATGACACTATCCTTTGTTCATCTATCCATTTCTCTTCGTTAAATAACTGTATTGTAAACCTGTTTTAACGAAAGAGGGATCTTATCTGATCAAAGTATTACTTTCAGAATCATATTAAACTAGATTAAAATCCGGGCAATATAAATAATTACTTGAAGTTACAGACACAATTATGTTGGTAAAAAAAATACTTTGACAAAAAATATTACAGTACATGAATAAGGTCTAAATCCTGCTTTAATATTGTTGAAATAATGTGATTATTTAGATATAAGTGAAAAGCCAAGAGACTGCACATAAAGTAAAATTATTCAAAACAACAACTAATAAGTACATTCGAAGCATAGTTGGAACAAGGATTTGCCCCCTGGTTCCTTTGTGATATGCGTTGTTCGAGTTTTTAATATTTCAATTGTGGCGTGAAGGAATTTCTACGACCTTTTTTTCATATCATAGCTGGTGCAATTGCTATCAAAATGTGTGGATTAGCTTGTTTCTAGGACGTTTGCCTTATGAGGCTTACATAGTTTGTTCTTGTAACACTACATTGGCCATGGCTACAGGAGCTTTTACATAAGTGTGTTTCAAAAGTGTGACGTTCATGTAGAATCCGAAACCCTAATGATAGGCCGAAACCCCAAAAAAGAAAAAGAAAATTGTATGTTAAAGTTCCTTAAAAAAAGGAAATACATAGCCCCTTACGAACTGAAAGGAAAAAAAAAAGAAAAAAAAAAAGAGAGAGACTAAACTTGAAGAAAGACCCATTAAGACCACTTGCGCCTCCCAATAATGACCCATTTTAGCAACTAAATGGCTACTGATCCGCTGCGATGTAATACTTGAATATTGTTGTGTTATCGAGTGGAGTCTTCCCACCTGGAAGCACTTTCCAACCTTCAGTCGCTAATCTTAACATGTGAAGTTCAGGGTAGCGAAACCCGTCTGATCGCCCCCTCAAATCCCTTTTGCTATTTCAACAATCTTTGTGCAAACGTCTGCACCAAACGTATTGCTAGACCATTGTTAGCCTTGATTATTTTTATTAGAAGTGATGGTCATTCACGATTAGGAACTTTGTAACGTGTGTTAGATATCGTGATAGAATAGTCATCGGGCTCATGGATTGGGCTAAGCTAATTGGGTATTAGTTATGTTAAGCTAGCCTTGTCTAGTTCGTGAAACCCAAGCCCAATCCAAGTCCATCTCAAGGCCCATGGCCTAGCCTTAGGGCATCCTCTCTCTTGTACTATAAATACCCCTCAAGTATGTCATTTGAGGGGTGTGCTTGAGCGTGTGTGTGTGTGTGTTTTTCCTTTGAAGCAATATACAACTTATTGTGTTCATATTTCTTCTCTCTACCTCTCTAAACATATACACGAACATATCATCAAGTCACCAAGTTCTATTCTTTTCTTTCTTTATCTACGCCTACTGTTGTGGTTTACGTGGTATACTTGTGTTGGGTTTGTGATAAGGTTGATATATCTAAGGTCCTACAATTGGTATCAATCGCCTAACAATGGTTTAGGAGTGTTTGTGTTTGTTTTGAAGGGTTACGTATAAGCTCACGTTTTACATATTTGAAACGCTTAAAGCTTTCATTTTTTCACCAAAAAATTCAAGATTCTTGTGGTTTAAGGTTTATTTGGTGTTAAAGTTTTAGTTTTTCGCAAAAAGTTTCAAGCTTTACGGGTTTAGATACGTTTTTAAACTCGTTTTTGGTTCATTGGTCATTTCTACTCATAACTTTTCTAAGCACTTTGGGTGAAAAAGATCAACATTTTTGGGTTATTCGAGTGTTTTTAAGGATATCTGTGCAAGAGAAATCCTTTGAATCGTTGGAAATTTCTTACGAGTAGAAGTCAAAAAGTCAAAACCCTAGTTTTCTACTCGTAACTTTTCTAAGCACTTTGGGTGAAAAAGGTTAACATTTTTGTGTTATTTGAGTGTTTTTAAGGCTATCTGTGCAAGCGAAATTGTTTGAATCGTTGGAAATTTTTTACGAGTAGGTCAAAACCCTAATTCTACTCGTAAGAAAGTCAACTACTCATAAGTTTTCTACTCGTAACTTTTTGGTGAAGAATCTTCGTGCTATAACTGTTACTCAGTGCTTCCCTCACTTGGATAAGTGTGTGGAACACTTCGACTTGTGGATATCCCTTACGCTGTGACAGTGTAAAGGATTTTTGGTTCTTAACCATAGTTTACGCATAAGCTAAAAGCTTACGAGTAACTCTACGCATAACTTCACAATTACGCGTAAGGTTTACGAGTAACTTTTTGTCTACGCATAAGCTTAAGGTTACGCGTAAGATACTTTCTACGCATAAGATCCTACGCCTAAGGAATCCTACGCCTAAGCTTCCTACGCCTAAGCTTCCTACGCCTAAGATCCTACTCGTAACTACATCCTACTCGTAACCATATCCTACTCGTAACCATTTCCTACTCGTAACCATTTCTTACTCGTAACTTCTTTGGTCTACGCCTAAGCTCTTTCTACGCCTAAGGTTAAAAAAAAAATAAAAATAAAAATAAAAGAGACAAGAAACACCGTTAGGCTTACCGTGGGATTGTCTCCCACGATTATCCTCCGGCGTGAGAGTAAGTAATCGGTTTAGGGTTTAAGGAGTTTTAGGGTTATGAGATCGTACCTTAAACGAGGGATATGATTCCCTTTATATACGCACGGAATCCTTGTTGGTTCCGTGTTCCCCAATCTTCGGCGTATCCCGCCTAAGTCGGTTGGGAATGATTATCTTCTTATTTTAGAAGATATCGGATATCTATTCCGTAAATAGATGTGGGCTTGGGCTTTCGTGAGCCCAAACGCATATTGATATTGGCCCAGTTCGTACCAGGCTTGAAAGTAATGGACTGTGGTCGGGTTCATGACCCGACTCCAGACTATACGTCATCAAGACCACTGATTAGCAATGGATCTATTAACTATGCGATTTAAGCTCTTGACTAATCTCAGTTTATTTTAATTTCTAATTTTTTGTGTCAATATTTAATGCGATGTTTTGACTAATTTTGCTTTGTTTTCAGCTATTGTACTTTATGTAATACCAATTAAGGTTGTCACTATGGTTGGGTTGTTTGTGTTGACGCGTCCTTTGCTTTGTAATCGACTTCTTTCCGCGTCTATGAACTTCATATCGTGATCACCCAATTTATCAAAACCTACCATCTCACCCGAAGATGGTTAGATATTTGGTTTCTGTGAGCCCTCTTTAACCCCAACCCAACATTGTCCATTTGTCCAATCTCAAATTCTCAATCCTTAATGCTAAACATTTGTAGTTTGTACCAAAGGGACCTTTATTTCCTTTAAAGCTAGTTTTGAAGTATTTGAATGAATGAAATTAGGGGTCTTCACAATTCGGGTAATATCTACAGTAACCCGAACTGAATCGAACTAGGAAAACCCGAATCAAATTTGTAACCGAACCGAACCGAATTAAATATTCAGTTTTCGAATTGGATATGGTTTTGGTAATTTAAACCGAAAATCGAATTCATATAAATATATAAATTTTTTTATATATTTATCAGTATTGCAAAACAAGGCCTACAAGGTCGATTAATCGCCGCCTAGGCGCTACCGGGCCACCAACCTTTCCGATTTGTGTAAATCGGTCAACCATGGTCAACGAGTTAAACTTGCCGGCATATTGCAAATATTGTCGGAAATACCCAAAACTCACCATAAGCTAGTTTCAATCACTTATAGTCGTTGTTTATATATATTACAAAATGTTTTGTAAGAAAAATCTTGCTGAAAATAACCTAAACTCGCCCAAAATACCCAAAACTTGCAAAAAATGCCAATTCGATTAATCCCGCTTAAACTGATTACAAGCTACTGATTTGCGATTTTTGAAACCTTGATATTTATATACATAAAATGACCACTCAAACTTTTTCGTAGTATAAATATAACATTTTTTTAAGCTTAATTTTTTTTTTTGTTGTTGCTAAACTTTATAAATAAATAATTAAAATTAAATATTTGAGTTATTCAGTTCGATTTAATCAAATTTGAATTTAGTTTAATTTTGCTTTGGGTATTAAAAAAAATAAATAAATAAATAAATAAATTAATCGAACTGAACTTAACCGAAAAATCCGATAACCGAACACAACAACTAAATTATTGGCTCATATATCATAAGAAAAGGCCCATTATAAGCCCAGCCCATAAAAAGATATCTATCATCATCAACATCTTATAACCCAAATAAGTTATTAGGGTTTGTTCTTCACTCATTTCCATCTCCACCCCCGCCGCACTTCATCTCCGGTAACTCATCACTTTGTTCAATTCAACAGTTTTATTTATTTAGTTATTTATTTTTGTTATGCTGTAAACCATGCTCATAAACTAGTCAATCTGTCTTGCTACATTTGCAGAGACTAGTGTAGTGAAATGGCACCAAAGGATAGGAAGCCTCATGTTAGCCGCAACCCTGACTTGATCAGAGGTGTTGGGAAATACTCGAGATCGAAAATGTACCACAAGAGAGGTCTTTGGGCTATTAAGGCTAAGAACGGTGGTGCTTTCCCTAAGCACGAGAAGAAAGCTGCTAATGCTGCTCCAGCTGTGAAGCTACCAAAGTTCTACCCTGCTGATGATATCAAGAAGCCGCTTGTTAACAAGCGTAAAGCTAGACCCACTAAGCTCAGGTATATATAATGGATACATCCTAAGCTACTCATAATTTAATGTATCATTGGTGTTGATTCTAATCAAGTATTGTATTTGTTTAGGGCAAGCATTACCCCAGGAACGGTGTTGATTATTTTGGCTGGAAGGTTTAAGGGAAAGAGAGTTGTTTTCTTGAAGCAACTTACGTCTGGATTGTTGTTGGTTACCGGTAAGTGATTTATCGCTCTCTGTGTTTGTGTTTGTTGGTATAAGTGTGTTATGTTGGTTTATGGATTATTGCTGGTTGGTTTTAGATATGGCTTTTGTAGTTGATTTATATGTAGAGAAAATATGTAATTGCATGCTTGATGACTGATTTACTTATTATAGTTTACAAGTCTCTTTTTAAAGTCTGCAAATTGCTTACTTGCTGCCCGTTTGCTTTTGTTAAATGGTTTACATTTATTGCATGCCATCTTTTTGAAGATCGTGTGATAAACTGTATTTGCATTTTTGTCTAGTTCAAAATTATGGTTAGAAAAAAACCCTCCGAATCATAGGAGCACATGCATATAGTAGTTGTGGAAGGTGATAAGCTACCAGATGTTATAGTTTTATGTAACAAGTGCGATATTGTTTGTCTAGAATGCGATCTGTATATGTTGGTTTTGCACCTGGCATTTTTTCTTTGCTTCAGAATAGTTAACTAGTAGAGTTCAGGGTGTGCTAAATTGCATATAGATTACTCCAGTATATTAATTCATTCTTGCTATTACATTATTTGAATGAAGTTTTTCTGTATACTGATCTTGTTAAAAGTAGGGTATAATATTTTTTACGTAAGCTGTATTATCATCAATATTGTTCATGTGGATATTTTAATCGAGTCACATTCATTTGTTGGAATTAATGGTATGTGTGTTGAGCGACAATTGTGTTTGATGTGAGAGGTGATTTGTCTGTCTGCTTCCCATAACAATTCTCTTTTTGCAGGTCCCTTTAAGATCAACGGTGTTCCTTTGAGGAGGGTGAACCAGTCGTACGTCATTGCCACATCAACAAAGGTTGACGTCTCAGGAGTAAATGTTGAAAAGTTTGATGACAAGTACTTTGGAAAGAAGGTTGAGAAGAAGACGAAGAAAGGAGAAGGCGAGTTCTTTGAGGCTGAGAAAGAGGTAATGCTATTGCACATTCATATCGTGACATCCTTGTAACTTTTGTGAAATCTTATCTTAAAAAAAATATATATAAAAAAATAAAAATCTGTTATGTTTCCAAGTGTTAATTTCTCTTTTTATGCTATTGTAGGAAAAGAACACCCTTCCCCAGGGCAAGAAAGACGACCAGAAGTCTGTAGATGCTGCATTGATAGCATCCATTGAGTGTGTACCAGACCTTAAAAGCTATTTGGGTGCACGATTCTCACTTAAGGCTGGCATGAAGCCTCATGAGCTTGTCTTTTAAAGGGAATACAAGGAACTATAACTAGAATTAATCTTGTTTAGAGGATGCAATGTTGGTTTTTTGTGGTTAATGACTTATGTATTTCTTTATTCTCCAAATACAATGGAATTTTGCGTGTCTCTTGTTCAATAGTTACGTTGCTTTGTTTCATATGATGCTTCTGTTTGAATGCATATGTACTCAATTTTCGGCGTTGTGTTGAGGTTTTGCAATGGTTACTGTTGTCTAAAAGTTGAAGTAGGTAAGAACGTGATCAAGTCTGAACCATTGTCTATTCTCATACTTGGATTGCAACTGTGCTTCTTTGTTACAAACTAATAGTAACTGTTAGAATTGGCCAGTTGATGTGGTGTCATTCTTGTTTGATTTAGTTTTATCCCACTTTGCCAAACACTCGTGCATGCCTCTTCGTAATTCAACTCATCTGTACATAGAATAGATAAATTTTGGAACTTAGGTGACTGCTTGGGTGGCTCTCGGCAGCTAGCCTGATACATATATCTAAATAGTTAACGACATTTGGCAGCCTACCAAGAAACATTTTGTTTGCAAGACTCCTACTTCTCGATCTTATACCATTCTGATTTATCGAGCAAGCGCAGTGGCAAACCCCTACTCTTATCTATTACACCTATCCTGTGTGACTGTTCCTCAAAAGGATCAAATCCTACAATTTGGAGACGCAAAATTTTCCATGGAACACAAGGAATTTTTTACGAGTGTAACATTACTAACATGTATACGAAAAAAAACGTGTACATATCACATCACATACGAAAAAAGAGCAAGTAAAAGTTGAAAAGAGTGCAACTGTGCAAAGTAATGCGCTAATGCATGCCAGCCAGTCACACTACACTCCGGGTGGCTGCAAATTCATAAATGGTCAATGCATCAATGATCGGTTTCAGAAAAAAACAAATACTAGTAATATATAGAAGTCAAAACCAAAGTCAAATTGTGTAGCTCACCTTTTGTGACTTGTTCAAACTTTACAGCACATCCATTTGCTCAAAATCCATACTTAAAAGAGCATGAACAACCACAACTTCAAACATCACAATCTAAAAATGTTGCTACTTCTTTTGCTCCTCTTGTCTCCATTGGTCGTTTTTACAGAGCGTTGTCACCCTGACGACAAAGCGGCCATTCTAAAATTCAAAAATAGCTTCTCAAACGGGCCTCAACTCTTGTCGGCGTGGACACCAGATAGTGATTGCTGTGATAGATTTGAATGTGACGAGACTACAAATCGTGTTACTGACTTTTCCATTACCAATTCTGACCTCGCAGGCACAATTCCTGACGCCATTGGTGATTTAAAGTATCTCAAGACGCTTCGTCTACACAAAATGCCATTTCTTATTGGCGAAATTCCCAAAAGTATCACACGTCTAAAATATGTTACGTTTTTTGATATAAGTTGGACCAATGTCTCAGGCAACATCCCTTCATTTCTCTCAGAGCTACAAAGTGTCATGTTTATTTATCTTTCGTTCAATAACTTAACGGGTCCAATCCCATCCTCACTATCCACTCTCCCAAATATGATCGGGCTAGATCTTAGCCGAAACAGACTCACAGGGCCAATCCCTGAATCATTTGGCCAGCTCGTGTCACCATCTTTGCAAGGATTAAGTTTATCACATAACATGCTCTCTGGTGACATCCCTAAATCCATTGGCAACATGATCATATATCGGATTGATATATCAAGAAACAGCTTCTCAGGGGACGGCTCAATGTTATTCGGTGCATCAAAGAACACTAGTGTAATCGACATCTCACGAAACAACTTTGAGTTTGATTTCACAAACGTGAGTTTCATGGCCGAGACGTTGATACAGTTGGATATATCACATAACAAGATATATGGGAAAATACCGTCTCAAATATTGGAAGCTAGTTTTTTACAATTTTTGAATGTGAGTTACAATAGATTATGTGGGGAGATTCCTTCGCCTTGGAAACTAAAGTATCGATCTGAAAGCTTTGATAACTCGTCCTTCATACACAATCGTTGTTTGTGTGGATCACCACTTGTTGAGTGCAAATAAGAGATGACAACAGCAAGTGTTTCTTCTCATAAAACGAGCGTCAATATAATTTCAAATTAGTTGTTGTCAATGCCTCATTTGGAATAATATTATGTGTTTTAGTACTAAACGAGTGTTGTAACCCGCGCGTTGCTGCGGGGTTGCTTTTGCACATGTAAATTTGAAACAAATGAATTGGCAAGAAATTTGTGAGGACCTAGGTTGCAAATACAATTAAACCTTAGGGACTATTTTGGTTAAATGACTATAAATACTAATTAATAATATAATGTGTTCCTTTAAAATACAATTAAACCTTAAGGACTTTTTTTGTTAAATGACTATACATACTAATTAATTTGTGGGGACCTAGGTTGCAAAGACACTTAAACAGTAGGGACTATTTTGGTTAAATGGCTATAGATAGTACTCCGTAATTAGTGGTGGGGACCTAGGTTGCAAAGACACTTAAACTTTAAGGACTATTTTGATCAAAGCGCTAAAGATAGTAATTAACGAGCGGGTGATCCCGCGCGTTGCGGCGGAAGTGTTGTGAAACGTACAAAGGACTTAGCTTGCGACGACACTTAAACCTCATGGACTATTTTTACCATTTTGCCAAACTTACAAAGGACTTAGCTTGCAACGACACTTAAACCTCAGGGACTATTGTTGCCATACTTAAACCTCAGAGACTATTTTTGCCATTTTACCAAACTTATAAAGGACTTAGCTTGCAACGCCACTTAAACCTCAGGGATTATTCTTGCCATTTTGACAAAGATGGCATTTAATGCACCTACTTTGGGGGATTTGTACTCCCCATCTTTAGTATATATATATAATGGTATTAAACCCATTTTTTTTTTTTTTTTTTTTTTTTGAACTTTAACGGTATTTGGCATATATCTTAAACAAGTTCAGGGCCGTCTTTGAAGGTGTGCAAGGTGAGCGACCGTTCAGGGCCCCAGAATTTTTAGGGCCTCAAAATTTGTCCCGTTAATAATTATATGCATGTGTAGACATATTTTTCACAAAGAAAAAAATATTTAGATGAGAAAATATCTTAAATGAGTAATATGTTAGAACGTTTAGATAACTAATTGCATTATATCTTATAAACGGTGACACTTTATATATAATATTGCTTAACGAAAGGCCTCATTATACAATTTTGTACAGGGCCCTCAAAAATTTCGCCGATTCATGGGACGGCCCTGAACAAGTTATATACTGTATTTCACTGGAAACAGGATTAAAGCTAATATCTTGCAGTATCCTTTTTTTTTTTTTTTTTTTTTTTTTTTTTTTTACTTACTTACGATCTGTTGTTTCGTAAAAATCATATTCAGACAAAATGCTTAGAGCCCCATACAGGATATGACATTTTTTAAAGCATACCTCCAACTCTTGAAGGGTCCGAGACCAGAATAAAAAACTAACATATTTGTTACAAATGTAAAATTGATAACTTTGCTATGTACATGAAAATTAAAATACATACAGCTAGGTTCTAAAATACATGAGTCTACAAGATGTGTGGCATGTCCAG